>OX243811.1:12492169-12894669 GCA_945859605.1 Lumbricus rubellus | reverse complement strand
GTGCTGTGACTCAATGTTCATAATGACTAAGAATAATAATGTTTCTTGTATTTTTTTGATCTTTCCCAATTCTTGGATGTTGCTCTAATAACACGGATAAACCATAAAGGGCTAAATAAAGACTGTCAATGTCATTTCATACAACTTCCAGCAATACAATCCTTCCTGATGATGCCTATGTTTTGTCTGAACAAAAGTGTATAAGAAAACACTACTGAGCTTGGTTTGTATACCAAAATCATGAAATTAGTCGATGCCAAAGTGTTCAACACCAGATGGGACCTTCAAAGGCAAAACATCAAGATATTTAGAAGATTTAGAGACTCACGTATAATTATGCATTTGAAGATGGCATAAAGGTGACAGCAACTGCAGTGGTTTGGATCTGGTGTAAAATGATCCAGCTCAATGATATTCAGTCAAGACTGTTAGGAAGACTATGAGCTCTTTTACCTGGCACTGATATTCTTAAAAGGAGTATAAAGTAAGGGAGATGTGCATATCCATGCCCCTGGAGTCCACCCTAGAGCTAGATGGATGGCAAGGTCACAAACAAGGTTAAAAAGATATTTATTTTACTCTCAATAAATCTCATCAAATGTGAATTGTCAGCTCTCCCAGAGTTCAAGTCAATTGTTAAGTTTACATTAAGTGTCTGTACACACATGCATGTGCCACACCTGATCCTCACAAGGACTTGAATCTTCTGCATGAGTTTGATGCATACAGACACACAACTAAACTGTTATCGATTCAGCAATCAATTCCTTCTGTAGTCATCTGTAGTATCTAGGTGAAATACTAATTGGTCACACTTTTTCTGTTACAATGGTTCCTCTAGATTTGAAGGAAGCAATAGTCACAGCCCTAAGTAAAGAAACCCATGGACAAACTCCTCGGCACGTTGTAAGTTTATACTGCATGGACATGACCCTGTTGCTATACCAATGCTTCGGTGGTTGTCACAACATATTTAGCAGTTTCTTGTGGCAATTGGAATATCACAGGACTTTTTGGCCCTAAAGACTTTCACCCTAGCATTTGAGAGAGCATTTCTGAGTATGCTAGTGCTCAAATATAGGCAGAGAGTTTGATGGTGGTCAACAATGCCGCTGATTTATTCAATGGTGTTCTTGGTCACTATGAAAAACAGAATAAATTTATGTTATAAGTTGCTGAGAGGCACCGCAAGACATTTCTGGTTACTAAAGAGCCTACTGTTGCTCACCAGTAGTGTTGGGCTCGGTTGCTCATCACTAACTTAGCAATAATGAGCACCCTTCATAGTAGTGTATCTTACGCATTGAAACATCATGGAATTTAACATTGTCCAATGCTAAAAACTTTAACCGCGTCAAGCTACCAGTAAATATTTTCTGGTTGACCCCAAAATTTGTCTCCGTGCTTTTAGTAACCAAGGTAACAAATGTAGGGGGTGTGACAATGCAAAATACAAACTTTAATTTTGAGTGGCACCCTAATATATATATATTATATAGTTGTTCTTGTTGAACAGTGCATGTGATGATGTGGAACCCAGGAATTACACTGTTGGTCTATTATTCTGTAATCTGTATATGTGACGTGGATATTTTATATATAAATATTATATATAATTTACATATAATATGATATGAGTCATGTTGGCATTGTTTTCGTTATTCGCGTTACGACATTATAGCATTGAATGTGAGATAACTTATGTAGCACTTGGCAAGAGCATCAATCATCATTATTCCGAAATTTCATTAAGATTGATGGACATTCACGTGATGAGCTATGTTAACATAAATATGTAGTACAACGTGTTTCTTCTAATGTATCACCGTGTATATATAGGCTACATAGCCAATCATCCTATAGATAGACGTGTAGCTTGGGTTCCGTTAGGCCAGCGGTTCTCAACCTTTTTTGTGTGGCGACCCCTGTTTAGCATTTCGAAAGTTGTGACGACCCCCAACAACAAAATTGATTGAGCAGTCCCTCACTGTCTTTTTTGTCACCATTGTTAATTTTTATGCATTTCCGTTTCACAATTCGAAAAACTGCTTTTTGGCAATTGTATGAGGTTACCTGGCACTTGCGATTCAGAGAGCTACCTATTCAATAGTTTGAAGTTCAAGTTACATAAGTCTATTCAGCAAGAGGGAGGTTGTAAGTCCTTCTCCCCATTTGCGAATTTTTAAAGATTTTCACACTGTAATGGTATCATTTAAAGTTGTCCCTCTAACGAAATTGCTCAACATTTGAGTGATGATAGTTGTTGTTTAAGGCTTCAAAGTGCCCTCGCATTATTTAATATTTTCCCCACACTGCATTGCATGGTAACATTTTATGCTGTCATCTCAAAAACATTTCTCATGATTAGCCTACATTGCAGAAAGAAAGACATGGTTGAGGACTTTAGTAAATACCTCTCTCCATTGTTTAGGCTAACATGTTCTTTTGAATTTTCACGTTGCAATGGTAGCAATTTAGGCTGTCAGCTTCGCAAAATTGCTCATTTTTCAATGCTGATAGTCAGGGCTTAGGACTGCAAAGTGTCGCCTCCCAATTTTTTACGATGTTTTGGATCTGCATAATGTAACTGTAGCCTATCATTTTAAGAGCAACTCATCTTAACAAAGTTTATCATGATTTCAGTGCTCAGATACGCGAATTCAGACTTCTATAAATGTTCCCGACACATTGTTTGAAATGTGTATTCATTTACAAACGGTAATGATGACATTTTAAGCTGGCATCCTAATAAAATTGCTCATAATGGATAAGCAGCGGATAACACTTTATAAATTTATAATGATATTTATGGAGTAAATATGAAATATTTGAAGATACAAGCAGCTTGGTCTCCGCCACTAATTTCACCCCAAGTCTACGCCCCTGTAGCCTAATATGACCTCACTATTATAGTTGACAGCATTGATTCTTTGAGCAGACCGAATATTGTTTAATTTGTTAAACGTGTGGTAAAAGTGGAATTTATATTTGAAAACTAAAACGGAAAATATTAAATTCACTGCCGTAATCTAACTATAATTAGGCCTACTGAAAGGCATAGGCCTAGCAATGGCATTAGCAAAAATTAATTTTAAAATGTCATAGTAGGCTATAATGGAAAGAATATTTTTCGAATTTCTGACAAGCCCAGGCGACCCCTGGCAAATCGTCAGGCGACCCCCGCGGGGGTCGCGACCCACAGGTTGAGAACCACTGCGTTAGGCTATATACAAACACGTGATCTTACAAAACTCAGAGTTGTCCTGCTTGCACGCTTCGACGGTGCAACTGGAATTGTTGTATTGCAGAGCAATAATTGTGAGTGAAGGACTTGCTCATTGCTCAAGGTGCCTACACCGTAACCGCCTCGGATGGGGATCGAACCCGTACTCGCGTTACAGGCCGATCGTTCTAATCAATCGGCCACGTATACGCAATGGCCCGCGGGAAGAGAGGCAGACTTTGAGAAGAGAAGAATTAAGGTAGACTGCCAGACAGAAGTGTAGAGCGAACAGAAGGTAGAAAGCGCATTCCAGAGATAAGGACCAATTGAGGCAAATGATTGAGACTGAGCCATAGCAGTTCTAGAGCGAGGAGCGAAAAGGTCAAGTATTTTGAATGAATGAAGTGTACGCTACTATTAGATAGTATAATAGGTGTTTCACTGTGTGGAACGAAATATGCGCTATAAAATGCGCAGATAAAATTTTGCAGACAATCCCATGGGTCTGGTCCTACGTTTCCGCGAGAGTCTGCACTCAATCAGTAGTCAATTTTCCAATCATTTGAGCATCAAACATCTACAGTTCTACAGTTCTACACTGTAACATTAAGATTCTCACTGATATCGTATACATACGTCTAGCGAGTGCAGAGTCATTTTGAGAGGTATAATGGTATATACAGATGTACAGTACATTATAATATATCTAAAAGCAGTGGCGTAGACAAGGGGCTTAGGAGGTTAAAAAAAAACATTGGACTATAGGAAACAGTTTTTTAAAAGGTTATTTATCCACTTAAATAAGAAAAACAAAACAATTGTTTGTAGTAACAATTGTTTTTCTTACTTATTTCCTTTGCTACTTTATTCCCTTTTTATTTACTGTAATACTACTGGGTTGGTGTCAGGAAGGGCATCCGGTCAGGCCATAACCCTCCCCCCCATCATAAATTCCTGGCTACGCCACTGGCTAAAAGCGCTACTTGGCACAAGTATCCAGGCACTTAAATACTTATATACACAGGAAATTGTTTACATTTTATATGCATTTAAGTTGTCATCAATAGGTCTACATCATACTACATGAAGGGTGAAATGTAGAGGGACACCCTTCTTCTTCTTGGTGCAAACTACCTTATCCAATTAGAAAAGCACTTTCCAGGATATGTTTCTTCTGCCCAAGTGGAGGTCTTTCAGTCATTTATATAGCGCTGCTAACTGAAAACATGACACCCTTGATCTGAAATGTTTATGTCATCGCTGACTCTATAGATATTTCCTACATTTCCTACATTTACTTAGCGAATGTATCAAGTGTATGATGCTCCTCTCGTCAGGAACTCCTCTGATCAACTCTCCCTCTCTTTTGTCTGCCTCTTCAATTACGTTTTCCTTCGCATATATCATTTCATAATATTTAATCTCCTCCGTTGCCTGACTTACCTGCTCTCTTTATTTTTGCTGCGCTCTTTGCTGCCTCACGAGAAGAAGAAGGAAGAAGAAGCCGTCGGTTTATTCAGCAGCCTTCTTCTCAAATGTCGCCGGTGCCCCGGTGTTTTCCTTTATCAACGATGATGCTTTCTAAATAAAAATATACATGTATATTATATATACATGTTTATGGCCTCTATATATATATACAAACTGTTGAATACTGTTTTTTTCGCTTGATCTCGGCCGGGAGCGCCTCTGAGTAGGTACCTTGAAGGGGCGCTATATAAATTTTGATTGATTGATTGATTGATTGATTGATTGATTGATTGATTGATTGATTGATTGATTGATTGATATGTCCACAGAATAAGGCGATCATTGCCTCTGGATCAATCAATTGTCGACTTTGTTTCAGGTTTTACATACATGTATACAGAGAATAAGATTAACAGCAACTTGCTTATATATGCTGCTTACTTATGCGCGCACATACACAGTGTCATGTTGACATACTCTGGCATAGTGGCATAGATATAGTATGGACCGACAAACTCATACATTGATACACATAGATACACGCACAAGTGCATACATACATACATACATACATACATACATACATACATACATACATACATACATACATACATACATACATACATACATACATACATACATACATACATACATACATACATACATACATACATACATACATACATACATACATACATATACACACACACACATACACACACATACATACATACATACATACATACATACATACATACATACATACATACATACATACATACATACACCGTGATTCAATAAAAACTAAGCCAAATTGTTTTGCATATATCTCTAATACCTGATGACTTATCAAGCTAATATTTTCCAAATATCTAGAGAAGTGGACCAAGAATTTGATCCCAAAATTTCATGAGAAAACGTTTAACGGGTAAAAAGATATGAATATTTAAACTTCATATACCGAAATTGCAGTTTACAAGCAATTTTCTGTCAGATTCAATAAAATGTTTCCTTATTATCTCTAATGCCTGACAATTAATCGTTCTAAAAATTTCCAGACATGTAGAGAATTGAAGCAACAATATGACCTCAACAGCATGGTTTCATTATTTAATTAAAAAACATGCTCAAAATGTCCTCCTCCTGCTTGCACGCAAACCTGCAGGCGCTGGCGCCATGCATTGGGAAACGGCATCGTCGATTATCCTCGGGTCCAGGGCCCCAGGCCATCTCACACTTCCAACAAGCGTTGCTTCATATCGTTTATATCATGGATTGTTGCCTGCTAGACTCGGTCTTACGTCATGCACGCTCCACACTTTTAGTCGACAGGATTCAAATCTGGGCTGTTCGGAGGCCATAATGAGGGAGAAATGAAGTCTGGCGTCTCTCTTGTCAGCATTTCGATGGTTTTCTTGGCTCTGTGGGCTGGCGCTATTCTGTTGAAAAAGAAAACAGCCTTCTGGGGCTATATATTTCTGATAACAGGTGGAAGATGTTGTGACAGCAGAACATTACCATGATAATTATACTCCGTTAATTTTACCCAGGATCCCTGAAGACCAAAATTGGGAACTATCAAGCATCGAAACCGCAATGAACACCATAACAGACTTGCTGACAACTGAAATTTCTGGAGATGACGTTTAAATATTCATATCTTTCTATTCGTTCAAATATACGACATGATATTTTGGAATCCTATTCTTGGTTCAATTCTCTAAATATCTGGAAACTTTTAGCATAATTAATTATTAGGCATTGAAGATATAAGAAAAACAGTTTAGCTTGCTTTTTATTGAATCTGACAGAAAATTGCTTGTAAACTGCAATTTCTGCATATGAGCTTTAAATATTCATATCTTTTTACCCGTTCAACTTTATCTCATGAAATTTTGGAATCATATTCTTGGTCCACTTATCTAAATATTTGGAAAATTTTAGCATGATATGTTATCAGGCATTAAAGATATATGAAAAACAATTTGGCTTAGTTTTTATTGAATCACGGTGTACATACATACATACATACATACATACATACATACATACATACATACATACATACATACATACATACATACATACATACAATTATGCACTCACACACAAACACGCACTTACATAGGTTCCTACAACCCAAAAACCAGCATGAGTTTCCCTATGACTATAATCGCCGTATACCTATAGTAGAAATTCGTCTTTTCCCGGAGGCTGTACATATCTCTCAATGTGGACGCTTGATTCCAAGTGGGCTAATGGCATTTACTCCCCGGCAATACTCTGCATTGTATACGCTACCTGAAGTTCTCTGTCAATCGACCATCGTATCACAATCGATAAGAATTGACAGCAGATCATAAATCAAACTGCCTTATACTACATGTATAGTAGCATATTACTATACTATAATAATAATTATTACCTGTAGATAAGATTGCCTTCGAAAATCAATCTGCGAATACCTTACTCAAATTGCTGTCGAAATCAAAGCCAGACGACCTGCTGATAAACACATGTGGTCTGGTATCTCGGAACATGCCTCGAATTAAGAACATGTGTATTATATATATATATATGTATATATATATGTATATAGGGCCTAAATATGTACAATATGTATACACGACTTGGTCATATTTATTAACCTATATATTAGAACCTCATATTATTATGTATAAACGACCTGTGTGTGTGTGTGTGTGTGTGTGTGTGTGTGTGTGTGTGTGTGTGTGTGTGTGTGCCAGCATGCATTTTTAAGTGTGTATACGTGCGTACATACATACATACATACAATATCTATATTTTGTTTGGCGTCGTATTCGGAATTGTGAAGGTTTTTCAATTGAAATGCGTGGATTACTGTACATCTGGAAACTTGAACGGATTTCATCATCTGCAACGGTAAACAGTTTAACATCTCGCGACGTCACAATACGTTGCCTATAGCAACGCAGCAAAGACGCTCGTATTTACAATTTTAAACATCTTTATCGACCTCAAAGTCCCTCAAAGTCCGATCCACACCTCAAAGCGGTGAGGGGTGTAGCAGCGAAGTAGGGGATTGCCTGCTATGGGTTATGCCATCAGTGGTGAAGGCCTCGTCCGAAGTACCACCTTGGGCGCTACGCGGGGTGGACAGGCCTAGCAGGAACCTCGAACAGCTGGCTAACGTGGACGGCAACTGTCTTGGGTTAGACATTAAATTGCATCCGGAATTTTGGGCAGCAGCAGGATTCCTATCGTAAGTCGGCGGAAGAAACATCCGATGTTCAACGGCGATTTTCGACTCAGGGGTCGGCTTTTGTCGAGTCCCACTGCGAGTTCGATCAAAGATTGAGGAGCTTAATCGAACTCATTTCCCTCGACAAACATGTATGGACACAGCTAACACTTTCTTCATGCCGGCTCGGACGTCGCCCGGTTTAAAAAGGTCCGCGTTTCCCACTGAGAGAGTTAGGATGGGACTCGAAAAATTGGCTACTGACTCTACTGATTCCACTCCATCGGACATATCTGGCAGTCAGACTAACCGTCGGAAGAGCAGACTGTTGACTGTTTTTGGTCAATGGAACGTTAGGGGCCTCAACTCTGTTGGCAAACTGTCAATTGTCGGCAGGGAGTTACGAAGGCTTGGTATCAGCATTTGTGGCTTGTCTGAAACTAAGTGGCCAGGCAGCGGTCACTTCAATTCCATCGAAGGTCATAGGATTCTTTACTCTGGGGGTCAAGGACCCCGCGAACATCACGGAGTGGCCATATGGCTTGATAGGACCATTGCGCCCTGCCTGACTTCCTACAACCCGATCAGCAGTAGAGTGATCTCGGCAACGATCGACGCCACACCAAGAAATTTTACGATCATCCAGTGCTATGCACCAACGGCAGATGGGCTTGATGAGGAAGTCGATCAATTCTATAGAGAGGTCAGACAAGTGCTGGTGGAGACACCCAGCAGCAACATTGTCATCGTTACAGGTGACTTTAACGCTCGAGTTGGAGAGGGTGCAGCAGAGGAGGAGGTTCTTGGCAGGTACGGCTACGGAGAGAGAAATGACAGAGGTCAGTTGCTGATTGACTTCTGTGCGGAGAACAATTTGGTCATCGCCAACACCCGTCACCAACTGCACCCCAGGCACAGATACACTTACAAAAGCCCTGGCGGTATTTATAGATCTCAGATCGATTTTATTCTGGTACCCAGGCAATGGATACAATCGGTTTATAAGTGCAAAACCCGACTTGACGCGGATTGTGACACTGATCACAATCTCGTCTTTCTGAAATTCAAACTCCGTTTCAGAAAAACTAAACCTCGTCAGCTTCCTTTTTTGGACTTGGACAAACTGCGAGATCCACAGGTAGAACATGACTATGCAGTCGAAGTTACCAACCGCTTCGCCGCTTTAAACTGCGTCACAGAATCCAGTCCTCCCACTGACTTGTGGTCTCAGGTCAAAAATATCATCATAGAATCGGCGCAAAAGATTGTTCCCAAAGACTCGGAGAAGCGTAAAAACTGGATCTCGGATGACACTTTCGCGCTTATCAAGAGGAAGCGCGAAGCCAAGACGAAATCACCGGTGGAATATAAGACTTTGAGAGGAGAAGTGCAAAGAAGACTGAGGGAAGACAAACAAGCCGAACTTGATGCGCTCTGCTGCGAACTGGAAGAAAATGCAAAGCGTGGAAACTGCAGACCGGTTTACAAGACAGTCAAAAATCTCACTAGACCGTTTCAGGCGCGTAAAATAGCTATCAAGGACGTCTCTGGAAAGAAGTTAGTTGATCCGGTGAAGGTTAATGAACGTTGGAAGGAATATTGTGAAGGACTTTACACAGGCATTGAAGACGAGATAACGTTCGAAATTACGGAAAGAGAACCGCCTCCACTGCGAGAAGAAATCAAACGCGCTTTGCTTAAAGCCTCTTTGCACAAAGCCTCGGGACCGGACGGAGTCGCCACCGAGCTTCTCAGATTTGGTGGTGATATGACTCTTACCATGCTACATAAGATTTGTACTGATGTATGGATATCTGGAGTCTGGCCCGACGATTGGACGCAATCAGTTTTTATCCCTTTACCGAAAAAAGGGGATCCGCTCTGTTGCGAGAACTACAGGACCATAGCGCTAGTTTCGCACGCCAGCAAAATTCTCCTAAGGGTCATCCTGGAGCGCATTCAAACTAAACTTGACAATGAACTGGCTCCTGAGCAGGCCGGTTTCAGACCCAATCGAGGCACTCGCGATCAGATTACGAACCTCCGGATCATCATAGAAAAGGCAAATGAGAGAAGTCAGAATCTCTACTTTTGCTTCATAGATTTTACGAAAGCGTTCGACATGGTGCAACACGGTCAACTGTGGTTGTCCATGCTGGACATGGGGTTCCCCCCACAACTTGTCCAACTATTGATGAACCTATACAAACAGCAGCGAGCAGCTGTTAGGACAGATAATATCACCTCTAACTGGTTCCGCGTTAAGAAAGGCGTTCGGCAAGGTTGTAACATCTCGCCTTGCCTATTTAACATCCTGGCGGAACAGGTAATGCGCAAGGCGCTTGACGGGTTCAGAGGGGGCTTCAGAATTGGAGGTAGGACCATCAGTAATCTTAGATACGCGGATGACATACTCTTGATCGCTACATCACCAGAGGAACTCCAGGAGCTCGTCAATCGTGTCGAATCCGCTGCCAAGGAGTACGGTTTAAAGATAAATGTTTCAAAGACGAAGGTTATGACCAATACCGATAGGATCCTCAGGATTTTTGTCGCGGACAGTGAACTCAATCAAGTGGATAACTTTACATATCTAGGCAGCAAAATCTCAAGCGATGCAAAGTGCTCAGTCGATATTAAGTCTAGGCTGGCCATGGGTATGGCGGTCATGGTGAAGCTTACGAAGGTCTGGAAAAACAAGTCCATTAGTACTCAAACCAAGCTTCGTTTGATGAAATCCTTGGTCTGGTCAGTTGCAACCTATGGTTGCGAATCATGGGTGCTTAAAAAGGCGGAGGAAAAGCAGATACAGAGTTTCGAGAACAAATGTACCCGTAAGCTTTTGCGCATTTCTTGGACGCTCAAACTTACCACAGAGCAGGTTTATCGGCTTGCCGGAACTTCACCAGAGCTCTTGGGTTCCATTAAGGCTCGCAAACTCTCCTATTTCGGTCATACCATCAGGATTCCCCAGGATTGCGTGGAAAAAGCCATTATGCTGGGTCACGTGGAAGGTTGTCGACGCAAGGGTAGACCGCGTATTAGCTGGATTGACAACATTCTTGCTTGGTCCCGTCTTTCCGGATCCAATCTTCTCGCCGCTGCACGCGATAGGAGGCAGTGGAGAGCTGTAGTCCATGCATGCGACCAACCGTCGCGCAGCGACGTCGGTGATTGACATGACATGACATACGTGCGTGTGTATCGACCATATATATATATATATATATATATACACACACGAATATATACAGTACACAGTACACACATATATATATAATATATATAAATATATATATTGCTATATGTGTAATTTTATATATAAATTGTTTTCTCGATGGTTTATGTATTAATTGAGAATGATATGTGACTTTCGATTGTATGCGAAATTAGACGAATGCGAAGAAGACAGCGGGAGACACGTCTTGCTCTTAAGAACAGCGTGACTTCTATGACGAATGAGTTGCATCTCACAGCAGCAGCATCAGCAGCAGCAGCAGCAGCATCAGCAGCAGCAGCATCAGCAGCAGCAGCAGCAGCTCTGCGGGTCCATCAAAGGCATCTTTTCTTGGAATCCTATTCAGAGTTTTGGGTCACGGCCGAATTATTCGCTTCTAAAGAGGCAGCCTTTATATATATCTATATATTATATCTATATGTACTATATATAATTTTATATATGGTACATATATACACATGTACATATAATATATATATATATATATATATATGTATACTGGAAGTGCCGCGCGGACGAGGGCCACTCTGGGCCCATAGTTTACGCGTACCCTCCAGTGGCATTGATGATGGTGAGGGTGAGGCAGCTGGAAGCACTTGGCCATGGCATCAAGAAGTCAGAGCACAGAGCAACACATGTACGTCCATTGGTGGATGATGTCAGGACTGCAGCGCTCAGTTAATCTTTGCAGTGAAGTCCTGCACAGGATATATATATATATATATGTATACATGTATATATACATGTGTGTATATATATATATTGAAATCATCGGCCACTCCTTGCATATATACATGTACATATGTATATACGTACATGATATATATACACATTATACATACATATACACATACATGTATTATTGTATATATGTGTATAACACTGTATATATATTGAGATCATCGGCCACTCCTTGCATGACCAGTCGTCGGGATCGCTGATGTCTTTTATCTGACGTGAAACGGTAGCTGCAGAGCGACGGACATGACCGGACTACCGAACGAATTATTCTCCAGCTCCACAGCTCCAGCCCACGTCTCTCCCTCCTCTGCCCTTCCCCGATACCTTCTCCGTCCGTCCGCGTCTGTCCGTCCGTCCGTGCGCCTGCAATCACCCGACGTCTTCTGCTCAGCATTGGTCGTCGAGATAACAGAATTTCCAGCGGCGATAAATGGTCCTCTCCTCCGTGTTCTCCGTTCTCTGTTCTCCTCCGTGTTCTCCGCTTTCTGCATGGCGGCGGCGGCGGCGCTCACTTGTTACGCCGACTCTGCAGTCAGTCAGTCACGCCTTAGAAAGCGATTTGCCGAGATAGCGTCTATCGAGCCGCTTCCAGACCGACCGACCGACCGACTGACTGCGGCAGGGAGGGCTAAGTGTGTTAAGAAGGCATATAGATCTGGCTGCACGAGAGAAATATCGTCGAAACGAAGAACAGAAATGAATTGGGATTATGTGGTGGTGGTGGTGGTGGTGGCGGCAGTTAGACGGTTGGCCTAGGGACAGACAGCAGCCAGCAGCACAGTTGCAGCACAGCGTGTGGCTTTCTATCAAGAGTTAGCGCTGAGAAATAAGTAAACTTTTATGACGTCTGCAAATTGCAACGGCGTGACTGTATACGCTCTCTGTCTGCTGACGTCTCCTATATACTATACTCTTGTGCATGTGTATATTCTATGCCAGATGTTGTTGTGGTCTCTCGTTTTTTAAGGGATTGGCTGCTCTATGGTGCCCCGCCGTCAGTGTTTATGTGCTTATCACGCTGAGCGAATATCGTGCAGCGCGCTCTGTGGGTGCATTTTTGAATTGCATGATGATGAATTGGATTACTTGTGTTTTATTGGTCCGCAACTTTTAGGTCTAATAATTGTTTTTCTGCACCAAAGCTGGCAAAGCACCAACGCACCACGTCTGTTTAGCAGACTGCTAATGCTATTGTTGTTTATCTTTTTGGAACACTGTTGTTTATTAGTGCTGTTTACATCTCAGTCCAATAATTCAAATCCAGTAGCATATGAGACCTCCAATGGCTATATACACACGAAAACATGCATATCTTCATAGATACAGGGCTTAAAGTGTGGCTGGACGGTCATGGACGTCGTCCATGCACTTATTTTAAAATCTGAACGCCGTCCTGCCACTTATAATGGCCAGCACAGTCTGGAAAGGTAAGGTGCGTCCAGGCACTTCTTTTGGAAATGTAAGGGCGTCCAGGCACTTATTTTTCCACACTGAGCACTGCATAGAATGCCATAGCCTATAATTATAAAAGTCGAAACATAGTCGATAAGCAGAGGGGCGAAACCGGTTTCATGTCAAGATCAAAACGGATCAGGGAGTCAGACGGTTGCGATGGATGATGTTTCAAATTGAAGCGGAGAGGAGGAAGGGAAAATGCATGGCGACGAAGCCTAAATTTCAGTGTATTTTCATAATAAACTGTTGCCTTTGTGACAGAAACATAATAATGTTGACAAAACAAATTCGACTGTCGAATTCCATCATTTATATATAGCACCATCCATATGTCACAATTCCCCATCCTGCTTGGTGTTCGACTGTGTTGACCTTTCCTGGAAACGGTCCCTAGAGACCACTTAATAATACTTATAGAATGATCAAAATTAATATATAAAGCAGGTGATGCGCCTTCTCTAACGCCTCCTCTGCTTGGCATACCACTTCAAGCGATTGCTTTAAACTCTTCAGCGCTTCCGTCAAAAGGTTAAGCGATCTTTGAGTTAGGCCTAAGCTTATAATCTTCCATCTCATCATCCAGATGTTGACCGTTTGATGGATTAGTTAGACGTCAGACTCTTGAAAGGGGGGGGGTCATTTGGAACTTAAATCACGTGGGCCTGCTCCGGCAGTGTTTAATCTAGTTCCCTCCTCTGAGGGATCCAGGTTTCTAGGGGGAAAGACAATCACGGGTAGGGGAAGGGTGTGGGAAGGGGATGTGCCCGTTCCCATCAGAAACTTTTTGAATTTCCACATTGAGGTGGTAGCATTTTAGGCTGTCATCTTAACAAATTAAATGGCTGTATTTTTTCAGTGCTTATAACTTTATAAGAGTGGTTTAAGACTTCAATTAATATAAGCTATACTTACTTTAAATCTGATATATATATATATATACATAGTATATCAGAGGCGTGGCAAATGCCGCAAATCCGGGTATGCCCTCCCAAGTAGAAAATTGCCCATTTGCACATTTCTTACCAGTTATAGTCTGGCGGTGAAAATGGACGTGGCCCCCCATTGGGTTCGTAGGACCCTCCATGAGGTTCGTACAGGCTTTCAACAATGCAGTGAGAAAAGGTGAGAGAGAAGTGAGAGAGGAAAAGGGAGCAAAGGAGCGTATGAGTAAAAAAAAGGCCATCAGCTATTTTGGCGGTAAAGTATTAGGCTTAATAACGACGTCAGTGTTCTGATTTTTTAAAATCTGATATATATAGTATATATATAATACATGTATATATATATAAAATTATATACATAATTATAAGATACGGCATCTACTGTAGCCTATCTAGATTTAATGTCATCCTGTCAACTCTTGAACACGCCTCCAGAAGATAAACCTTTATCGTCATTTTTACCTGTTGCCTTTCATCTCATTGCCATGAATGTCATCTATAGCAAAGCTCTTCACTCTTACTTTATCTTCATTTCAACTTGCAGCTGTCTTGTTCTCGATGGCATTAAACATGGATTATATATAATGCAGACCTCGTCGTCAAAGTACGCAATGCTTATTGCAGACCCTATGTTGCATAAGCAGGGCTGATGCTACAGTTTGGATGCAACCATACCGTAACCTTAACCACAGTTTTTTATCGCTTAAGGTGACAGTAATTTTTAACAAAGCATCGTTTTACACACTATAGCCTAGATATCATAGAAGTTATAACAAAAACGCAAAATGAGTGAACACTTAAGCTACTGCAGTTCCGCTCTCATGCAGGGTTTTAATCTTGTACACAGTGGCGTAGCCAAGGAGGGGTCTGGGGATAAGCCCCTCATTGGCTTAGGAAAAACGTTTTTTAAAGGTTATTTGTCCAATTATATAAAAAAAAGCATCCCGCCATTAACCCCCTCCCATTAGAAATTCCTGGCTACGGTACGCCACTGCTTGTACAAGTGAGAAGAAGCAGGTTCAAGAAGCAACAGGTTATGCAAAATTGTAAATAAGAGAAAATATGTCTTAAATAGTAGTTAACTACATCGTATAGGACGATGTTTTAAGGTAATACTACCAGTAAGTTATAATGTATTATACATTGTGTTGCCTTTTGTTCCAGTGCCTTCAACCGAAACTCCAACATTCAACAGATTCTCATACGGTAAGATTCATTTTACAATGCTCTAATAACTCATGAATGCTTTCACGGTTGTGATGCAGCAAGTATAATTATTTGCTCTGCAGTAATTTTATTCGACCTGAATCTACAAAGAAGTGAAGACTACACACGAAGAGTCTGGTAATACGGTGTCTGCTCAACACTCAACAGCCTCGAACTCACAATCGTTGGGCGCAGCGCCATCACACTATACCGAATAGAGTAATAGACCACGGGGAGAGGCTTGAATGCTTACTTGGGCCCATGCATTTGCACATGATATTACCGTGAATTTTCACATGGTATTGCTATGCATTTGCACATGGTAGGCCTATTGCCATGCATTTGCACATGGTATTGCCATGCATTTGCACATGGTAGGCCTATTACCATGTATTAGCACGTGGTATTGCCATGCATTTGCACATGGTATTGCCTTGCATTTGCACATGGTATTACCATGTATTAGCACGTGGTATTGCCATGCATTTGCACATGGTATTGCCATGCATTTGCACATGGTATTACCATGCATTCGCACATGGTATTACCATGCATTTGCACATGGTATTACCATGCATTCGCACATGGTATTACCGTGCATTTGCACATGGTATTACCATGCATTTGCACATGGTATTGCCATGCATTTGTACATGGTATTACCGTGCATTTGCACATGGTATTACCATGCATTTGCACATGGTATTACCATGCATTTGCACATGGTATTGCCATGCATTTGCACATGGTATTACCATGTATTAGCACGTGGTATTGCCATGCATTTGCACATGGTATTGCCATGCATTTGCACATGGTATTACCATGCATTTGCACATGGTATTGCCATGCATTTGCACATGGTATTACCATGTATTAGCACGTGGTATTGCCATGCATTTGCACATGGTATTGCCATGCAATTGCACATGGTATTACCATGCATTTGCACATGGTATTACCATGCATTCGCACATGGTAGGCTATTACCGTGCATTTGCACATGGTATTACCATGCATTTGCACATGGTATTACCATGCATTCGCACATGGTAGGCTATTACCGTGCATTTGCACATGGTATTACCATGCATTTGCACATGGTATTACCATGCATTCGCACATGGTATCACCATGCATTTGGACACGTTATTGCCATGCATTTGCACGCTGGTTGGTTGCTGTTTAACGACACTGTGTCATAACAAAGCGTCGCCCTCCTTCTTTTGGCGACGCTATTTATACTTCATCCTTGTATTGATGAGAACAGAGAGCATCTGAACCGCCCCTCTCTCCTCCCCATCCCCTAATTTCTAACAATGGATTGGCGTAGGCTGTTTTAATTTCCTTAGTTGAATGGACAAAAATTATAATTGTCTGGCCAAATAAAGGCCTGTCGTATGTGTGATAAATTGAATACATTACAGCTGTTGTTGTTGTTGTTGTTGTTGTTGTTGCTGCTACACATTCGTCTACTTCATTGTCAGACAAAGCAGAAAATAGGCACTGTACCTGGGGCGACAGAGAAAGTCGCATTGTACCCATGCAGGCGGTACAGCAGGCGGTTACTGTACCAGCCGATGGCGATATACCGCGTCAGAGATTTGAATGTCTGGCTATAGCACGATACGTACAATGTGACCTGAAAATAATTGTATGGCGTCCATTCAAATGTACAGCGTTGGTATTCGAAGGATCTCGTCCTATCGATTCAATGAAAAATGAGCAGGTTCGAGGCAATCGCTATAGAAATGAGTATATATATTGCCTAGGTCCTACAAGATTACATTTACATTTTTCAGCAAGGCTTATACTCCAGCAAGTACCGTATTAGTGTATGCTGCTTCATAATATATTATACCTGATTCAATTGTCTAAAATGGTCAAGTGTAATGTATGACAGAATACAATTAAGCTTAATTAAGGCATAGGCCCATCTGTTTCGAATTTGAAAAACGCCGAAGCCTGCAATGCCTCCAGTAGCCTATAACCTGGATGCCCATCACAGAAGGCTCTCTCAGATGCAGTCTTGCACGAGAATGACTAAGGAAGTTAATTACTAAAGAAAACTCTCAGATACAGCCAGGGGCGCCGTTAGGCGTACGCACGTACGCAAGTGCGTACAGCGCGGAAAGGCAAAAAAAATGTTTTTCACAAATTGTAAATTTATTATAAGCGATGAAATTCTATTGAAATTTTATAATCTATAGAATATACTTACTTCCTTACTTATTTACACTCTAATAGAGAGCCATCTTGGCATTGAGCGTCTTATAGCCGCCTAGGCCCTAGAGGTCTATGGATCCTGGGATTCCTGGATGTAGAACCGTTAAAACTTTTTTTAAATTTAATTTTTGTTTGTATTTGTTTTTATGTGCACTTTTTTATAGCCAGGGGCGGATCCAGAGAGGGGGCAATCCGGCCATGGCCCCCATTTAAAACTGCCATGGGACGTGCCCCCCCCATTTGGTATGAAATTAGCAATATGCATATGGGTGTAATGGCATATTGCCACCCCCCTATTCGGAAAATGGCATGGGACGTGGCCCCCCAGTCCGTTTTCAAGTGGAGGAGTAAAAAAAAGTCATCAACTTTTTTGGCGGATGAAATGGTATGATTTCCTCAAAAAACAATTTGGCAGATGACTAAAAAAACCTCATCAACTTTTTTGGCGGATGAAAAGTACTTCAGCCAAAGACTGATCCCTATTTATTTTCGACCAACAACCAAATTTCGAAATTTGTTTCACCTGTCCCATCCCAGGTTCTAAGATTTTTGCCCCCCCCTTGGATGCGTTCTGGATCCGCCACTGGTTATAGCGCCCCTTCAAGCTCTCTACTCCGCCGAAGCGCTGAGCAATTGTGAGTGAAGGACTTGCCCAAGGTCCTTACGCGGCGAGGTGGATTCGAACCTGGAAAATTCCGGCTTCAAGGCGACGATAGCATAGCAATATGCCGATCCAAAGGTATCAAATTGCACCTCCTAAACATCACCCCCCGGCAACTTGTACCGTAACCGGTTTCAGATTACCCCCGGACACTAGATTTGCATAGATTTATCCGTCATCCCACTGTGGTTTGTTATCAATATAATTGTACTCGGAAAAAATAATAGCCTCGAAGCCATTTCTCCATGTAACTTCAGCGGCGATTTAGTATTTTAGTTACAGATGAAAATATTTATAACAAACCAAATAACGAAGTGGGATAACGGATGAAAATCTTCAGACCAAAACAAGAAGCGGGATTATTTTTCTGATATTTTTAGTCCAATAAATGCGACGATTGATGCAAATTACAGTTTGCAGGGGGGGGGGTAATGTTTAGGAGGCGGTAATAATTTGAAGCCTTTAGCATGGGCGTCCGCAGGAATTTTTCTAGGGGCGCAAACTTTTATATAATTGTCACATGGTCTAAATTTATTGGGTGACAGTTTGAATTTCCATATTACCACGAGAAAATCCTATATCCTATATAGTATACCTATACGTTATGCGCCCAAAGAAAGATATATTATATAGGTTCAACATGACTGCCTAAAAATGGCTCCATTTGAGGTCGACACAGCCAAAAATGCGCTGGTCCCTGGGTCTTCGCCCCCAGACCCCGCTGGGGGAGCTAACTGTAAAGACAAAACCTTTCTCTTTTAGAATAACATTTTGATTTTTATTGTTATCCTGGTAGCTTGCGACACTGAAAAACGACTTATTCTTAAAAATTTCGCGACTTTGTCGTTCACAAATAGCTGGCAAACAAGAGCCTAAAAATGGCTCCATTTAAGATCGAAACAGCCAAAAATGCGCTGGTCGCTGGGGCTCCGCCCCAGACCCCGCTGGGGGAGCTTACGACGCTCCCCCAGACCCCCTAGTCGAGATAGGCTTCGTGCATTCGGCACTCGCAACTTCCCGCCTTCGGCGCCGCCACTCACGACCAATTAGGCCTACAATACAGCGTCCTGGCACTTTTTTACACTTTAAGCACTGTATATGTATATATATATATGGGATTGGATTGGTAGGCCCTAGTATTTACGCCCCCACCCCTAACCAGAAATCCTGGATCCGCCCCTGAATATGCTCATATCGATCGCTGTTCGCTTCAATTATTTTGTGCAAGTTGTGCGTACAGAAATAAAATCCTGGCGGCGCCGCTGGATACAGCTTTGTGTAGCGCTGAGCAATTAAAAGATTCGCAACAGTCTACATTACTGGTAATTAATGTATTTGAAGAGCAGGACCCCCGTAATAGGGCAAATAATTAAATGTCCAGACAAATAACTGCATTCAGTTTAAATTTCAAATGAACATCATTTGCTTTGTAGCCTACGCGGCGTTTTAAAGATTTCTTCCTCTGTTCGAGTCATAGACTTCGTGTAGGTATAGCCACAAATTTACCAAGAAGCCCGGAAATTCTCTCTTCACTCTTCAGCCCCAGCTGTTTCAAAGTGGCTGAAAACTCAATTGTTTGTGAAAAATAGGCTACTGTGCGCCGCCGAGTAGATGTGACTCACAAACATCGACCTACGCATTGAGATTTTTAACGTATTGCTGTTGGTTGATTTAAAGCTTTTCCTTATCTCTAACACAATTATACTGTGACTATTCGAGGCAAATGGGTCTAATGCCTTCACTGGGTTTCCGATAAAAGTAAGCCTGAAAAAAAATTTCCCCATCGCATCATCATCATATGTTTTTCGATCGATAGTCCACCATTGCTTTTCATCCATCCATCCCTCAGTACCTGGCATCATCGTCGTCGTCATCATCATCATCGCCATCATCATCATCACCGTCGTCGTCATCATCATAATCATCATTATCGTCATCAGCGTCATGGTCGTCGTCATCATCATCATCATCATCGTCGTCATCATCACCAGCAGCAGCAGCATAATCATCGTCGACGTCATCATCATCATCGTCGTCATCAGCATCATCATCAACATCATCATCATCGTCGACGTCATCATCATAATCATCATTATCGTCATCAGCGTCATCGTCGTCGTCGTCATCATCATCATCATCATCATCGTCGTCATCATCAGCAGCAGCAGCATAATCATCGTCGACGTCATCATCATCATCGTCATGGTCGTCGTCATCATCATAATCATCATTATCGTCATCAGCGTCATGGTCGTCGTCATCATCATCATCATCACCATCGTCATCATCATCATCATCCTCAACAGCAGCAGCAGCAGCAGCAACAAGAATAACAGCTGCTGCAACAGCTGCTGCCGCCGCTGCTGTTCAAAAACCTTGTTGCATGAGACACGCTTCATGTCACGAAGTCTACATCACATGCGTGCAGGTCTATTTTTAAGAAATTTTTAGAACTGCACAACTCCTTCTTTCCTTACCCATCAATCGTCCATGGTAAATTACTTCCAATCGGAGGACAATGACTTTTTTGGCTAGTTTTAACTGTACAGAAGTGCTTCTAAAAAAGCCCTGCATGCGTGCGAAAGCCTTCATCATTTATTAACAAAACAGTGAACGCGGTTTTGGAGTAAGTGTTAGCTAGAGATCTGACTATTTCGATTCATCGAAACTTTTGAAGAAGCGTTTCAACTTTCAGGCCAACAAACTTGTAATTCTTTGCTTTCAAATGTGGGAAAGTGGGAATAGATTATAAGACCAACGCTGGATCCTAGGTTTTCAACTAGACTGTGGAGGCATGGCCTTTTTTCTTACAACAGTAGGCCTACTTGTAGAGATACAAAAATAGATATTCGTTTAATCAGAAATCAGGTTGACAAGCCGCAACACAGTTAGCCTACAATATGAAGAGAAAAATAGTAGGCCTATTTAGAAAAAATTAGGCTAGTTTGTTCATTGTTCACAGGTTACATTTATTTATTAATTTTAAACTAATCATTTATTTTGACATTTGCTTTAAGGTAGGAATATACATAACAAGTTGCTCTGAATAATTCTCTCTGTTGGGTTATGCTCGTTAAAAAATGAAAATGACGATAGGCCTGCTCATCGTAGGTAGGAAATCACATGCACATTTGCCGTCGTGATTAATGAGCGTTGCACCAAAAACCAAAAGGAGGCCTGTTAAAAAGCTCACTAAATTTGAAGTTTAAACGAAGAAAATTGTGCGAATCTAGGCTGTAAAACATATATGGTACGGTACACATTCAGTCCTACACCTGCGTGCGCCTTGATCAAGCACGAATAAGAACCCAATCCTCTGGGACAAAGAGATGATAGAGCCAACACGATAACTAGGCATACGTGAAAACTCAAATATACCCAAAGTCCAGGAGCAAATATTTTTATTATAATAATTAACACCACCTTGAAGTGACCATGACTTCAAGAAACATGGGTAAACAGTAAACACTATATGCCCCATATATTATAGCCTATATATAAAATTATATATATAAATTATATAGGCCTATATATGTATATATATATATATCAACGACCTTGATAAATATATATGTATATATATATATTACTATATAGGCCTA
Organism: Lumbricus rubellus; assembly: GCA_945859605.1. NCBI lineage: Eukaryota > Metazoa > Annelida > Clitellata > Crassiclitellata > Lumbricidae > Lumbricus > Lumbricus rubellus. The sequence goes on along the minus strand of OX243811.1, from coordinate 12,872,683 downwards.
TGTCCTACAGCGATCCAAGATGCCGCACTGAGCGATAACGACATCACTCTTAGGAATTTGACGTCACTCTAAATAGCCAAAAGCCGTTGTTTTTTCACCACGTTAGACCTAATACTGAATGTCTTTGAAGTGTAGTGTGGAGGTCATAATATGGTTCACGGCCATGTAGAATTGTAGATATACAGTTATACACGAACGGTTGTTATTCGATGTGAACAGTGCACACTATTCATGTTCAATTGCAGCAGGTGTTCGCAAGGTAACACTCACAAACACACACACAGGCTACACAGAGCCACATGCAGGTGTGCATACAAGCAAACATATAAGGCGTGAACCTGCATGCTGCTGCAGCGAATTTCCCAGGCATTTTCAACGACCATCCTGGCATTGTTTATTCGCCTTTTTTAGTCAGCCGGCCGAAATGTCAGAATAATATAGACCCTACCATTTTCCCTGCAAAGAAATCTGATGAGTGATGACCTTTTTTTTAGTCAGCCGGCCGAAATGTCAGAAAAATGTGCCAAATGGGGGGGCACATCCCATGCAATTTTTTGGTCGGATTGCCATACGTCTGTTGATTGCAACGGACTGCAGTTCAAGCTCCGGGCAGGGAGTTGACATTCAGAGATTTAGATATCTCGGGGTAGCACGTGTGGGACGCAGGGGCGCAAGCTGCTGCGGAGTGACCTTGGGAAAGTTGCTTACTCATCATTATCTGTGGGGAAGTAACGGGAAACCTCCTCACTCATTTCATCCCCGGGGTGGCCATAGAACCTGCATGCATACGAGCAGAGAACCATCATCATCACTTACCATTAGATGGATCATAAAATTTAATAGGTTCCAATACTGTGACCACAGGCTAATTAATAGCTTTTGATTTGATTTGATTGCAGGTATGTCGTTGCTGCTGGTACTTGTGGTTGCCGTTTCCATCTGCTTCATCTTTCTTGCATCTGGTCTTCTGTGCTTGTACAGGTAACAGTAGGGCCTATCATGGGCAGAGTTTATCAGGAGCTAGGGGGAGCTAAGCCCACAAGAAGGCCCAGATTCAACTGTTTTTACCATGAAAATGGTATCATTTTTTGGGGTTAGCCCCCCTAAGAAGGCCCAGACTCGGGGTTAGCCCTCCCAAGAACGGAAACCAAACTCCGCCCATGGGGCCTATGCTATAATTATATAGGCTATTGCATCAAGTACAAGTATTTCAGGCTGATGTACTGCCTCGCAAGTAGTTTATTGCTAGTAGTACCGCAATCTAGTAGGCCTATATTTGTTTATTGACATTTCCCGATGCCACAACGCATCCAGTTATAGGTTACATGAAAAATAAGATTGTTTGTTAGGCCTACCATAATTGTTCTCACAAGAAAGGTTCTGTTTGCTATTTTCTATATAAAACTCTTAGGCCTACTGTATCTCTATCAATTTTGGTTGGAAGGTTAAAATTATGCGTCCTATAATTATGACGAAAATTGTAAGGACTTTGCACTTCTGCCGGAAATGACTCCGGAGAATATGGCTCTCGAGCGCTCTTGATCACTGACTGCAAAAGTTCGCATTTTTTTACAAGCTCATTAAAACTTTTTTGTTTCACCGTGGTTGGACTGGGAGCGCTTCTGAGTGGACTTCTTTAAGGGGCGCTATATAAATTCTTGAAATGAATGAATTAATGATTCTGTTGATGCAGATCGAAACGTTTGCGTCGTCAACAGTCGCGTACGAAGCTCGGCATCGTCGCATCAATGTCGAGCTACTCATCTTCGAGAAGTCTCGACCCATCGTCCAAATCCAGCACTGCTCCTCGATGCCTCCAGACGCCCTCAAGCGGTGGCGGTCGTGCCATCTACTGTCCGCTGGACACCAAGTGCACCACGCTGCTGCATCCCATCGACGACCAGCCCGTCTCATCGTCCACCTCCTCCGTCTTTCATACCCTCATGCAGGAGCAGCCGAACTTCTGCCGCCGAACGATCCCTCTGTCGACTCCACTGCCGCGGGGAGTCACCGCGCAGCACCTCCAGTTCCTGCAGCAGCGCCCGTCTTGCACGTGCGGCGCCGTGCGAGCGACGACGGGCAGCCTGATGTCGTGCAACGCCGGGCAGCAGACGAGGCATGCAGCAGCGACCGGTGGCGACCGAGGAGGAGGAGGAGGAGGCCAGCAGCAGCTGCACCAATCGAAGACGATGATCATGGACGACGACTGTACCCCTGCTACCGTCACGTTCACGACCTTCAAGCCGGTCAGTCCGGCGAACGAGTACGGAACGCCGACGAAGCAGCCGCGACTGAACCGCGCTGGGGGTTGTCCCCACATCATGGAGCCACCCATCTGCTGTGCGGGGACCCCGCAGGTCACGCGTAGGGCACCGACGACGACGATGACCGGAGTTGAGAGACGCCCAGACGTCTGCGGTCATGAACCGTCGACCATCGAAGAAAGCCTGACGATATGACGACAGATCTAGCGAGAGTAGCGTCGATAGCGTCAGAAGCCAGACTTTGTAGCCATGGCATCATAGCCAGGGCAGAACTGTCATCATGGGCGGAGTTTGGTTTCCGTTTTGGAGGGGCTAATGTCTTCCTGAGGGGGGAGCTAAGCCTGGAAAAAGATACCATTTTCATGGTACAAAAAGGTGAATCTGGGCCTTCTTGGGGGATTGCTTAGCCCCCTAGCCCCTGATAAACTCCGCCCATGACTGTCATTCAAGTAACCATGGCAGGGACGATTTATGGCCCCCTCCAAATACTCGGGAGGGCAAAACTTCTGGCAGGGTAACTTAATTCCAGAGTGGAGACTTTTACCAGAGGATTTTGCTCTGGTTTGCCCTGCTCTAATGCCGCCAGTAGTCTCGGACTCTGGTTGATGACAGTGGTTGCCTCAATTTTAATGAGAACTGAACCACTGAAACTAGAAAGGTCAGGTTAGCTGCATCGGTTACAGCCTACGTCCCGTACAAAACTGCATGTGCATGCGTTTTATGGTTTGCCTCCGGGTGGTAACTTATTTAACACTTTTGCAACTGTAAATGACTAGGAAGCCAATGTTACAATGTAGTTTGTCGGTAAAGTATTCATTAAAATATATAAATCTTGGGCGAGATAAGCCCGAGAGAAAAAGGTGTGTTTTTAATCATAGATTTAAGAGTCCACTGAGACGGCCGATTGAATAGCGGAAGGAAATATTAGGCTACTACTTACTAGCACTTCAAAAGACACAGCTGCCTCTCTAAGCTAGCATTAACACTTTAATGACTAGCTTGCACTAAAATGCACTGAAAACACATGTAGCTTGTCGTCAAAGGGTTAAGGAACAATTTAGTTATCAACAGATGATGACAACAGAACATCAGATGAAAGAAGCATGAGAGTGTTGTGTGGTGTGTGTACAACTTTAATATCCAGGTCCTCGCACAGCGATCATTTTGTGATCATGACACAACTGATGCTTTCTGTTACAAAGATGGCCGCCGAAACACTCGATAATTAATCAGCACAAATCATACAAAACAGTAGCAGAGCAAAACAAGTACATTTTGTGTTGCATTGAAGAGTTTATGAAGTGCTTTTAGCATGGTGAACAGCTCTGAAGTCCTCCAAATGTGCAAGGCCCTGGGAGAAGAAGCAGGTTTTGAGAAGAGACTGATAGAGAGAATTGTAGAGCAAACTCAAATCAAATCAAATTTATTGGAATCGATTCAATATATACATTCCACAATTCACAATGCACATTTAGAGTCATGAATGCAGTGCCAAATATTGTCAGATACATTTAAATATGCATGAGAGTGTATGATTAGGCGTAAAAAAAGTGTTGTGTTTCCGGTAACCCGACCGACCCATTTTTACGGCCACGACCCAAATATTTTTGTAAAAAAAATTTATAAAAAAAAATATTTTTTTTCAAAAAAATATTTTTTTTCAAAAAAAAATTAAATTTTTTTTCAAAAAATTTTTTTTTTACATTTGTATTGACATAACATAAGAGACGTCAACAAAATGAAATTAATAGGACTGTTTCTAGAGCAGTTTTAGGTGCAGACAGTCGGGAAATAGGCAGTTTATACTTGCTTAGAACACGTACTTTGTTTCAGCGTGCAAAAAAGACTAGTGGGGTATACTTTTTCGGATAGTCAAAGGGTCGCAAAGGTTTGTCAGTCACTCATTCAATTGAGTAAAGCGGGGAGGAGACCCGACCGACGACTCCAATTGGAGCGTAGACTCGGAACCGACCTGGGCTGGCGAATCAAAGTCCACCGTGCCCACCTTCTCGTGGTGCGACCTGTTAGTAACCTTTCCGTATGGAAGGGTGAACGAACGGGCACGGATGGCAAACGGGGGGAAGGCAATGGCAAACCACCCCTTATCTTCTGCCAAGAAAAAAGTCATGGTGTATTCAAGGAATAAATCAACGATAGTCACCAAAGGTGAGACCCTCAGGCCTGAGGGTGACTTAATGGCTACTGGGGATGAGCACAGTGTCGAGTCGGGAGATTCAGGTTCTAATGAAGCCACAGGACCAAAGCCGAAAGGACGTCCAGCGGCGGATATGACCAGGAAGCAAAGACTTGACATGAGCTGTAAAAAAGCTATGAAAAAAAAAATATTTTACAAAATAAAAATATTTTCCGACCTACCTACCCAATTTTTTTTAGCTCTGTTACCGGAAACACAAGATTTTTTTTTTTAGGCCTTATCAAGGGATTAGTTGAATCGACTCGTGAGGAGAAGAAGCTAAAGCTTATCTAGTCATCCTCAACATGGTAAGACAAAGTAAGAAAACAAGATAAAAGCAAGAATCGACACCGTACGTGGCTAGAGTTTACATTATTCAATGATATTACTCAATGATAACATCTTCCACACAATCACTCAAAGTTTGCAACAGAATCAGTCTACGATGTTAGTGTTAACACACTGTATTTAGACAAAATCCAGCGTTCCCTGCACACTGTATTCACCACTATTCACCTATTTACCATACCGTCACTAACAGCATGACGCAAATCATTTCTAAAACGTTTAAGTAATATTACAAATTTCATCATGGATCGAGAATCAAAACTCTGCCAAACACCAATCAATACATGCACAATAAAATAATTTATTGCATTAAACATCCAATAGCGCTTACATTTAATTTAAATCTGAAGATCTTTTCAACATTGCAAACAAGTGAAAGAACTAAGCACTATGGAAATGGTCATGATGAAGCTAAGAATTATTTGCTCCATTATTATGGTTTAAGCAGATTTTCAAAACCATGCTCCCACATCTGAACCAAAATTTCCATCAACTGGCACAAACAAGAATGCCAAAGAAGTGGCAAGCTATTAATATGCATAAGTTCATGATAATACAATAATAATCTTCGTTTAATTTCAACCTGACACAATGGAGAATGCTTGCAACTCATAGTGTGACGGGTGATCACACGTTATTACAGGAGTTGAATTTAACTGTCAGCAGCCAACAGGGCGCCCATCACGTCCTACAACTCATGTTACCAATGCCATATGCCGATTGGAAGGCTGACTGCACCTTGAGGAGTACTTAATGGGAAGCAATCCCGCATCTGTGTGCTCTTTGTGCCAGAGTGTTAACCATTGCTCTAAGCCCCCTACAAAAGCAAAGCCAGCTTTTCATCGCACATGTGAGACATGGAGAGGCATTTATTCCTCTCACTTAGCCCTTGACCATAGATGAATCTTAATGTCCTGGATATTATGAGGTAAGTGTATTGCAACATTTGCACTTAATTCACAGCTTATGCAAATTCTATTGATTAGTCATAGAGGCAAACATACGCAAACAACGTTACCCAGATTCACACTCGCAACCAAACGAGCCACAACCAGATAGCTGTTGACACACTAAGTGGCACTCAACAAAATTACTCTGCTGCCACATACAGCAAAGATTGGCAGCAAACTCACCCGACAGGCTTTCTAACCATGGTATAGCCAGGGCAGTAATACAAGTAACCAGTGTATGGGCAATCTAAATTCTCAGCGGGGCAAAAATTCTAGCAGCTCTGTGGCAGGGCAATGATCAGGTGTTCTTACAAAAGCATTTGCCCTGGCCTGCTCTGCTCCAGCCAGCAAGAGAGCGAAAACCCAGGTAATATGTATACTCTCAAGTATAATTATAATACAATACTGGGTAACATCGATCTTAATTGCAGCATACAGTAACGAATGTCACTCCTTGATTTCAATTTTTCAATGGACATTGCATGGGCTTCTTCCAAGAAACCCAGACATTGTTGCTGTGCTTAGGCAAAATGATGAACATAGTTTCATCTTATAAAAAGCCTAGCGATACGATACGTATGGTAACCGTAAGACAATGCTTCTGATGCCTGCATTTTTTTAAAACTTGCACAATGTACGGTCATTGTTCTTGGTTTTGTTAGGGGTTTTCCTGATTGTCTTTAACTTTCTTGCCTCTTTTCTGTTTTTTAACTCTCACACAGTCGTTGCTTTCAGCTTCATTATGCGTTCTCCTCTCCTCTTCAACTTCTCTGTCTCTCTTTCGTTTTTTCACTCTTACATGCTCATTGGTCTCAGTCTCGCAAGGCGTGTCCAGCTTTTCTTCAACTTCTTTGCTTCGTTTTCGTTTTCTAGAGTTTACACGATTGGCACTATCGTTTTCGGTCGTTATCTCGGATTCCTTATGTCTCTTTCCCGTTATAGGTTTGACACAGTCACTGCTCTCAATTTCACACGAATCAACTTGTTCTTCATCTGTTTTTCGCTTCTTGCTTTTCTTCTTTGACTTGCGACTGCTCGAATTTTCTTCTTCACACAGATTTATTTTTGGTTCGTCGGCATCCATGAAACCTTCTTCATTTTTTCGAAAAGTTTCCACAGGCTCTTCCGTCTGCAAGGCTTCACTTTTGTCACTGATGCTATCTTCGACGATGAATTTCACCGTTGAACCTTCTTCTTGCCTTTCCTTCTTTTTCTTCTTCTTACTCTTCTTACCAGAAACCTCCAACGCTATCTCTTCGTCGATAAGCACCGCCGCTCTCGGTACGTTGGTATCGTCAGAAAATTTAGCACGGACAACATCGTCCGTCTCGTGGCACATTTCACTCAGATACGTATCAGATTTAACTCGTCTAATGGCGGCCATCTTTTGAGCGAAATAATCCTGAACGCTTGTTGTGCTCGTTGATGTCATAACACCAAACTCCGTCGTCTGACTTACTTCAGATGAGGAAGGTGACTCGTCAGACTAAAAGAAAATGAACAGCTGGTATAAAAACTGAATAATTAATGATAAGGATACCTAATAAATCAACAGTTACATTGTAAGCACTTAGCACTGAAGAGGCTTCGTAGGCATGAAAGTCTTAAAGGCCCTGAAACTTCAGCCTGTCTCAACTACTAGTGGAATCTTCACAAATCCTCAAGCATAAAAGGTTTTAAAGAATATCAAGACCGTGTAACAAGTATGATGCATGGACTTGCATTTTGTCATATGGAATAGAAAAATTTAGAATACATGTCTAACATGAATTACAATGTTGCCCACTGATCATTAAAACAAACCCACACTCCCACAGCCATGAAAAGTTTTAAGGAATATCTTGCCGTAATACTTTCCTAGCAAGACCATATAACATGTATTATAATGCACCAACTTCAATATGATCATATGTAATGGAAAGTCCATAATGTCTGCCATCATCAGTGACATGCACAGTAAGGTTTTCCACTTATTAAAGTAAGTAACAAGTACTAGAAACAATAGACTATGCCAAGATGGCAATCAAGACATGCAGATCATAATAATTTATAAAGTTGAGGAAAAATTGTTTTTAAACAAATGTTGACGTGCGCATAGAAAAATTTAAACGATTAGGAGCCTGCTGCCTACACTCTGTACAAATATGCAGCACATGCTGAAATCTAATAATTAATAATCTAATAAGTAATCCTATAGTACCTATACAGTATACTATACGTGCTATTCACACTACTACATACAGCAAGCGTGACGCAAATATCATATCTCTGTCTATTTTATTATAACATGCACAATCAATTGAATTAAGTCAATGATTTAAAAAAAACGGTACTTGTTTTTTAATTCACCCCCAACAGCTTTGTTTCTTGGTTGCATCCTATAAAAATTATTATATAGTTGCTATCCAACTTCTATTTAGAGAACAATAATTTTTCGTCAATCCAACTCCAGTTAGGCAAGAACATTTGGTACTTGTTTTTTAATTCACCCCCAACAGCCTTGTTTCTTGGTTGCATCCTATATAAATTAATATATAGTTGCTATCCAACTTCTATTTAGAGAACAATAATTTTTCGTCAATCCAGCTCCAGTTAGGCGAGAACATTTTCATCAATCCAGCTTCAATTTCAGCAGAATGACTGCACTAACCCTAAAACTAACCCTAACCGAACCTCACGACGCCTAACCTGAGCCCTAACCGACCCTCACGCGCTAAATCCCGCTTCTATTTTGTTAGGAAATATTTTAAATCGAATCTATAAATTTTAGTGGTCGTCAAACAAGCAAGAATCAACGCTCTTCTGGCCACCGATGACTGTTGGGGGTGAATTAAAAAACAAGTACCGAACATTTTAATCAATCCAGCTTCAATTTCAGCAGAATGACTGCACTAACCCTAAAACTAACCCTAACCGACCTTCACGACGCCTAACCTGAGCCCTAACCGACCCTCACGCGCTAAATCCCGCTTCTATTTCGTTAGGAAATATTTTTAATCGAATTTATAAATTTTAGTTGTCGTCAAACCAGCAAGAATCAACGCTCTTCTGGCCACCAATGACTGCTGGGGGTGAATTAAAAAACAAGTACCAAAAAAACTCTGACATGTCAGTGAATGTGAATCTGAGTCTTCATCTAATGATGCCAGACTTAAAAAGTTCATCCTATATATTTGCACACCTAAACATTGTATAAACTTAGTGCTTCGGTTGTCATTGTATACCTTTTCAGACTTTGTATTCTTTCCAAGTTTGATGGCTGACATTTTCTGAGAGAAATAATCACGAACATTAGTTGCACTTGTAGTGGTGAGAACACCGAATTCTGCGTTCTGACTGATTTCACCTGCTGCTGGTTCTTTGGACTAAAACAGAAAGAACATCACTAATTATTGCTATCTGTTCTCAGTGTTCTGTTTGAAAACGTTGTCATTCAATGGAATTTTATTCACGCTACTAACTAGGGACCTTTGAAAAAATTCCAGTTGAATTGATTCTTGAATTGAATTGGCGAGTACACGTCTGATATTTGAAGTGTTTAAGTCTTAACTTGAGAGCACAGGCATATTGCAGTAACATTGTTATCAATATCTAGCTGGAATAAATTCCCTTCAAAGCTGTGTTTATTACATAATGACCAATCAAAATTTGCTTCATAAATTGCTCTTGAAAGTCTTTTTTCTTTTGCTGTGGCTGGGCTGAGAGTGCTTCAGAGTTGGATTCTTGAAGGGGCGCTATATAAGACCACAATATGAATGAATGAATATTCATTTAGCATTAATAACCACTCTGCAGTTCAAAACCAATGCAGACAAAAAATTATCAGAATTTTTTAAAAATAATTCACAATAATTAAAACTAAGGGCAAAACGCTTTTCAAATCACAACATCATTTTCGCCCGATTCACTTTTTAATCAAATATTGAAGCTCTGCTCTTCCCTAAAGCCTTTCCCACCGGACCGGGTCATCCATGACCCGATTAACAGGATAGGTATCAAAACAATTCCGGCTGGAAAGGGTTAAACTAACATGTCGAACAAAATTACCAACATTAACTTCATTACCTTTTTCACAGCAGGTTTTTCTCCCCGTTTAGCTCGTGTTCCAAACACACAGTCGAGATCCTTTTCGGTTTTCGTTGACAGATCTTTGCCTCTTGCAAATCTCGAATAGCTGTGTAAAAAGTAAAAAAACAAGACCGTTTGCATAATTAATGCCCATAAAATCGTACGGAGTGCAATTTGAAACAGAAACTGGATTATGTTGTGTTTCCAACACAAAATAAGCATTTCTACATTTGAAGGATATCCACCATATATGATCCTAAATCTTAGCAATTAGTCCTTCCCGCACAGGTCTGCATATCGGGCAACGCATTTTCCCACTGATCATTGCCTATCGCCAGACCCCTGGCCTCGTCCGAAGATATCTCCGCGGCGTCCACCCCCAAGATCTCGCCAAAGGTAAAAATTACAAAACCACAATTCAAATTTTAAAAGAAAAAATAAAATGTAAGTGTGGAAAATATTCCTGAAAACTGGCCATAAAACAAGCTATAAGAAAGGAGCTCAAATAGGACCACTAACACTAAGTCTAGTGGGGCCTCCAATTCGTATTTGATTGCAAAGTGTTCTGAACTATAAAAAATACTTGTATAATAAAATAATGACAATTAAAAATGTCCACTGACTGTACTCTGCTCTTTGTGTTCTGTGACTTCTCTGCTAGAGATATGAAATCCTTCTTTTCATCATCCTGCGACGGACTGTTGTTGCTCACGGAGGAGTTGGACGCGTTCATTGTCGCAAGTATTGCCTCATAATCATCTTGCAAATCCAGCCACTTGCTTGTATGCGCAACAGTACAACCAACTCCTGATTACAAATAAACAATAAGAATTAAAAGTCTGCATCACATTTCGCCATTGAAAACACCTTCAACATTCATTTCTAAACAGCTGCCAGATCTACATATCTAGACAAAAATATAGAAAAACTAAAATTCTATAATTGTTTTGCAATGCATGAACGTACTGTCACAAGCTAAACATGAAAAAAATCTACATTTAATAAAGACAATACATTCATGCATTGCAAAATCCTTTAACACTCATTTATACACAGCTACCAGGTATAAATATCTATAAAAAATATCAAAGAAAACTTACATTTTCACACATGTTACAATTTGTCCTAACAAGATTCCTGATTCATGCACAAGTTGAAATTTTTCATTTTACCTTTCTTGTCACTTTTTAATGACACTTTAACATGATCAGTCATCCCGTCTTCATTAGCACCAAGACCTTTTCCTTTCGTCCAACCCATCTTCTCCATCAACTTCTGTCCAAATTTATTTTCATCTGAAACAAATGCACCACAAGATTTCTTCTGATGATCATTTTCGAATATTTGCAGTATTTTGGACATGCAACCTAATCGAAATTTGCAATACCAGCTTAAGTAAATTACGTAAAGACTTAAAATGATTGAACACTATGCTGGTTAACATGATACAGCATAGATGTAATATGCACTGCAATTTCAAAATCTCCATTAGTTTCATCCTAATTTCCCTACTGCTTAAAACCCATCTCATGGTCACACAATACATGTATCAAATCACTATCACTGAAAATCAAGAAGATTATATTATAACTTTCTGATTTTGAAACAGACCCACAGACAAATTAACGTCAGTCAAGTATAATATGTACCGGATTGCATCCCCATCATCAGAGTGAGTTATAGCCTGTGGCATTGAGTGGCAAGCATATATATTTGGGATAGAAAGTTGTAGGCCAAATGAAAATTTCATACTCTCATCTACCTCCACAATATTTGATTGCAAGAACAACCAAATACCAAAAGTTACCAAACAATGAGCCGCTTACCTGGTTAAATCCTAGAACGCCGCGGTAGCAAGTAAACATCATGGCGACCAAAGATCCGCTCGTAATAGAACGCGTGCACGTGACGGCAAAAAATAGCCCAATATTTTCGCGGACTATGGTGATGCATACGCCAATGTTTTCGCGAAAGTAAGTAAGTAAAAATACCATGAAACGGTTAGTTTAATAAATATTAATACGCTTAAATAAGCTTAATAACACAACAAAATCGATGGACCTCAACACATTGGCCGTCATCTACGAGATACCTCGCGGTAAGCGCGAGATCTCGCGGTAAAAAACCGCGAGATATCTCCGCGAAATCTCGCGGTAATAAACCGCGGATATATCTCGCGGTTTTTTACCGCGAGATCTCGCGCTTACCGCGAGGTATCTCGTAGATGACGGCCAATGTGTTAAGGTCCATCGATTTTGTTGTGTTATTAAGCTTATTTAAGCGTATTAATATTTATTAAACTAACCGTTTCATGGTATTTTTACTTACTTACTTTCGCGAAAACATTGGCGTATGCATCACCATAGTCCGCGAAAATATTGGGCTATTTTTTGCCGTCACGTGCACGCGTTCTATTACGAGCGGATCTTTGGTCGCCATGATGTTTACTTGCTACCGCGGCGTTCTAGGATTTAACCGCTTACCTACTTACTGAGCGCTTTGCATGTTGGGATGCATGTAGGTATGCAGTCAATAGGTGGCTGCGCTCTATTTTGGATTACGGGCATGCAGTCTTCTGGATTACCGATGTTACCAGTTTATTTTACCTGTGACTTTCTAAAGACAATACTAATAATTATCAGAATGTGAATATCATGGCAGCTGCAAGGTCAACACACGTGCAAGATAACAGGTTTTAAGACCTACTCTATCAACAAAACAACATACCTTTAGCCCATGCCAAACCATTTGGATCATTTGATAATCGCACTTTTTTCTCTATTGTCATAGACAGCATAATTAAATCCCTGCGATTAATTGTTTAAATTTACACTTTAGCACAAAAACCCGAGAGACCATAAACACGTGAGTTAAAAATGGCCGCTGTCGTCAGTTTATAACATCTTTGGTTTGTTTATTCCTTAAAAAGTAAGTAAGTAGATCATCCTGCCCTACATATATTTTTTGGAATTTCATGCACTGTATGCTGCATCTGCAGCCATGGGCGCCGACTCTGCGAGGCCCGTGAGTGCTCAGCACCACCAAAAATTGGCCATGCGAGGCCCTCCTATGCATGGGCACCACCTGAAATCAGCCGGCAAGATGTGCTTTTAAGATATTTTTTCTCTGTTGGGATTGCTTATCTATAAAAATCATTCTATCTTTAGTATACTTTTTTAAATCTCAGTTAGTTTACCTTACAATTTCTCCAGTTTTATCCCATCCGGTAGTCTGAACTCCATTGGTCCTAAGCCGATCAGCGAATGCGAGGAAACCCCGAAATCCTGCTTATTCGATCCGCTTCCGTCATTTTTTTTATTACGGAAGAAGGCGACGATTTGAATGGCATTGTTTCTTTAGGCCTATAGTGTATACATGCTCAATAGTGTTCTTCAGTGCTCGAGAGTCACCTCTCAGCATCATAAAAGCGGGACATTGTTTTGTCTTTAAAACTACTTGAAATAGGCCTACTATTTGAAAAACTATTCCACAGTGATAATATTGGCTCACTAAACAGTGGCCAATTGTCTGATTTCTTGTGCAAAATTTGAGTATTTTGACCTAATTGAGGGAGAGTACTCCAGGACGCCCATGAAAACGAAGATTGTGCTTTTCTTCTGTGTGGATTCCAAGAGAAATAGGCTACATCAAACACAAAGAATGATCAAAAAAATTTTAATTGGGAAGAACATTATTTTATTGTAGTTTTAAATCATGTCTTTATGCAATGAGATAGGCCTAACAGGAAGTTTTGACAAGGATGTCATGACGTCAAAATGATAGCCTAAGGTTCTACCATCGCAGTGTGACAATAAAAAATCGAAAATGGGGAAGAGCACATCCCGTTCCCAAACCCCTTCCCTGCTCGGCGCTGTGCTACTCGGCGATCATACTTTGGCCGCGAGTTCGTCCCTTAAAACCAGGACCAAGTCTCCGCCTATGTGAACAGTGGTGATTTCAATAAGTCCCCTATAAAAAAGGGTCCAAAAAAATTTCGCGCGTCTTATTTTCACATTTTTGGGGCACCCCACTCTTCGGCTCAACTCGGCGCCTACGTCTGCAGCATTCATATTATACACCATAGCATAGTACGCATGCAAGTAATTTATTACAGCAGATTAATCGATTGTCTTGTGCGTGATAATGATGCCACAGAAGTACTTATATCAAACAAGATGAAAAAATTGGAAATGATGTCCAGTGGAAGATTATACCACACAATGATATAAGTTATCTTTCTTAGCACAAGACAAACGCCAATGCTTTCTAACAACTATGCATACAGTGACGAAAGGTAGCACAATTGCACATTATTTGGGGAAAGAATATAAAGCAAAGCTGATAATGCTGGACAATATCACTGGCAAAGTAATTAAGTGCAAAAATTATCCAATACACTAGAAGTCTTGTGCACTTTCGGGCTAATTGTTCCTACCTATGCAACACTTTGTACTTTTTGTTGGCTCCTATTTTGTGCCAAGCGTGGTAGGATGTCCACATAGAGTGAGCAAAAGAGAGCATACACATGCAAATCCAGCATATCTGACAAGTATAGGAGCAGAAGAGAGAAGAGGACACAGTGGGTAAAAGACAGGGTAGGAAAGAGAAGATCAGTGAGTGGAAGAGACCACAAGGAGCAAGAAAAGTTAGCACTGGCAAGCATTTAGCGGAAAAAAGCACAATGCTCACCTTCCCTCATGTTCTGTTACACATTGAAACTCACTTTATTTCGTACGCTATACAAGTTGTCATTTTCAAGTTGTTTCTAAACTGTCTTAAGAGGGGCAAATATCTTGATATTACCAATTAAATTTGTAAAGAACACAGACACACTGAGTTGTGAATATGAGGTGCAGATAGTCAGCCACCAGGACAAGCAGTTGCTTGCACTAAGAAAGTTGGCTAACTGGTCTATTCTGTTCTTTGTGTTCTCTGTTCCTGGCCTTGGGGTGTCACTTCTTGTGATCGGTGCAACAATTGAACGTATTCTGAGTATTCCACTTAATTTTTAAACTAGATTTTTTTCTCATAATCATAATTACCCGGAAGACAGGATCTGGTTACTATCAGAAGACCCTAATATAAAAGTTCAGATTATAATATCAAAGTCAGTTGATATATTTGTGACAGAAACAAAAGCCATAATGTTGAAAACAGTTGTTTACTATGTAACTCTTGTCACTTGCGTTGACAATGCAAAACAAGCATACTAAAAGCAGCATGCTACAAACGATGATACGTAAAGTGTAGTAATGGCAATACAGTATCAACAAAGATGTGCAATTGGGTACGGGTTCAAGAATTGTGCTACTGTCATTGGATTTCTCAAATAAAACAAAAATCAATGTTTGTAAACAAAATTACTCTTGGTAATTGTGGTTTATCAGCACAAAAGAATTATCTTTTCCCTCAGTGAAAGGATATTTTTATGCGAAGAATGACACCTGTCTTAAAATTTATCATGAAAGAATTCTTTAAACAGTCAAGTGCCCTATTGTGTCACGACACACAAACTACGATGAGGTAGTTCACTACTTCACTACAGAGGATTAACTAAATGGGTCTTTACTGTAACAAAAATGAAGGTTTTGACACCAATTTTGCACCTTGTATGTAAAGTAATCCATAATAAAACAAGTAAATTTTTAACACTGGAATATAATAATTCATGCTCAACAAACTCATAGAATGACAACCAAACGTTTTAAGACAAGTTAACAATGTTAAATTACTATATAATATTTAACAGAGAACAGAACAAAATCAGAAACCGTAAAGGTTTTGAACCACAAAATTTATTCCTAACATCTATATTTTGGGTTCACCGAGATAATCTCTTCACGTCTGCAACTGGTCAAGTTTGGCTGCTTAAAACAATTCATAAGTTGGATGAAAAAATGGAATGTCAAATACTCAAACCACCTACAGTAACTGTCAGCAATTAATTTAAAATTATGCGGAATGACTGCTTAAAGTTTTGAGATCTGCAATACAAAATCAGCATTTCTGCACAGCACCAAGTTCTTGTTGACATTACTAAACACTGCGAAATGAACTGTCATAAGTAACTTCTCTTTGAGAGGCAACTAATAGAATACTGTCTCTCACAAGTTTGGTTTAAAATCCAATACACTGTCTTGCAAGTTCAGTCAAATTCCAACATTAGAAGTAAAAACTTGAGCTTCTGATGTTTCAGATAGCTACTGTTTCTCAACTGTATATACATCCCAGCGATGAAATTCTGATCATTGTTTCTGGCAAGGCCAGTTTTTCTTCTGATTTAAAACAAAGCTATTGCTAGTGCGCTCCATGGTAAATTTAGTCATCCAAAAGATACGATCGCACATCCTTTCTTATTTTGTTGTCTTTTGCGTTTTCCAGTTTTCATGTCCGCATGATCAGCAATAAAGTAACAAAATGATTGAAGTACAAAAACAAAAACCTCGTGATGGATTGCGTCGAAAGCAGATCTTCATCTGATCCAAAGCCATGGCTTCAATAAACATTGATGAATTTTCTTATCTTTCAAGAACGTTCAACTAAATTACCTTTTCTTCAAGAATCCTAGTTAATTCATTTTGCGGAAGGAACCTACAGGTCACTGCACTTCTAATAAGCACCTTTTGATAACTTCCCAGAGGTAAACTCCACTTCAGACTTGGAATCTTGATTGACTAACTGATTAGAACTGATGCCATCCACAAGTTGCCATCTTTCACTAATCTTTCACTAATCTGAGCAGACGATCATCGTTCAATTAAACATCTTGCGACCTAATCTGACGCTCGCCTTCACTCAGCAAAATGTTGAATGCTCTCTTCAGAAGCCACGCTCCTAACACTCGCTTCTGTTTGCCGCTCCATGAGTCGCATGGACCGTAGTACTGACCACGACACTGGTTGGTCAAACGGTCAAGACCTACAATAAAGACAACATAATGGTCAAATATATACCTAACAATAGAAGACATTCTATGCTCAAAGTGAATTTTTAAAGGGGAGGGTATTCAGCAACAACAGATGTTCTTTCTGTTCTCAAACGACAGAACAATTTAGAGCATTCAGGCATCGGTGTATTGCGGGGTTTATGGGCTCAAACCCCTGAAATAAATAATTACTGGCAAACTTGTTAAAAAACTGACCCCTTTACTCTGCAACCATGACTCATAGAAAACTCCCTGAAATTGTTTGCTGGTTAATCCTTGCATTGATAAATGAATGTTCAGACACTATAGGTGTTAAATAAATCCCATAACGTATCTGCTACATATACAAATTCACCAAATAATTCAAACATGCTTGAAAGATGCACAAGAACCGCATGAAATAAACTGTATTGCTCATTCACTGAGATGAAGCTCGATTTCATGAAATTTTACAAAATTAGATTTCAAATCTAAATTTCATTTTACAATAGGTCATTGTGCTACTGAGGACTGGTAAAAAAAAATCTTGTCATACCCAAAGCATCGATCATGCAAGCCTCTCGAGTGTAGGCTTCCACGGCTATTGTGTTCTGAAATATGTGTAACGAAACCACTCCACGGCTACTGCTCCAGATATCCAAGATTTGTTTCACTTTATCGTTTGGTGGCTTCTGCAAACATTGTGCAGAAAATCTTCTTTAATACAGCATAACTGCAACATAAAGTTCTGCAACCAGAAGATTCAGCATATACGATCTGGAATCGTTTGACAAACTAGATTTTTTAAAAGTTAACAACAACTGAAAACTGTCAGTAACTGCCTATTGCATATTGTCCAAGGCATCAGCTGTAAGCTGCACAATCATAATTGGAAGAGTAGAAAAACCAGCTCAGCAAATATAAATTCTGGCAACTGACGATAGTTCCAATTTTGAAACTCTAGCACTACATGTAATTCAATGATTAGCCATGTCACAGACTGTGACTCAGTTAAACTACAATCAGAACACAGGCTTGATACTGGCATAAGTAAAAACAATTTAAGACTTATGTTATGAAACACTAGCCAGTGGAAGTGTATGAGCTCTGGGAAATAAGTCAAATCAGGTTTCTTGCCCAATGAGAAGTAAATTTATATTCAATGCAAAATACAAGAAGTACAGTAGAAACGAATTTTTACTAAATTGTAACATTCAAAAGCATCTGCCGAACCTGATTGTTTTCCATGTTGTGATGGAATGCCAGAGCTTCTCTGAAATGTTCGTATGGTCGTGAGTGTCGACCCTTTCCAACGTAGAAGATGGACATCAAGAAAACTCGAAATGCATCTTCCTCAGCTAGAATGCATAACCATGCTAATTTAAGTACCAGCAAGCAGGAAAATCTTCATATGATAAATAAATAAGCCCCTTAAACACCATTAATTCAGCATCACACCTAAAACACTGTTGTCAGGTATTTAGAAAAAGACTAAAAACCGTGGCATCTATTGTTTCAACTTAACAATCAGCTTCAGCCTTTAATTTTTTCCTGAACAAGACAGCAAATTACAAAGTATATATATGACCCATCTGACCAAAACCAGGCGTATCTCGCAACACACGCTTCTGAGATAATGACCGAAATGTGAAAAAACCGATTTTTTTCATTTTTTTGTTTTTTACAGAAAATGATAAATTAATATGTTTTATGCACATTAAAAGTAAAAAATTTCCAAAAATATTATTTTTAATGATATTTTGGATAATTTTGTGATGATAATTCGATGAATTTTTCCCGCCATTTTCCACTTTCCCGCCATTGGTAGCCATATTCGGCATGTGGCTAACATAATAAATTAGGCATCAGTGAAAAGCCCAGACTTTCCTCTAGCCTCTGATGCAATCTGTTTTTTGTTGCAAATTTTATTTAATTGTGAACACGGTTCTAAACTTCTAAAGAATCTTGCATTCCAAAGTTATAGAAAACTTTAAATGCATTTTTTTCAGAATTGTAATTTGAACGGTCGAACCACGTTTTTACCCATAACTTTGGACAGACACATGGCAGAGCAATAAGATTTGTGTCATTTTAAAGAAGAGACTTTATTCTTTTAGAAGATATATGACACTCCTATTGTACAAATCCGACTTACGCCTGGTTTTGGTCAGATGGGTCATATATGCATTGGCCTAGAAATGATATGATAGTCAATGGTAAAACTCACTTATGGATCTCGCCCGAACGGGTAAGTTCTGTGTGACTCTCGGATCGAGGAGTAAGTAGTTGAAGTAGGCTTTCTGTGTACCCTCCCTCCAGTTCTTCTCTGGAAGTGGATTCACAAAATCAACGATCATGCCATCCTCCAGAGTGTTCAGCATTGATTCATCCACTCTGCCATTTAACATCTGAACAACTTCTGACAAAAACTCTGCAAAATGTAGAAAAAGTAGATAAAGAAGTGAACCCTTTCCCAACAAGCATGTACAATTGTACATGTACTAGAAATGACTGAAAACCAATGCAGCTACCTATTAAACCATTGCTTTTTGGGTCAAGTTCTAAGATCACATGCTCCATGGGAAATATGGCATCAGTTTAAAATCAATCCACCTTAGGTCACATCATATTATGCACTGAAGGCATAAAAAGAAAGAGGGTAAACTTTTGACTGCATATAGATGACATGCCAATTAAATTACTTCAACAGAAATGCATTACATTGCAAACAGCAGGAGTACAGGATTGCAAGTAAAATCTTTGACCAATAGTAGTTAAAAAGAATGCAATTTGCTTCAAACATGTCTAATAGTTATGAATTCAGATTGGAAAGTAGCTAGCCAGCTTGCTGAAGTTAGCACCTGAAAAGAAATCTTGAGCATGTCACAGCACAGTCTCCTACCTGATGAGGACGGCCCAGCCTTGGACGAGGGAGAGCCCTGGAGATATGCAGACAATCGCAATTCATGGGTCTTTCTTGTTGACTGTACAATCGGCCCCGGACTATCTCCAAACTCCATCAGCTTGGCACGCAACTCTCCACTTGTAAGGGAGGTAATTTCCACAGGTACACAAACTGGTTCTGGGGTAACATTCCAAGCAGATGACTGAGGACTCCCTTGACTGACAGTTCTCCAATCAAACGTATCCGAACAGTCGGAAAAAAAATCGGAGGAAAGGTCGCCTGGCAACAGATGCGTCTCGATTAGCGAACAACCGTCAACGTCAGTTTCAATTATCTTTGAGTTGAAACAAGAGAGTTCGCTCAGCTGCTGTAATGAAAAGAAAACATCACCCAGTAAGCATAATCTATGAAGAAAATGGACGTTCATTCAATACAATACAATACAATTTGATTTTGCCCCCCCCCCTTACAAAGCTCATAAGTGCACAAATGCCTCGACGGCGCAACTGCAATTGTATTGCAGAGCAATTGCGAATGAAGGACTTGCTCAGGGTCCCTACACAGTAGACGACTCGAACGGGGATCGAACCCATATTCTCCGTGTTACAGGCCGACCGCTCTAACTCGGCCACCTTGCCTTCACTGATGCTTGCAATAACACAATCATTTTTACATTAAAAAAAAACAGATAAACTAATAAAGTCATAGAACTACGTCTAATTTGTTGTTTTTCATTACACAATGAATCAACAACAGAATGAATCTTAATACTCGGCATAGAACCAAGATCAAGAGTATTGAAATTAACATATGTAATAACCTCATCCCATAATATTCCAAATTATGCCATTAATTATTTCAACTAACTGTGACTGTCGTGTAAGATGAAGACGGTCTTTCCTTCTCTTTTGAATCTGATTTCTGAAAGTTTGTTGTGAAAAACGATTCCTTGTCTACTTCATCTTCAGATGTCTCCAAGTCGGTGAACAAAAGGAAGCCTTCGATCTTCATCTTTTGCTCTCTATCTTTCTCCACTGCAAATCAAACGGGGAGATGTATGAAAAGTCATACACAGGTCAAATCAGGAAAGAGTGGCCTTAACATGTCAAGTAAATTCGTTAAAATTTTCTTGAAAAATTATGCCAAACCAAGAATGGCATACTTAAATAAAATTTTAAAATACTGAAAAATAACATGAAATTAGCAAATGTCTCAATTTATGATTTGGCTCACAATTAGTCTAAAAATTTCCAGATATAAATTTAAGCAGGTAGCTAATAGTGATTATAGTAGAAGAATTTTAGCTGAAAAATCATCAATCGACTCAACAAATTATTACAAGTTAGAGACTTGGCAGAGTTGTTAAGTACACCCAGCTGACAAAAATACCAAAAGTCCCCATAAATCCGAGCTGAGCTCGATCCGCCATCTTGGAAAATGGCGGCCTAAATTCGGTCTTATTCTATTCTATTCTATTCTATTTTTGGATTTATAAAGCGCCTCTCACAGCACAAACTAATCAGAGGCGCTCCCAGTGCGAAGAACTCCTGGAAAAAGAAAAGTCTTGAGACATCTGGCAGAAAAAGTAAAGCCTCCAGATAAAATTTGAGCACGAATAATAGTAGGAAGGCCATTCCACAGTAAAGGGCAGACAGAGGCAAAGGCGCGGTGTTGGGCTGTGGCAGTCCGAGATCGTGGAACAAGAAGATCATGACGATCTAAAGAGCGGAGAGGACGACCAACGGTAGCTGAGAAAGGCTTCCTAATGAGATCACAAAGGTAGCGAGGCGCTAGACCCAAAAACATCTTATAGGTGAGAAAAAGAATTTTATATTGAATCCGGGCAGTCAGAGGAAGCCAGTGAAGGTGTTCAGTCATGAAAGCCGAAATGTGAGAGAAACGAGGGAGGCGAGCAATCAAGCGAGCAGATGCATTAAGTACCGATTGGAGAGGAGCAAGGCAATAACTCCAGAACCGTCACAGCTACAAAGAAATATAAAAATGCAAAAATGATCTTCATTAAATGACAAAGAAGTTTGGTATACAACATTTGTTTCTAGGATCAAAAATAAAATTGTTATGGCTATATTTAGGTGATCCTAAATCATCATTCGCAGTGCTCACAGTATTTCCATATATTCTTCCCGCCATAAAACTTTGCATGTGGCATTGATATACATAATGATGACTACTTTATCATATGTAACATTTTTATTTTTAATCCTAGAAACAAATGTTATATACCAAACTTGATTGTCTTTTAAGGAGGATCATTTTTGCCATGTTATATTTCTTAGTAGCTGTGACGGTTCTTGAGTTATTACCGAAAACCAGAATATAGGCTGCCATTTTCCAAGATGGCGGCTCGAGCACAGCTCGGATTTATGGGGACTTTTGGTATTTTCGTCAGTGGGGTGTACTTAACAGCTCTACCAAGTCTCTAATTTGTAATAATTTGTTGAGTCGATTTTCCTAAAATTCTTCCACTATTAATTAAATCAGGCAGGAGCCTTCAATTTTATTGTAAGCAAAATCGAATTAAGCTAGAGGTCAAAGAAACCAAAATTTAGGCGGATAAGAAGTGAACACTTTCAATTCTTTAATATGCCAGTTACGAATGCTAACTGGGAAAGAAGAATTCCAATTTTGGACCTCAGTGCCATTAGATAACCCATCTAATGCACATGCTCTTCATTCTTGAAGACATCAAGAGTTTAACTCTACTCAACGAAGTTTAAACATAGTTTGCTTTAATGAAACCTGCTGCCTGTAATACTGCATGAACACAGCTCCGTCTTACAAGTAATGCACTTGGTATATGAGACACCCTAGTAACAGTATGGCTGTGTTACAGCGCTATAAAAATTGTCATTGTTATTATCATTGCATGCCAACTTGTTGTACTTCAGATTAAAAAAACCCATTGATGAAACTAATACAAATCCTCAACTTACATAGATGCATGTGCAAGATATTCTTGGCTGAAGGCACGGCCCATGCAAAAGCATCCTTTCCATTATTGTCCTTCTGATAAGGGTCACCTCCGTGCATGATGAGCTGGTGAAGAATGTTACAGTTACCACAAGCAGCGGCTGCATGGACCGGTGTCAGGCCACCAGCATTTCTGTTATCAGAAAAATAAGCCATAAATTGCATTGTACTATATGTGGATGCTTATAAAGAGCCTTATAGCAGTAACTACCGAAACACGCTCCTAGCATGAGCCCTCGAGGACACAAGAAGCTCCCAAGGCAGTGGACATAAATGAAAAGACCACCAGATAATATGTCAGCACAAATTTGTGGAGGGGCAAATATATTTAAATTTGATTTTATGGTTGAGGTTTGAAAACATCTAAAATCTGGGTTTTTCAGACTTCAAACAGGCCTGAAAATTCTAAGTGCAGCACTGCTATTTGTTGTGCTTATTCAAATATCTTGTATGCTTTCGAATCTGTCACGTTGTCTAAAGCCTCCTACAGAGCAAATACTCTTGTGTCTCAGGCACAAAATGCTCAAAGTGCCATGCAGTAGACTTGTGCAATATAGGGTACTAGTTAAACAGTAAACATGAAACAAAATCCTGTTTACATTTATCAGGAAATGAATACCATACAAAGTCAATTTCCCTCTTGCCTTAGGTTTGGGTTAGCACGGTGCTGCAGCAGCAGACTGACAAAGTTGTGGTCATCTGTGTCAACACCGGACGCGACGTGGATGGCCGAAGAGTCATCTTCAAACACATAGTTAGGATCAGCTCCCATTTCCAGAAGTTCCTTCATTCCTCTGGAAGGCAAATGAACCATAGCAATTATACATCCGATACCAAGCTCCAAAATAAGTGAGAATACAATGTGACCTGTCAAACTTGCATGCAGTTTTGGGGGGCGCTTCCCATATATTACGTACGCATGGAGGGGTCACTGGATTCAGGCAATTTGCGTACAGATACGTACGGCAAGGGAGGGGGTCTCGATTAAATGTACGTATTCAAAATAAATGCCCAATAATGATGTCCACATTAAGCTATTTATAACTCTGTGTTCAATTACTGTGATGATATTAAAAGATTTTTTATTTCTGGCTACAGTTGATTGAACACTGGGATCGATGATAATTCGATGATAATTAAAATTTCTGGTCCATCATGTACCATTTCATATGACAAACTCATTGAATATTATCAAGAAAAATGGCCATGTATAACTGCTACGTTAAACACTTACACAATATATACACATGCAAACAATCACATTTGATATTGATAATCAGGAAAAAGGAGCTAAAAACTGACAAACCTGTGACTTTTCTCTTGTATGGCATGACAGAGAACTGTAGCCATGTAATATTGCTTTGCAAACATCTCCACATTCTTAATACTGTGAAAGAACAAAAGTGCACTGGATGTCATTCAAAAAGCCTACACAGACTGCCATACCAAAAATTAGGAAAATGCATACATGCATAGTTTTGAACAAAACAAGGAAAAATAAGATTTCAGCACAAGTTAGAGCAGGAAGGTCATTCTACAGCAAATGGCCAGCAGATGCATAGGCATGTTGCGGTGCTGTGGCAGTCCAATACCAAGGTACTAAAAGGACACGAATGTCTAAAGAGAGTAAAGGACATCCAGAGATACAGGCTGTTAACTTACTGATAAGATGACAAAGGTAGCGTGAAGCTTGACCAAAAAACGCTCTACAGGAAAGAAAGAAAACTTTAAACCGAATTCCTTCAGCTAAGGGAAGCAAATAAAGATGCTCAATGTTGCTCAATCATAAAAGTGGAAATGTGATAAACAAGGAAGGTGGGTAATCAAACGAGCAGGCGCATTACGTACCGATTGGAGTGGAGCCAGACGGAGTTTTGGTAGGCTGATAAGTAATGAGTTACAGCAGGCAATGCAGGAAAAGATAGTATTTCGTGGAGACCCTAAAAAACTACTAGTTTACTTACTGATTAACTATTTATTTACGACTCTCTCCAGGGGCTTGAAGCGTTCTTTTTCTGTCGCAAGCTGGAGTTTTAGAGCAGAGAAACCAAAATCGGCCGCTCCTTTAGGATTACTAAGATTTATAGGAAAACTACATGGCCGATAAGTCCACAAGATTAGGCAGCACGCATCGTATAGATTCAAGCCAATCAAGCCTGTATCCCATGAAAACGCGGAGTGCTTGCGCGCCAAGCAAAACAATAAACATCATTGGATAGTGCAAACAATGCAACATCCAGGGCATCGCAAAACTGAAATGCATACAACTTTAATATTTTTGATCTAACAATGTCTGAGATCACCTAGAAATTTAAAAATCGCACCTTTTTGTCTTTTACACAAGTTTAGGCCATTCTTTATTCACGGGCGAAAACGTCACGTGTCTTTAGTACTCGAAAACAAAAATAATCGGGTCTGAATAGTATTCGTATTATTTCTGGTGTAGTATTTATAATAATTAGTCATATTGCGACGTTAAAGAATAGTATTGTTTACAAATTTAATAATTATTTGTTTGATCTGAGAATGATTTTGTGTTTTAATATTAGCCTATATGCAGCACCGCAAATTGATATACGAACCGTTAACTTAGCGACTACTTTCATTTCGCCCAATTGTTTGTTGGCGCTTTGTTTAAATTCGTAACTAAAGTTGTTGATTATTTCTGCGTTGATATAGAATATAATTTATTAATTTTGAAAGTTGAGAGTTTGTCTGCATATGCCGTAAATCTTATTCCAAATAACACGACACATTTTTATGTAACAATTTGTCAGAATGAACAAAGAACTAAGATTTTAGGAGCTGATTTCGAATCTGCCACCTGTAGATCCGGTAGGCAAATATGAACTTAGAGTATAAAAATTAGTGAAGACTTTATGAATAATAATTATATTAACATAGTGCAGTTGAAGAGAGGAAGAGATAGAGCAGTTTGTCTTTCTTTTGGCCGTTGAATCGCATAATGTATTTATTTTTGTCAATTTCAAATTTTAATGCTCTGTACACACCTACACACAAATACATCTACACACACTTGCACGCACATACAGAGTTGTTGGTATGTCACTGTTTTATATGCACATTTATTTGTGGATGTGCTGTAAACATCATTCAGTGATGTTCTGATTCTTTTTCTGTAATTGCACAATTAATGGGATTGAACTGTATTAACGTGAGTGGAGAGTAGACTGATAAGATAATCTGTTCTACACCATAAGAAATTACATCTACACCTATTAAAGACAACCTGATGAACGCTTAATCCACTTCAATGTGGTTGCATTTTTCTGGGCTTTTCATAAGTTAAGAAACTGGAACGTGCTTAGATATTGTTGCTTGTAAATGCGAATGCATCATTGACTGGCATTGATCTGTCCTCTGTATTAGGTGACACATCTCCAGTCCTTACCAAAGTTGCAGGTCATAACATAATCTGCATGCGTATTACTATTCAGGATTGGTAGTGATGGAAACAGCAGAGAGTAAGGAGCCAATAGCCGTCCGTCTGGCACGGCTTAATCAGCTGATCACAGGTCGTTCATCTTCAACTCTTGAGCAAAAGTCTCTGCTCAATCACGACGGCCTTCTTGATTCGCTGCTCGTGCTCTATGATGAGTGCAGCAATGAGTATCTGGCACGTAACCAATATGCAGCGTCTTTCGTGAAGAAGTGTGAGTCTTTGAAATTATGTTTTTCTTATGCTTTGTGCTTGTGTGTGGTAGAATTACTAAATGGCAAATTTCATTTGGTGAGCTAACTCGGTTTGTGTTAGTGCACAAATTTACTGCCAATTTTCAGAGAGCTCAGAATACAATTGACAGGACAATTAATGACAGTGAAGAGGCTGTTATGCAGTTTGTTATTTGATATACCCGGTACTGTTCTTGTTGTGCACACAATTTGCCTCCTCAAACTTTGTGACTGTTACTCAGCTCTTTCCATCTGTCTGTTGTTGACAGTGTTTCTTGTCGCCTGACTTCATTGTGCGTTGTGCAATTCTAAACTATGTAACGCAGTGAGGAGCATTATAAAAATAGTAGTTGTGTTGTGTTATCTGAATATTTTTTGTGGTGATTGTCATTTAATGGATGTTGGTGGTCTTGTGATTTTGTTCAACTAATTAGATTCAGGTTGTTAAGAACTTTATTCAGAATCTGTTCAAAGTCAGCAGCCTCTTTGTGGAGAGATCTGTATCATGTAATCCATTTGATAATGAGGTAAGCTCTTGTACTCTACCGTCTGAACACATTAAGAAGTTTGAAACTGACAGAGACCTTTTGTTTCATTTGCTTCATAAGACCATTTATCCATTTCCACTTGTTACCTTTCTTGTGTAAAACTGCAGATGCGTCACTGATTTCCGAGCTGAAGAAACTATGTCTGAGCATTGGAGATTTCAACCTGAAGGGTGTTGTGGGTCGAGGCCATTTTGGCGAAGTCCAAGTGGTGTCTGAAAAGCAAACAGGGGATGTTTATGCGATGAAAATGCTCAGAAAAATGGACACATTGTCACAACAAAATGTAAGATAATGCACATTCTTACTTGTAAGTCACATAAAAGTTTCCTTTTCCTATTCAGTTCTACTTAATTTAACATTAATTACTATCTACAACAGAACTGTAGTTGAAGACAAAAATACAAAATTTAAGAATTTAAATTACACTTGCGGTAAAAGTATTTCTGAATTGTGAGTCTTCGTGCTGAAATTTTTTTAAAAATTTTCTGCTTAGAACTGTGATATTGATGCTTTCACATAAAATGTTTTAATGATAAAATTTATCACCTAGGTATCTTTTTACGAGGAAGAGCGTGATATAATGGCTAAAGCAACAAGTCCATGGATAACGAAACTTCATTATGCATTTCAAGATCGTCGTAATCTCTACTTGGTTATGGACTTCCACCCGGGAGGCGACCTTCTGTCCCTTCTCTCACGGTGAGCCACTGATTCTGGAATTTATGTGGGTTATACATAGTACACGTTGTGGAAATTACACTGGAACCAGTTGAAACATACAGTGTTGTTGTGTTTGATATGATTTCCATAGGAATCATGATAGTGTGGTTCTATAATTTGATGTTTGAGGTCTTGTTTCTTGCAAATCAACTTCCTTGGAATTTTTTTATAAACTTTGCAACTTTTCTCATTTTCATCCCTTATTTATGATATAATTGAAAATTTGCTTATTCCTTGATATTGCATTTTCTAAGACTATTAGTCAAATCTTGTATTACGTTTCATGAGGCTATATAGTGTCTCTTGGAAAAACCTATAAAGAGTGCTTTAAGTTTTCTATAATCAGTATTGATCGATATTTGTATATTTGTTACTGTTGCTCCCGTACTGCTGAAGTGATTGCAGGTGCTAGGTTTTATTTAGTTCTATTGAATGTAAAAGCCACATATTTAATGGGTGCGCTACTGCAAAAATGAACCTGCCTTTGGGCAGAGAACTCCTCCTCCTCATCATCATCACTACTGCCTATAAGCAACTATTTGCTGTTTGGCTATGACATTGTTTACTCTCGGTTGGTTTAAATCTCGATTTTTGTAGCTCTATGATGTTGGTCATTACTTGCATTTAGTTTAACAAATTTTCTATTATAGTTATTGGTAATTTGTAAATTTCAGCTACGACGACGTGTTTGAGGAGTCGATGGCTCAGTTTTACGTCGCTGAGATGGTTCTTGCAATCCACGCTCTTCACAACATGGGTTATGTACACAGGTCAGCACTTGTTTCGATATATTCCGCTTGTGTGCATTACTTAAAAACTACTTTATCATGCTAATTATTCATAGTTATTCATGTAATCCTATTTTGGTCGTAAACTTGTTTCATTACTTAAAATCTACTTTATCATGCTAATTATTCATAGTTATTCATGTAATCCTATTTTGGTCGTAAACTTGTTTCATTACTTAAAATCTACTTTATCATGCTAATTATTCGGTTCCCGGACAATTGGGAGCGGGACAATTGGGAGCGGACAATTCGGACCGGACAATTGGGAGCGGACAATTTGGAACCGGACAATTTGGAGCGGACAATTCGGAGCGGACAATTCGGAGACGGACAATTTGGAGTAAATTCTGGAGCGGACAATTCGGACCCAGACAATTCGGAGTGGACAATTTGGAGCGGACAATTCGGAGCGGACAATTCGGAACCGGACAATTTGGACCGGACAATTTGGAGCGGACAATTCGGAGCGGACAATTCGGAGCAGGCAATGCATAACAGTCAAAATTAATGATGGAACTCAGATTTTCATACCCATCTCCATCACCCAAAAAGACCTACAGGAGGCTTTACTTTTTTCTGCCAGGTGTCTTAAGACTTTTCTTTTTCCAGCAGTTCTTCGCACTGGGACTGGAAGTGCCTCTGATTAGGTTGTACCGGTACTGTGAGAGGCTCTTAATAAGTCCAAAAATAGAATAGAATAGGTTGACCGGATGGGCCCCTGGACATTAGAGTCAATACTAAAATTAGTCAGCTTAGCACCCCACCGTCTCTCAGGCTGCGTGTAGGCTACGTCTACTTGTTCGTATGTCTTTTGCCCGTTTGTTTTCGATGATTTGGCAGTAGTCATAGGGCAGCTAGGGCTCCTGCTTTAAGCTAGATTTAAACCTTAAGTTGCAGTATAAATATATTAATAGTTTAGCTCTAATCAGAAACCTGACTAACAGGCATAAAGGAATATGACTATGGTTGTAAGAAAACTGCAATGATTTAAATGAGCTGCCTATAGATTGGTAAATTAGTGCATTTAACTAATAATTCCAGTTGCTTAGTTTAAGCTTTGGAATGCAGGGTCTTGAAGATCGTAGGACGTTTGTTTGGTGCCGTAGGGCGTAGGCTATAAGTATTTTATTGCCACACTGTTTTTGATCGACGCAGGCATGTGATGTTTCTGATGTTTCAATTCGACACAATTGTTTTATATACATTCCGAATTGCCCGGGCCCGAATTGTCCGTCTCCGAATTGTCCGTCTCCGAATTGTCCGGTCCGAATTGTCCGTCTCCGAATTGTCCGCTCCGAATTGTCCGCTCCAAATTGTCCACTCCGAATTGTCCGGGTCCGAATTGTCCGGGTCCGAATTGTCCGCTCCGAATTGTCCGCTCCCAATTGTCCGTCTCCGAATTGTCCGCTCCAAATTGTCCGTCTCCGAATTGTCCGGTCCGAATTGTCCGCTCCCAATTGTCCCGCTCCGAATTGTCCGGACACCAATTATTCATAGTTATTCATGATAATCTTTTCGATATATTTTACTTAAAAACTACTTTAATATACTAATTATTCATTGTTTTTCATGGTTATCTTTTCTTGGTGGTATACAGTTGAATTAACTCAGATTTGATTCAGATTTGGTTATGACATATATGCTGATTTCATACATGAAATTTTGCATGGCAATTTGCATGTAGTATTAAATAGTACTTTTTTACCTTTGATAGGCTCTATAATTGCTAAGCATTTATTATGTCTGTACACCAAAATGCGGATAGTAATTGGTCAATTAAAGAATATTCTTTTCAGATCTTATAGTATGGTTTGACCAACTGACAACAGTTTTAAGCTGTGGCACATGTAGTGTAGCAGCCTTGTGTAATTGTAATTTGTGATAATTATGGCCATCAATACGACTGTTTTTTTAAATTTGATGACAGAGATATCAAACCGGAAAACATCCTGATTGACAGAACTGGTCACATCAAGCTGGCTGACTTTGGATCTGCTTGTCAGATCAAGAACGCGTCCTCTGTGAGTCTTAGATGAGACTGATATCCATGGGAGATTTATACGCACAGTGATGATGAGACGTGATGATGATGATGATGATGATGTTAGAATGTCATTTATAATTGTGGTTATAATGATGACACAAAAATGATAATGTTTATTAATGATGATGATGCCTATTTAGGATGTTTTATATAACACCTCTTCAAGGTAGGCTACTCAGAAGTGCTCCTGGCCCAACTATGGCCAAATAGGTAAGTTTGGGGAAGTGACCCCTGGGCGATAAGCACAGCGTAACAGGGATGCCATTCCAGGTGCAGGACCACATACCGAGAATGAACGGCACTGTCGAATAGCAGTCCTAGAGTGAGGAACCATTGTGATGGTTAATCAGTCAATTTATATAGCACCCCCTTGATATTCCTACTCAGCACCGATTGTTTAAGTCTGGTCATTGTGAGGCTTAAATATTTATTATACCAAATGCCAGCATCGTGTAAGACTTTTCCACAGTCTATTTTCCTAAATAGACTTGTCTCGTAAGTTATGGAAAATCATCATTGTTTGATGCCTTGAAATGTTTTTAACAGCACTATGAATTCAGTGAGATTAGTTCACTGCAGCTGAATTTTTCCTCGTTATTATTTAACGATGCAGTCGATATCGAATCTTCCGGTTGGAACGCCCGACTACATCTGTCCCGAGGTTCTGATTCGAATGAATAGCGACGAGAAGGTTGGATGTTTCGGAGAGGATTGTGACTGGTGGTCGCTTGGCGTCTGCACGTTCGAAATGCTGTACGGTCGAACGCCATTTACGGATCACGACACGGGTTCAATGGTCGTGACCTATGCCAACATCATGAATCACAGGGTCAGCTGATTGCATTGTGTCCTTGTTTCTGTATGTTTATGTTTTTGTTGCTGAATGATAAAGCTCTAGTGCTTAGTGATATTATTTAGCAACATGTTGGGCCAGAGACGAGGGTTCTCCTGATTAGTTTGCTCTTGAACTAGTGATGTATTAATTAAGGTTCAATTATAACATGCTAAATTACCTACGGTTACTTTATAAAATGCACGTTAAAGTTTTGCATTTTGTCACATTTTGGTTGGACCAAAGCATTTTTGGATTGCACAAATGTAGAGAAAATTTGTGAAGGTGGTGTCGAAAGTATGGTTGTTTTTCTTTACTCTACATGTCAGTTACAATACGCTTTTATATGATTTGACATTTTAGAAGTGTCTGACATTCTCTAAGGATCGCAATGTGTCAGAGGAAGCGAAGAATCTAATCCAAAGTCTTCTCACTGATCCAGCGGATCGGTTCAACTACGAACAGATCAGAGGACATCGTTTCTTTTTATCCATTGACTTTGATAACGTCAGGCACAGTAAGTGGACTTTCAAGTTATTTCATAGTTTTACAAATGTGATATTGCAAGTGACTTATAGGATGGTTTTGTCTGAGAGTGTAATGTTTGCCATTCTGTTTTGTATGTTGCCTAGATCGTTGCTATATATACATATATATATATATATATTCGTTTAATGTGAAAAAAACACAGGTTGACAAAACCGCAACTCAGTTACATGGAAGGGAAAGTACTACGGGTTACACTGTCGCTTGTTGAGAAGGCAACTGATGATAATCCACTAAAAATATCCCGGTTCTCGACAATAAAGCGAGTGTAATTCGATGTTAGTTGACAAAATTCGTTTACATGGAAAAACCAACGTGCGGCAGCCTATATCCCGCTATCCGTTGCTAGTGGTAGTTATCTGGAGTTTTGCTGCTAAGGTGTAGCACTTTGCTCTTTCACTTGTTCGAAGAATCCTTTGAAACTTCTTTGGGAGTACTAATTTGGGGATCTAATTGGGAGTGCTAATTAGGCATGCAGTGGTGTGAAATTAATGTCCAATTACGTTACAATGCATTAACCCTTGATGCATTTTTGTGGAATCATTTTAAGTGTGCTGGCTTCGTACAACAGGTTTTTTTGTAAAATATTGTGTTAAACTTTTCGCAGCTCGTCCTCCTTTCATTCCAACGGTGTCGAGCAACGATGACACTTCCAACTTTGATGATTTCACGAGGGCCAAATCAGTTCACTTTCCAGACTTGATGGAGAAACGAACAGAGTTCTCTGGAAAGGATCTTCCATTTGTAGGATTCACGTTTACGAAAAATGTCTTAGCTAATGACCAGTAAGTATTCATTATTTTATGACTCATATGTTGTTAAAAGGTTCAATAAAATGTTTGTCAATTATTTACGTATTCATGACAATGCAACATTGCAACTTGTTAAATTATTCAATGTGGAGCATTTAATTAGTTGATATGAAGCTGAAACTATTCTTTTATAATGCCCAGAGTAGAAATTTAACACTTTATATTTAATGAATCATTGTGTCCCAAGCTGAGTTAGGATTTTAAAACAGTTACAGTTTCTATGATGCTGTAACGCAGCCATTCCACTACAAGGACGACTACACAAAACTATGACATTGAGCGAAGTGAGCCTAGGTGAACAGAGGTGCCTATAAAAGATAATTTGTGTTGTACTATTTAACTAGTTGGTACTTGTAGATACTCTGACTTTTATGCTTGTGCAGAATTTTATTCCTGACAGTGCAAATACCGCTAATGCTACCGCAGCAGAAACAGCAACGCTCAGCAGACCGATAATACTGTGTTGTTTAGTATGAAATGATGAAGTTCTATCATCTTTAGACTGAAGAATTTTTGACGGTCAGTATGTTTTGTTTCAGGACTTCCGTGCGAATGTCTATGGATGAGTACAATCCTTCGTGTAAGAAAACGTTGGAACGTCGTCTGACCGTCAAGTCCGGCGAATTGCAATGCGTTCGAGAAAAGTACAAAGACCTGGAGGTGGACAACCAGACATTAAAGATGGAGGTGGAAAGTGTGAAGAAGAGTCTTCACAGAATGGAGGAGAACTTACGTGCGGCTGTTGGAGAGAGGAACAAGCTGGAAATGGAAGTCCCTTCGCTTACAGCAGAAAACAATGTATGCATAATTATTATTTGGAGTATTTATATAGCGCCTCTTCAAGAAAGCTACTCAGAGGCGCTCTCTGTATGCATGTATTGCTTTGTCATTGTCATCATTATTTTATTCATTTAGCTTAATCATCATCATTATCATCATCATCGTCATCATCACCAGTGCTTCATGTGAGTCATTTTGCATCAATGGGTGTGAGCAAATGGTCTCTGTTATCTGTGAGCATTTGTTAAGTTCAATGAGCACTCTTAGTCCAAGTCTTGTGTCCTGCAGATCAAGCGCCTGAAGTCTTCGTTATCCTAGATAGAAATTTTACTGGTTCAGGTCGGGTGTGCCACAGGTGAGCGTTTCTTGAAGTGGCGCTTTCTATTTGAGCCAAATTACAAGTATATTGTTTTTCCAGCTTTTTGCTGAGATAAGTTATCATAAGTAATAAGTATTTTATATTTGCATCATATTAGCATATCTTCAGTTAAAAAATTCCTTTTATATCAATTTCAGCATTTCTATACCATGATTTGTGCATTCAGTCTGTTATTATATATTGCAAAATGGAGCGAGATAAAAAATTACAAGCTGAGTCATATGTTTGTATGTTTGCATGTGCACGTGTTATAGCGCCCCTTCAAGCTCTCTACTCAGAGGCTCTCCCGAATGCAGAGCGGACACTTCATCGAAGTTTCACGCCGAGGCGCTGAGTAATTGTGAGTGAAGGACATGCCCAAGGTCCTTACGCGGCGAGGTGGATTCGAACCTCATATGCCCATACCACACAAAGTAAATGCATGGCAATGGTAAAGTGGTGAAAATGTTATCTGGCAGGGCCTGAGACGGTCGGTGGAGCTGGAGAGGCAAAAGGTCGTTGCCAGGGAAACTGAAATCAGTCGTTTGGTTTCTGAACTGAGCCAGGCATCGCAGAAGATGCACAGCCTCCACGAAGACGATATCAGGTCAGCGCAAAAGATTCCAATTGGTTCTTCTCTTCTGAGAAACTGGGTCAGGTCATTGCATTGCAACAGAAGCATCGTTTGTTGAAGTTGTTTCTTGAGAAAGATGACAATGTATTTTATTGTATCTGGCCATTTATAAAGCGCTTCTCGCAGTAAGAGCCTTTCAGAAGCACTCCTAGAGCGTTCAAACCCGAGAAAAAAGGCAAGTTTTTGGACGAGAGAAAGACGAGTTATTGCAGTGTGGTTTTCATATTTCAGACATAGTGGCCTATATAAAGGCCCATCTACGTGGGTTATATATTGGGAATTATTCTCACTTTGTTATCTCTTCAGCTAAATATGTACAATTCCACTGGTCACTGCCTTGTTTGTTTTTGTGTGTATTCAGGAAATAAACTGATTTTTTAACTGTAAAGCATGCATGCAATGTGTATGTTTTATGTTTGAACCTTTCATGGAAAAGAACATTAATGATGACTTCATTGGAAATTTGTTGCATGAATTATAATATCTTGTTAACCTATTCGCTACCGGAAGTAAAAAATTCTGTATACCAAGGTTATTATACAAACAGCGCAAAACCGCCGGATATATCCGGCGTCATAGGGAATACGATTTATTTCCTCCACCGGATATATCCGGCGTCATAGGTATCGAATGGGTTAAAATTCATCTTTGAGATTATGCGTCTGAAATGAAATAACACAGTGTTGTTCTGTTTCAGTCGACTGAGCCAGCAAGCGGAGGAATATCGTGAGGTGATTGCACAGCTGCAAGAGGATAGAAGGATTCACGTCAATCGCATTTCGAGCTTGGAAAAGGAGCTAAAGGAATTTGCTGGAATGAAGAAGTCAGCTGGAGACTCGAAAATCGAGGAACTACGTGCACGGATTAAGATCGAGGTGAGTAAAGGAACATTTCTTTCCATGCAGAGTTCTTCGTAACTTTGGAACGTTGTGTTTTAGACAACATGGTTGATCGTTGCATGTTGTAGGACTGGAAACTTGAAGTCTTTTTAAGTACAGTGATTAGTAAGGTGAAGTTATTGTTCGTTTACTGCATGTAAGCAGTCATTTTAACCCTTTGCCGACCAGAGTGTTGTAATTGGTATGGGAAATCATATATCCCTGACATTGGTAAAGGGTTAGGGTTTTGTTTGTTGAGGATGAGTTTAACTATATAGACTGGATCTCAATACAATAATTGCTGGACATAGATTTTGGGGAATTCTTTCCTAAAATGGTTTTTAACATGGTTTTTGAAGCTCCTTTGTGAACAATCGGTGCGTTGTTGCTGCAGTTTAAGGATGCCTATCGTTCGAAACTGAAAGCAGCAATGGAAAAGATGAAGAAACGAGAAGAGGAATTTTCGAGGAAAGAGAAACAACTTGTGGCTAAACTGGAAGAAGTGAGTTGTGTTAGATTCAGAGCAAATGTCTTTTTCTGGATTTTTATTTTATTGGATATATTATAATTGATGCAATGCACTTTTCACTTCAATTAATTAAAGATATTTCAGTTCTTAGTGAGATGTTTGATTTCTTAATCAATTGCATGCGATCGGTAACGTGAATGGCTGCCTGTAGTTATTTCCTCTGTGATATATTAGATGCTGGTGATTTCATTATCTAACTTTAGGTGTTAGCTAACATTTAGGCAATGGTCTACTATTTTTAACTTAATTGCTACTATTTCTTCTTGGCTTTCAAGCACTTGAATATCTAGCTGCGGCTTCTGTATATGCCTCAGGTTCACATGTGTGCATTACAGATCTACTTATAAGTCATGAAAATATTGTAAATCAATAAGTGATTATAATTTTATTGATGTTTGTGATGCATTGCATGTGTAACAGGCAAAAGAACAATGTTTTGATTTTCGGCGTCTGCTGCAAGCCGAGAAAGACGAAAAGGCGGCTCTGAACTCTGAACTGCAATCCATGGCGAATCAGTTCAACATCAGTAGCTCAAGACTCAGCATCACTGAGGTATCATGAATAGAAACATATATAAACTATTCATATCATTGGGTGACTAATTTTTATTTCTTGGGTTAGCAATGCCATGAGCTTTTCCTGCATTTGCCCCTCACTGTAGAATTACCTCTCTTCGTCAGCTTGCTCTAGGATTTTGAGCACAAATCCTGCTGCATCTCCACTGTCTTATATCATGTCTGCTCTCTTAGATTCCTTTGCACTGGGAGCGCCTCTGATTGGTTTGCACTGCAAGAGGCACTTTGCAAATTCTTAGACACAATACTACAATAAATTGTTTTATTTAAATCTTTAACTGAATAGTTTGGTTTGGTTATATGTTGGACTTAAATGGGTTCGAAACTGAGTTTCAGAGCTATTTCTTTAGTCTTGGTTGTATAACATTGGAGTCTGACCTCTGTATTTTATTATTACTGGTTAACCTGAAATACGTAAAACAGATTTCTTTTCTCTGGAGTTAAAGGGATACTGGATAGATAAAATATTAGATATATGCTGTTAAAGTTGCAAAGTTAGATAAAGGTGCAATTTAAATACAATTTCAAAATTGAAGGCCTATCCTAGATCTAAACTTCAATATTATTGTCAGAAGTGAAGCAATGGTAAAATCTCTCATAGTTCTGCGAATGCTAGAGATTGGTTTATTTTGTTTTGTTTCTTAAATTGCTTTGCAGGATCGTTGTAAGTCGCTTGAGTCTCACACGTACAAAGTTCGTCTGCTTGAAGAAAGAGAACGAGAATTGACTTGCCAGTTGAAGGAGAAGAGCGGTCAGGTTATTGCACTGGCTACAAGGATTGCTGTAAGTATGCAATGCAGATTCAGTGTTTCAAATTGTTACCTTTGTTTTTTTGTAGATGTGTTATCTATGCATAGTGAGTTCTCAGATGGTAAGTCAATTTACCAAGTATTCTTTGTTTCTGAAATTCATTCTGATAGGTTCTATGCAGCTGAGCCAGATTGCTTAAACTTCTGCATACTTACGAGTGTGTTTGCGCTTTTTTGATTAACGCCATTTGTTGGTTTAACTACTGCACTGATTGGTTTATTGGTTATGGATGAACTTGTTTCAGGTTTACTGGTTTGTTGACTAATTTATTGGTATGATTAACGGTTCGTCTGATCATGTTTTGACTGGTTTACTGGCTTGTTTTTGGTCTAACCCTGCGTTTTCTTCATCACTTTCAATGACATTAGGATCAAGATGAAGAAGTCCAGAAGCTACGGATGGAGAAGTTGGAGATTGAAAATCGCAGCTTCATTGTTTTCGAGGAAAACGAGGAACGACTTCAGAAAGTACATGAACAGGAAATGGTCAGTTGCTTTTTTACTTCGATTTCAATCTTCATGCATGAAAATGATTCTATAAATTGTATAGGTCAGGCAAGGAGCAGTTTGCATGAATTATTATGCTGTCGTTTTCAGTGGCCTTCTCAACCTATCTTCTTCGCATATGCTACTGCTCCAGGTCTTGTCGGGGCGTGGACCAGGATTCGGATGAATTCGGTCAGCTGGTGGCATCCTTAGTTTCCCCGAAGGTACTCACAGGGAGGGCGCGCCTGAATTGACCTAGGCTTCGTGAACGCGGATGCCATCCTCCTCCCCTCTCAACCTATAGCCTGTTGGCATGGTTAAGTAGTGACTTTGCAAGCAAGTGACCACATTTAAGCTGATTTGTAAGTGATGTCAGTGTTAGGTTGAAACGTAGAGCTCTTCCTTTCAAGTAAAACTCTTATGAGTGCATTAACTTTCATGAATGCAATGTGAGAACAGTAATCTGTAGGTTGTCAATCGCTGCTAATAAAAAAACCTTCCGTGGAGAGAGCATGGGTGTATTTTTAATATTATTTATGGTTTTGGTTCACAGTTTCACAAAGCATTTGGATTTTTACAGGGTTTGTACAGGTTGAAGTATATATGATATGATTGATTCTTGTTATTTTTGCTTAGTTGTATTAATTAATAATATGCTTTGTTTCTGACATTTAGGTGATAGCTCTTCTGAAGACTAACGTCAACACTTTGGAGCAGCAGCTCAACTCTATGAAATGCGACCTTCTCGAGTCTAAATCACCGGCATATTCCTCTAAGAGCCGAATCCAACGTAACGTGACCAATCATGTCAACGCTGCGAAGGTTTCCGAGGCCGTTGTCAATTGCATTCCGGAGAGAGTTTCAACTGCGTGCAGCCCTGTGGCATTTCCAAAGTTGGATTCGACTTCGGACTCCGACTCAGAGTCCGACGACACGGCCGGAAGAGATGGGGTTCGTCGCAAGGAACGAGGAGGAGCACAGGACGCGCTGTTCACATTCTCGTACAAGATTCCGTCGGGTAAGATGTCGGTGCGGAGAGAGATGTTGGACACGTCCGGGTCGACCTACGAAAGCAATCTGCTGACGTCGAGTTCGATGGACACGCAATCCACTGAAACCGACGAGGAAGTCGTGATGGACAACAGACGCAAGACGAAGTCGGTTGTCGCCGAGACTTCACCCAATTTGAAGCAGACGAAGTCGGTTGTCGCTCAGACTTCGTTCAGTCTGAAGACGAGTCCGACGAAGCGATCGATGCAAGTCCAGACGTCTTTCGTCGACCGCAAGTCGAGTCCTCAGAGATCGTCGGTGCGGTCCAAGGTCGTGCAGTGCGACATGAGTCGAGCGAGCGTCGCCAAGCGCTCGGCTGAGATGCAGACGTCCGTCTGCGACGAGCGTCGACGGTCAAGTCCTTCGAAGCGGCAGGCCTCGCTTGAGGGTCGTGACATCGACGAAAGTCCTTCGAAGAAGTCGAATACGGAGGAGCAATGCACGCTGCCAAAGAGATTTGAATGTCCCGACGAGTGCATAGATGATCTGGTCGAGGCGAATTCGGACTCGTCTCGTGGCATCGATGTCACGATCTCGGCTCGACTTCGTTGCCGGAAGCATCTGGGCAGAGGAGGGAGGGTCGTGGAACAGCATCAGGGCGCTGCTGCGTCGCAGGGGGTGGCCACTTCAACGGCGGACGCAGGGCAGAGCGTGGCTTTCACTTGTGCTGGAGAACTGTACGAGAGGAACAAGGAGAGTAGAAGGAGCGTGGAAGACATGTCCGCATTTGCACAGAAATATGAGGTCAAAGTTGAAGAAAACAGAAGGTACGTTCTGAAAGCTTCAATGTATTAACTAGAAATTGTAATGTGGTAAATACACAGAAGTTTTACAGTTTATCGAATGGTTTCGGGCTCTCAAACTTTATCTGAACTTTATCATTCTCAAATGCAGTATCTAAAAATTTGCGGGGTGCTTTTCTAAAAGCATATATAGCAGAAATGGGGAAATGGAAGAAGTGAATGAAAGTGATTTGAATTGACATTATTTTTGACTATTCCATCTAATATAGAGTATCTACTTGCAGGTTCAGCTGTTTGTCCTTTCTATGAGGATCCTATGTTGCACTGTCGATCCCTCTCCTTTGTATTCACCCGATGGCTTATGGATGGATATTTCTTTGCACTTATTTTCGATATGATTTTACACCTATATTCTAATTATAGATTTATTTTATTTATGTAGATTTATGTGATTTTATTCGCTAGACAGAGCACCAATGCCCACAGGCACCGAAGCTATTCATACCTATGTGAATTTTAATGAGATGCATATAAAAAATAATGTGCATTTGTTTTAAATTTAGACAAGCCTTTGTTGTTGAGGAGCTGAAGCAAAGAAACGGAGACTTTGAGAAGCAGGTTACCAGTCTGCATCAGTCACTGAACGAAAAGGTTGAACTTGAGAAGCAAGTGACCAGTCTCCTGAGGGAGAAGGCCAGCTTAGAGCAGGAAGTGGATAGACTGCGAATACAGAATCAGGGTCTGAGCAAAAAGGATATGGACTCACTTACTCTTAAGTTCAATCTGAACGACCAGGCGGCTAGAATTAAAATGCTGGAGCTACAAAAAGCGGATCTTGAAAAGCAAGTGAACAGCGCTGAAACCTTGCAGCGGGAAAATGCAAATCTGGAAAGAAGGATGGCTGAATTAAGATTAGAAAATGCGGATCTTGCGAACAGAGTCACTCGTTTAACACATCTGATGGAGGAGAAGGAGGGTCACGTTGCTCGGGCTCACGTTGAGAAGGAGCTGCAAGCGGAGAAGGACGTTAGAGAGAAGAATGCGAGAATTGAAATCCTTGAGCTGCAAAGGGCAGATTTTGAAAAGCAGGTGACCCGCGTTGGATCTATACAGCAAGAGAAAGCGGAACTGGAAAGAAGATTGGAAGAACTACAAATAGAGAATTCTGTTCTTAAGGAAAAACTAAGTCATTTGACGAGTCTCTTGGAAGAAAAGTCCGGCAACGAAGCCCAGATTCTTGCAAAAACAGAAAAGGATATTACAGAGAAAACGGTCGTAATCGAAAGACTTGAGCTGCAGAAAGCAGATCTAGAGAAGCAGGCGGTTCGGACTGATGCCCTACTGATGGAGAAGGCAAGTCTAGAGAAAAGCGATAAGGAACTGCGTCAGAGGAATGACAGTCTTGAGAGAGAAGTCGCTCAGTTGCGGAGTCTGGTGGAGGCGAGAGC
This sequence comes from Lumbricus rubellus, assembly GCA_945859605.1. Lineage (NCBI taxonomy): Eukaryota > Metazoa > Annelida > Clitellata > Crassiclitellata > Lumbricidae > Lumbricus > Lumbricus rubellus. The sequence continues at coordinate 12,831,786 of OX243811.1, read as the reverse complement.
TGAGCAGACGCCGACCGTGACGCAGCTGCAGACGGAGAGAGATCGTCTTCAGGCAGAAGTCGCTCGACTTGAGAAGGAAGTCGAGGAGACGAAGAACAACATTCATGATCAACGCATTCGAGTTCTTGACTTGAAGCACGAGTTGAGAGAGGTAGGTTACCAATACTTCAACTTCATTTGTATTATGAACTTCAGTGATTTTTGCTCTCTGGGTTCACAGCGTGTGTTAATTCGCTTGGTAATTCTTCACCAGTTGTGTCTCTGTTTTGCTTTGGGATTTATGATGGTGGTGGTGGTGGTGGTGGTAGTAGTGGTGGTGGTGGTGGTGGTGGTGGTGGTGGTGGTGGTGGTGATGATGATGATGATGATGATGATGATGATGATGATGAATACAAAAAATTCTGAGGCATATTGCGTGGCTCATGCTGTTAAAAGGTAAAAGGGCACTTCGACAAGTTCAACACTTAATCAGTTCGTTTTGCCTCTGATATTTTTCTAATCCTTCAACTGTACGCTCTCATTCATTACTTCTCAAATGTAGTCTTCCATTGGAGATGTGAATTTTTCTGTCAGAGAAAGGAATGTATGTTTGCAAGCGTTTGAAAGGCACTTTTTATATCAAACTTCTCAAAACACTGAAACATTTCTAACAGAAAACTGAACAGTTGCCAGAAAAATCCAGAAATTTTCTCAGTACATTATTTAGTTGCATCTTTTCAGTTTTGTATTGGAAATGTTTAAGTGTTTTTAGTGGTTCCATATAGAAAAAGTGCTTTACGTCTTCTCTAAAATTTGCCTTAATTATTTTCTATGATATTCTAGAAAACTGCTGCTTCTGAGAATGAGATTGCTTTGCTGACGTTCAAGCTCAGTAAAGCTGAGACGAATGCCACGGATGCAACTGAAAGTGCCGCCAAATGCCGTGAAAGGGAGACAGAAATCAAGTCAAAGTTGGACGAGGCGCAGACTGAGCTTGTCCAAGTTCGCGATGAAATGAGGCGAAGTTTGACTGAACTGAAGGTTGGAATATACAATTACGAATTGATTTAATTTTTTTATTTTGTTTTATTTTATTTGTAGTATCTTTGTAATGTCCCTTCTTTCCTCTTGCGCATGCTTTGATGCACAATGCTGCAGACCTGTCTTATGGTGACTGGGCAGTCACATTTACCCGCTCTGCAACAACGCAAAGCCATTCCTTTTGTGTGGTGGTCTCACAACCTGGAACAGGCTTAGGCTTCCCTTGGCTATATGCTACCTTCAAATGATGCCTGTTCTCAGTTTCGCCAGCTGTGAATGTTTATTTTTTCAATTGGACTGGGTTGGGGGAGCCTCTGCACAAATTTGGATGGATTGATTGATTGAATGTTTTTGATTGATGATTGATTGATATCCCTTAGCGGCCTTGTGAGGTTCTTGACAGACACTACGCAAATGGGCAGACACATGCATATATTTTCATGCATACATGCATTTTGCACTTGTCCATACTAGTTACTGATTTTTTCACTTTGTATGAAAGAAACTCTGAGTGTTGCATTTTAAAAATTGATTTTATGTTTTCAGAGCCAAAAAAGTGATTTAGAAATCAAAGTACAAAATTTGACTTCAGAAATTGAGGTAAGATTCTGATTTCTCAGGACGCAAATAATTTTATGGTTTGGCTTTACCACTAGATAGCGTAACGTGTCATCTTAACATATTATTAGTCTGTAACAGTTTCTAATTCTCCTCTAATAACTTTGACCTTTCTCTGGACTGAAATTGATAATTAAATTTTGATGCATATCCTTCTTAATAGACCGGCCCTTAAAAATGAAAGTTAAAAATAATCAACTGGCACCCCTCCAATCTATTCCAATTATGAAGAAAATAATTTGTGCAAAAAATCTTTTCAATAGGGCAATATTTAGGGGTGCCCCCCAAGCTCTCAAGTTTCAATAATGTACGAGTACACTTCCAAATTATAATAGGAATCGCAAACTGAAATTTTCAGTGCTTTAATACATTCTGTCGACCTACTAATGTTTGCAATGCATCAACATTTAATATTTAGTACTTACTTACTTATAAAATTACGCGAGCTGGATGTAAAGGAAACAAAACCTGCGGCACTAACACTAGTAAAAATGAAGCAACTGCGCCCAAACGAGCCAGAATCAATATTCTGTCTCCTGTGTGTGACATCGGCTTTGGACAGAACAAAGATTTCGTCAAGAAATGCTACATTCGTTCTTAGCAAAGTGGCTTCCAGCCTTGGCTGTGACGTCAAGACTTTGAATATCAACCGAAATTCCATTCAACGAGCCAGGGCGAGCAACAGAATCACCAAATCAAACAGCCTTCAATCCGAATTTTCCGCCTTAGTTCCTTTAACCGTTCATTGGGACGGCAAGTTTCTGGAAGATTTGACATCACGCGAACATGCTGACTGTCTTCCAGTTCCGATCTCAGGTGTAGGAATTGAACAGTTACTGGGAATTCCAAAACTATCCTCAGGAACAGGCTCAGCTCAGGCATCTGCAGTCATCCAGTGTTTTAGAGAGTGGAAAGTTCAAGATCAGCTTGTTGCTTTGTGCTTTGACACCACAGCCAGCAACACAGGTCATCGCTCAGGTGCATGTTTCCTAATAGAACAAGAATTGAATAAAGATCTCCTTTTCCTGGCATGTCGACACCATGTTATGGAACTAATTGTTGCTTTGTGCTTTGACACCACAGCCAGCAACACAGGTCATCGCTCAGGTGCATGTTTCCTAATAGAACAAGAATTGAATAAAGATCTCCTTTTCCTGGCATGTCGACACCATGTTATGGAACTAATTGTTGGGGCTGCATTCGAAAAACTTCCATTGGAACTTCTACTGGACCTAATGTTCTTCTTTTCAAGAGGTTTTGAGACCACTGGAAATTCATTGAAAGTGACAAATTCCAGGTAGCCTCGTCAGATCCTTTGGTGGAATCATTGGTGGCCCCACATCGTTCTGATATCTTGGAGTTTGCTCATAGACATTTAGCAACTGCACAGCCACGAGACGATTACAGGGAATTTCTCGAGCTATCAGTTGTCTTTCTTGGAGGTGTCCCTTCTCGTGGAATTCGGTTTCGAATACCTGGCGCTATGCACCAGGCACAATGGATGGTAAAAGTCATCTATACCATAAAGATGTGGCTCTTTCGTGCTCAGTTCAAGAAGACTGCTGCAGAAGAACGCAGCATTCGTGATATTGCGATCTTTTCAGTTGTTGTCTACCTGAAAGCCTGGATAACTGCACCAATTGCTTTGGAGGCTCCTCTGAATGAATTCACTCTCGTGGCAAACCTTCTCACATATCCACATACTACAATTTCTTCTGCTACAAGCATGAAGCTAGGGCTTCATCTCTGCTATTTGTCTGAAGAGCTTATTGGGCTTGCTCTTTTTGATTCAAGGGTATCCAATGACTCCAAGAAGCTAATGATTGCTGCCATGGAATAAGTAGCCCCAGATCATCCGCCTTGACGACTCAGTGTGAAGTCAGATGCATTTCTTGGCACCAGAGGTCTGGAACAATTCTGTATAACCAACTCCAAGAAACTATTCCAGGTGCTTGGTCTGCATGGACTATCTGAGATGATGCTTTCCAAAGATACTGCTCTTTGGGAAGAGCATGAAGCATTTCGAGAAGCACAAGCAGCACTCAAAGGGTCGGCTGTCGTCAATGATAGAGCTGAACGAGGTGTGGCACTCATCCAGGACTTAAATAAAAAGCTAACAAAAGATGAGGATCAGCTTCAATTTCTCCTGCAGGTTGTCAGTAAACATCGACGACAGTTCCCTGTCTGTAGGAAAAGACATCTCGTGTCAAATTAGTAGAATGAAGTGATTCCTGCATTTTATTGTCCTGTACTGATCATTTACTTCTGTGACCAGTGGAACAGTGAACAATAGCTGAATTATAATTGAACAGTAAACACTTGTTTCATTGGCATTGTTGCATCACTAGAGTGTATTTTAGTCTTCTCTGTAAAATTCTGAGTGACAGTGTGTTGAATATAGTTTGGTTGAAATTGTATGATTCAATAGATCAAATTTGTATTAAAGAAAATATTTCGGCGCTCGAGGGGCACCCCTAAATGTTTTGCAATTCCAAAATCCCTTTCAACATAATATTATTTCTATAATTGGCATGGACTGAAAGGGTGCCAGACAAAATTTTACGATTTTTATTTTTTGGCTGTATGCTAAGGGCCAGCCTACTTCTTAATATATCAGTGATTTTCTGTTCAAAAACTCGAGTGTTTTAAAATTCGAACAAGTGCCATAGTTTGGCTCATAGATGTAAAAAAACGATGGAGATGGAATACAAAAAAGGGAAAAAACGACCCAAAAAACCGAAACGGAAAATAATTTGACTTTTTACGTCTTAAACTGCATTTTAGACATAAAACCTTTGTTTACTTTCTACATGTATCTCTTAAATGATGCCGCTAAACAATTAAATAATGACATTAGTTATCTGAGACCTTGAAATTAGGCTGAAAACGTAAGGAATATCAGGAAAAAATAAAATTAAGGAAAATAATAAGAGACAGAGAATAAATAAATGGCGCTACATAAAAAATAAAAAACGGAATAAAACGATGGGGGTAGGGGGGGGGGAAATCGAAAAAAACCACGTTTTTTGGGACCGAATAAAAACCAAAAAAAACTTTTAAACAACTATGGTTTTTTTGGATTGATTTGTACATACGATACTGAATTGTTGATGCTAAGTGCATTTTTTTAATGGATTGATTTTGATATTTTAACTGAACATTAGTGCAATTAGTGGGTAATTGTTATAGTTGAGCAATTACTTGTTGATTGTTTTGTTGTTTTAACTTAACTCTGACTTATCCAAACAGGCGATCAAAGTTTCATCGGAAGAAGCAAGAACTCAGAACGATCGATACCAGACGGAGTTCAGGGAGGCAACGGAGAAATTCCAATCATCTGACGCTAAATTAAAGGTAACATCTCTCATTCTCTCAACCATCAAAATGTTCTCTTGCACTGTTTGTTTAATACATGTATGAGACATTGATCAATTGTTACTGCTAGGCAGAACTGCTTTCTGCCTCTGAGAGGCTCTAAGGACATGCTTTTCAAGTGTTCTGTTACATAATATTAGATTACATCCTCAAATTAGAAACCTTTAAACTCGACATCATTCATTTTATAAGGCCTTAGGATGGGGGTGGGAAAACTTTTTGCACATTTGGCAAATTGTTAATGGTTGAATAGCCGATTGAGTGATTGATTTCTTAATTCTCTTATTTATTGGTGCATTGTTTGTCCTTTAAATTTGCTGAATAGGAGCAAGAGTCAAAGCTCCACCTGGTGACAAGTGAAAACAATCAGATGAAATTGGTGAATGAACAAATGAAGACTGATCTGGAAGAGAAACGAGGTCGTAACGAGACACTGGAACAGGTTGGTCGTTACAGCCCTCAGTACACATTTTCTTTAATTTTGTTCCAGCCATATCAAGAACTACTTTAAAACTTGGCCATATCATGAGGAATTTATTTTTCGTATTAATGTCACAAGGTGAATTAATTTCACAATTTTTATCTCGAGTACGTTGTATCAGAGTTTGTTGTTTAACGAATTGCATTGTAAAGAATCTCCAGTATGGCTACTTAATGTCAGAAACAAAGTTGTAGGATGTTTGCCGTAAATAGCTATATCAGTCAACTTGAGAAGATTTTATAAATTGATACTGTATTTATTTCTCTTTCATGTTTGTATTATTGGTGTTATATTATTAAATCTGAATATGGGTGAATGTTCATCATTTGCTCGTGAGTATTTAATCTAAGTACTTACTGAATTCATTGCCAAAACATATTTTCTGTTTGCACGTTACTGTTTCTTGGGTTAGGTGGAGTGTAATTTATGTTTGGTGGTTTTTGTGGTAGCAAAACGAGCAATTGAAGAGTCTGTGCCGGGAGCTGGAGAGTCAGATCGAAGACCTGGAAACGCTGGAAGAGCACAAGGATGTGGAGCTGAAGAAACTGTCAGAAAAGTACATATGCTGTTTTCATATCTTAGCTTTTACAGTGCGTGCTCAGGCATTGCGTAATTAGATTCTTGGCTTACTTCTGTTTTGTTGTATTTGCAGTAAGACAGTAAGAGAAATTGTTTTTGTATTTTTATCGCTTAACTATCTGACGAAAAACATGTGACGTTGTGTTCAGGCAATTTTGTGTTATGAATGAAATTGCAACTCATTTGTGTTCCAACAATCAGTTCACTGCTGACAAATATCACTTTAATATTTATTTATTATTTCATACATTCAGCAGGTAAAGAAATTCTGAGTTTTACAATTTTGATGTTTGACGCTGTTTGCTCAGTTCATGACTGATTAACTTTAATATTATTGCTATGTTTGCTTGGTTTTTGAACTAGTCTATCTGCTTTTGTTATTTTGATTTGTGGAACTGCTACTTACTGCTGTGTCTCTCGGTATTTTCAATGGATTGTAATGATCAAGACCAAGCTTACATTTGTGGGGCGCGGTGGTGTAGTGGTGGCGTTGTTGCCTTGGAGCCGGAAGGTTCGAGGTTCGAATCTACCTCGCCATGTAAGGACCTTGGGCAAGTCCTTCACTCACAATTGGTCAGCGCTTCCGCGTGAAACTTTGATGCAGTGTCCGCTCTGCATTCGGGAGCGCCTCTGAGTAGCGAGAGCTTGAAGGGGCGCTATAACAAGTGCACATACATACATAGCTATACGGACATTTTGTTGATTGGAGGGTTTTGTGTGATTCAATCAATTGTAGATTAAAGTCGAGTGAGAAGTTGGCGGAGTCTTCTAAGAGAACAGAACAGAGCAAGATTCTAAAGGAATTGGAAGAAACAAAAGCTCGGTCATCGCAGCACAAAGTACAGGCTGAGACGCTCTCTGCCCAGGTGGGTACTCCAACTGTGAAAACTAGAACTCTATAATGGTTGCAACTTTACTTGCAATACATATATGTGCTATGCACAATATGTTTGTAATTACACATTTTTCTGTAGCAATCATTGCTCTTTGACCTGCTCATTTTTCGTAAATTTATCGAGTGAAATCTTTTGCCACTGATGGCTGTTGGCTGATGCATGTAAAGTCTTCATATAGTTGCTGTGCTACCTAAAGATTCAATTTCTAAAATAAGCCGCTATCGCTATGCAAGCCATCACGTGTTATTCAGTAATGACAGCTGCTGTTTCACTCGTTCAATACCAGCTTACAGGTCTTGGATAACCTGAAGTTATAGACAAAGTTTCATTAACATACTTAAGTTTATTGAAACCTTGTGATGACAACAGTGGTTGATGTTAAGGATATTTGGTTGACATATACATGTATTATTCCCTTGAGTTACTCTTTTTTTGTCGTTCTTCTGTGCACTGTAATTTGCTGATTTCTTAGGCTGACAAATATATGTACAATGCAGTTGTAATTGTTCTTGTTTGATTGTTTATAGGTGATTCAGTTAGAGCATAATCTGTCAGTTTTGGAAGTGGAAAACAAAAGCTTTAAGTGCCGCCTAGAAGGATCGACTCAGGGGGCTAAGAAGCTACAAGACGTAAGAAAGCTACTGGTCTTTGAGACTGTTTTTTACTTGTGCATTTGTAGAATTTTGTGGGTTGCTTGGTGGCTTATATCAGGCATCTGTCACATCACTGTACCGAAGTGTGTTAGTTTAAATTGGGGTATTTGAGGAAAGATTTAAAAGTTGTTTGATTTCTGTTGCCTTTGTGTTTGTTGTTCGTACCTGAACTCACACTTCTGACAACTATGTTCCATAAATAATTTATAGTTTTTTTAACCTTATTCTGTAAAAATTCTGCATTGTGGCTTTTGCTAAGAATAGAATTGATGGAAAGAATGCATAGAATCTTCTGACTGTTGTGAGTAGTTAAAAGTTGTACAGCACTGTATGAATTCACGCTAGCGCAATTGTATTTAGAAATTTGTATACTGCCACTTTAAGAAGCTAATCAGAGATACTCTGTGCTCTTCTATATGATGGTAAAAGTTGGTTGTTAACAACTGTTACCCAAAAATTACGTTTTTGAATGAACATAGCAATCACTGTCTAACAATTATCCATAGAAGTTCATGTTTGCGTCATTTCTGTTAAATTGTAGGATATAGCAAATCAAATGCAAAGTTCTTTGGAAGAGAAGAACCGCCTGCGTCAGGAAGGAGAACGAATGAAGAAGGAGCTGGCAGAAAGCAAATCAGTAAGCCTTACACTTTATGATGCTTTCTAATTAGTTTTTTCCTATTCATAATTACATTTATTAAAATAATGTTTCATATTCATCAAGCTGGTGGTTTTTATATGGTTAACAATGATAGCATTAACAAATTAGTAAATCTTATTATTATTATTATTATTTAATTTTTTTCTTGTTTTTACTGTTTTATTTTTGTTAATCATGTTATGGTCCTATGACTTGGGGCTTTGCATGTGAATAGATCAGTTTCTAAAGCAGTTATGTAGTTGTTTCAATTATTTGTTTAATGTTTGAAAGTTACGAGACTTGTTTTTGAAGAGACTATGTATAAACAGTAACTTTCTCAATCAGCAATTGAAAATGAAATTTAGCTAGCTGTTACCTAATCCCAAGCGAGATCAATTGAGTCTTTGTAGCATTTTAACAGAGTCGGTTACTCGATGTCTAATAACAGAGATCAGAAACAAGACAATAAATAGAATGGACCAGGGAGAGTTGGTCAGATGAGGGACCCTATACAAAGCCTGGGCATCGTAGACCTGCATAAAGATGGCCATTTGCCCTGTGTTTAGTAAATAAAAGAAGTATGTCAGCAGTATAGAGAATGGTATCATGCACCTGACCCTAGGGAACACGAAACTTAAAACTTGCTAATCATTTGCAGATTGATGATGACAATAGAGTTCCGATTATCCCTGTTTTTTTCTGATTACATTGATAAATTTTTGATGCGTCTTCATTCTGTAGCAAAACGAACAGCTTCGTTATTTATGCGGTGAACTGGAAAATCAGATAAAGATGCTGGAAGAGATTTGCGAACAGCACGAGAAACGACTTTCACAAGATCAGTCCAATCAGTAAGATTTTTCAAACCTTTTTTTCTATGGCACTGCTTGTATTATTTGTAGAGCTGTACTGAACATCCGTTTCGTATTCGCCTCGGAATAGTGGACCGAATAGCTATTTGGTATTCGGCCAAACAGTAACGGTCGGAACGAATACAAATAGTGGTCACGTGATATCTGTTTTCGCGTGCACGTCTGCTATAGCGAGTGGACTGAAGTAACTCATTTTAACATGATATTTGCTGTGGTTTCTGCCTACTGACATGGACAGTATTCTCATTCGTTGTGTACAGTGACTGAATGTTGTCAGTAGACGTATTTGTGCACTATTCGTCGTATTCGGCATAGATTTTGTTTTATTAAAAAAAAAATTTTTCCTGCAATAACACCTAATATTTGTGACTTGAACATCTCCACGAGGAGTTCATTTTTCCTTGGATGTAGCAAGTTGTATTTTTTAATCTTGATTATGGTTAAATTTTTCTATATATTGAAAAGTTCTGCTTTGCATTTGTTTGCGCTCTACAGAGTTGTCTTCAAGAGAACACTTGGCGAACAAGAAAGAGAAGCTGAACAGATTAGCAGACATTTGCAGAATGAAAAGGATGGAAGGTTTGTTTATTTATTTTATCTATTGTGAATACAGATATATACAGTAATACAGATATATACAATATGTATTTTTGTGCATACATATTGTAACTAAATAACACTCACAGAAGTATAGGTCTGCAGAAATGAAGGATTTGTCTAAATTGCTGTTGATTTTGACTTTTAAGTGAAGAATCGATTGGTGATTATTCCTGTGGAATGCATATCCTCTAAGTAATGGAAGAGTCCAACATCTCAGACTTTTAAATCATGTGCTGGGCATTTGGACAACACATCTGAGAGTTAGTTACTTGCAAAAGATGCTTTGTACGAATGCATATGCTCATACACACGCGCGCGTGTGCACACACACAAATGCACTAAGTCTTGCACTCACATGGATGTTGTACTGGTGGTCTAGTCATTACGCACCCGTTACCTCTTTGCAGATAGGACCATTCAATACTAATGTGTTATATCAAACTGAGAAAATGTGCTTTATTTATACCTTATTTATGCCAGCATGTATCAAGATCTTTGCAGTTAAAGCAATAAAGCATGTTTCATGGGTCTTACTATATGGTAATTTGTTAAATGTTAGCAGAACTCAAAGACGACTGTGTACTGTGTATGTTGTTATTCTCTGTTTGTGTTGGATAAATGTTTTGTAGGAAACGGGCCGAAGACAAAGTGGTTGAGTTAAAGAAAGCTTTGGCTTCAATCCAAGCTTCAGGCAGCTCAGAATGTGAGAGATTGAGAGCGGAGTTGACTCAACTGTCTATGCAGCTGAGTTCTCTCAATGAACAGGTATGTGGATGACTTGTAGAGTATTTACTAATGCCACGTTTTAAAATAAATATACTAGGCAACACTGTTTGGCAAACTCCATTCTGGGAAATTATAAAGATTACAGCAGGATGTCACTAAAACAGATTGCTATTTTGTATTAATGAAAAAAGGATTTTTTGGTTTAGAATATTACTTCTTATGGCATTTGTATCGGTAATTAATTCAGGGATGCGCTGATTCTGATTAATCAGTCCAATGCAAAATCGGGTTTAAACTGTAAAATTTTCAATATTTGGTCCTTTCTTTGCTACTTTTTTTATATAAAATTTTTGCATTTATTTTTTAAAGTTCCAAATAAATGTTTATAAATTCATCCAACACAAACAGAAAATAACAACTGATCAGAATATAATTTTTCATCAGCTGTCAAACTCCCTGAGCACTTGGTGTTGAAGAAAGCTAATTCATTATTTCATGCCTACTGCTTAAGGGTTTGTTGAATGAATCATAAAATGTTGTGTAATAGTTTTTTGTGTGCAATGTTTATGTTTGCTTCGTTTCGTCTTCTGTTAGTTGACTGCGTCGGAACACAAATGGTCGCTGATGGAACTGGAAAATAAGAATCTGAAACGATTCATCGAAGTCAGAGATCAGGAAATGATTACTCTCAAAGAAGAGGTCAGCTTCTTCTTCCTCTTCTCCGTTATTCATTTATGAAGCTCCACTATCTAATGACAATAATGGTGCTGTGCAATAATTGTGCGTGAAGGACTTGCCCAAGGTCCTACCATCTCGGAGGAGTCTCTCAAGCTTGTGCTTCTTGTTACTCGGCTACTGCATCGCAGAGTTCGTATCTTTTGACAGTTACTTTACTAGTTGTTTGTGCTCACAGAGCTTTGTTTAGGGTTTAGGACTTTTTTGTCTGGAGTCTCGTGCTCTCTTTGCATTTGAATATTTAATAAACTGTGACTTTGTTGAAAGGGACGTAAATAACAAAATGATCAGCAATTGCTTTAGCTCTATGCTTTCCACTTTACCAAGATGTACTGAGTTCTCTAAGTTAGTTTTCTCAAGTGTACACTGTACAGTTGTGTCTTTCTATATTGCTTATTTAGAATGCATTTTTGGAGAACTTTGCTTTAAATTTTATCGTATAATCAATATTAATGATATTCATATATTTTTTTACTGTTGCTCCAGTATTGCCGTTCAAAGTGATTACAGACCTGTGCTAGATCGAATTTAACTATTGAATGTAAAAGCCACATATTTGTTGGGTGCACTACTGCAAAAATGAACCTGCCTTTATGCAGAGAACTCATCATCATCATCACTACTGCCATTTTTGGAGAACTTTGGTAGTGCGGCACATTGTAAGCTGTAAAGTATTATTATTGTTTCTGAATTAACATCAACATGTTGATACTATAATTAGATGCGACTGAAAATTTTCAGATATCGAAGGAAATTACTCGACTTCAATCGATAAAAACAACAAATCTGAAGCTGAGCAAAGATCTTGAAACTTCGAAAGAGGAATTCGATTCTCTGATGGCGCAGAAGATTGACCTTGAAAACCGGATAGAGTCGATACAGGTGAATCACGTCTCACATTCAAACAACTTCTTAAGTTCTTTCAGAATCAGCAAATTCAGCACATATTTATAATAAAAGACAACAAAATGTGTATTGCATAGCAGAATTTTATAAACAGCAGCTTATGTATTGTCAGCTACATGCATAAAATTGTAGTATAGGACGTGAATTGATTATGAGAATAACGCATTTTTGAGAATTTATTCATTTTACGGTTTGATAAATTGCCTAAGATTGATTTAACTTGAGAAATTGTGTATATAATATTTATACTATATGTATACTCAATTTCTTAATTAAGTTAAATAAATTCTATGACAACTTTACATTGGGTAATTGATGAAATACCGTACTAAATAAGCACCACAGTGGATCAAATTTATACAAATGTATCGTTGAGTAAAATTAAAATGAGCTGGAAAAGTCTACCCAGTGTGTTACACACAGACGGTAACATCTTTGCTTTTGTAAATTGTCGTTAGTAGGTATGTTATTAGTAGTGAATGCATTCATGTATTGTAGGCCAACTATCAGCAGGATAGATATCGCAGGGAGGAGACAATCTGTCAGCAGACAAAGCTCATTGATTACCTCCAGGTCAAAGTTGAAAATACACCACACAAGAAGAAACTTGTAAGTACCTCTGTCTGTTGATGAACATCGTGCAGCTTGCAATGCCATGTAAAGCCCCGATGATCCGTGATGATAAGTAGTATGCCTTCTTGATCCAAATGAAGGACTTCTTTTGGAAATGCGACCGCTGCCAGTAGTCGGGAATTACTGAAATCACCTTGGCCAAATATTCCATTTTCATCCCTATTTGCCTTGCCTAGAACTGTACATACAAATAATGCAAATAAATTTTGTTTAGCTTTGTTCTTTGGAAATAAACATATTACGTAATAATTTAACAAGTGTACACTTTAATAATTATTATGTAACAAAGTGTACACTGCAGGGACATAATCATGTAAAAAGTATACACTGTGATAGTAAATAATTTGACAGGTGTGTGCTTTTATAATAATGCGACAAGTATACACTGTAATAATAATAATAATAATAATAATAATAATAAAAGGCTAATAATTATAATGTTGCACTGGTGTACATTGCAGTTTTCGATCAAGCGTGAAACTCCCGGTGCTCAGCTATTCTGCGGTGAAAACGAGCGCGAGAGATGTGTTTTTCACAGAGGCGAACTCATGCAACTTCGTGAAGAATTGCATCAGGCCAAAACAGAATGTGCGTTCATTTTGATCATTTAGACGTGCATTCTTATTATATAAAATACTTAAGACAACATACAAACTGTGTTGTTGATAGTGTGGCTGTAACGTTTTATATTTACTACAGACCTGTTTGGACTCTTAAAATGATGTTTACTCTCTAGGGCTAAGTATAGATAAGCGTGTTCAAATTTGAGTGGCTATTAATGCTCTGTCTTCGCCCATCGTTCAAGGTTGCTACATAGTGACCACCTCAAAGAAGACTTGAATCATACTATCTGTGTCACAGGACAAGTCCTCGAACCAATAATTAATTACCTCTGGGAATTCGTAAATAATAATAATAAGACAATTTATATAGCGCCGTAGCTCAGTCGAGGCTGAAGGAAAGGGCGCTGTAAAAGTATCTGCTGTTCCTTGTCTCAATCTTGAAAATGGCAGGAATATTGAGTAACCACTGAAAACCGTGTCACTGTTTCATGTGACCAGACAAGAAATACCAACTCCAATACCGTACTCGCCAGCGGTTGAATTCGATCAGTTCACAGTTAATATTAGTGTAGTATGTGAATTAAGTAGCAAATCAAGAACGAGGTTTTTATGGTCATGTAGAATTTATGGCTATTCACTTTTCTTGGCTCCTGCTGCGCAGTACTTACTGAGGCTGTAATTATTTGCTTCTTTTGTGCGATAAGCACTTCGGCTGAAAATTTTATACTATGTTGTCTTCTTGACTGAATTGTGTTTAGTGATGAGGTGGAAAAGTGCGTCAGGTGATGTGGCTCCGGCCTTTCCGGGCATACCTTCCTCCTCCGCACCAAAGGACCAACGATCCAACACCCTGCCACCGGTCAGAGCAGCCAACTCAGGCACGTCGACGCCGAGCTCTGTCGCTCAGCAGAAACGATTCTCAGAGCGAAACCCGATCAACAATCCTCACAGGTACGAGTGAAAATTACATAAATGCATTGCTGTATCTTTGTTTCTGTGTATGGTTATCATACTTAAAACTTCTTGTCTACTAGATTACCTTGATGGGGTGCTTCATAAAAACGCTGTAATAATCACAATAATGATAGTTGTAACAGCAATAATATTATTGTTTTTAACCTGAGGTACTTCATTCGCTCATGGACTTAGAGATTTTTAGTAATTCGGAAAAATGTCTAGAATGTTAAGCCTCATCTTCAGGGTTTGATAGGAAAGTACCTTTAAAGGCGATTAGGTTGACAATCGTTGAATGCTGACAGACTGAAAAAGAAAGTTGCTCTTTTTTTATCTTATCGGTTCTTTTGTGTTTTTCTTTCTCTTTTTTGCTTGATAATTATAAGCTCATTTTTTTCTTGTTGATTTTCAGGCTTTCTGAAACTGTTTTTTCCTCAATCTTATTTATGTTTATAGAGTGTAGTATGTATTTCACTACATTGTCATGAAACTGTATAATTTTCATACAGGGTTATGGTGTAGTATATGCGGACAACCGCATGGGTTAAGACATTTTGAATGTGGTTGAAGCCTCTGGCTATATATCTAATCGTCACTTGAGCGCTGAAATGCGTTTGCTTTAAATTGTAGGTTTGCTACGGGCATCAACAGTCGTCCTTCGAAATGCGTCGTTTGTCTTGGTCCGATTCATTTCGTTCAACAAGCTGCTAAATGTCAAGGTACATGTCAGATTGTTTATGAGTGCTGTCTTGCTAGTGGATTGGAAAGTAGTAAAGCTCAGCATTTCACTGCTACTCTCTGTGTTCAAATCCTTGTGATATAGAGTGCTTTTGTTGTTGAGTCAACATAATTCATTAGATACTATTGCTTCAGCACGCCAGCTGTAAGGGTTTGCCACAATTATGATGCATATATCAAACTCATCTGATACCATAATTGACTGGGTGAGGAAAAGATTTGTTGCTCGTTCCTTAGAGTCTCTGATAATCACGAATTTTCTGAGAGTTTTTGTTTTTCATCAGTCATGCTTCGTTTGTCTTTTTGTTCTCAGACTGTGGGGCCGTGTGTCATCCCAATTGTCTGTCGGATGTTTCCGTCTCCTGTGGATTTCCCGACGAATACTCGCGCTACATGACGGACGTGATGCTGAAGGCAAAGGCCGCGTCGACTGATTCTACGCAGCCGTCTGTTGCCAATCTTCGTCTTCAGATGACCGGAGATATGAAGATTTCAAAGCAAGTCGCTCTCTCTTAACTATGATATCTGCAGAAATCAAATTCATTTTTTCATAGATGCCGGTAGAGAGGTAGAGATAGACAGAAATAATTTTCCAGCATCAGGTTGTGCAGATTAAGTCTTCATACATGTGGTGATAATTCAGATATAAAACTTTCAAAGTAGGTATATAGAATTTAGGTGCCACTCAGTGTGACAATCTTCATAAATTTCCATATGACTGGTTATGTCAGTATATATTGAGTTTGGTCGCCATATTCTGAATGTTACTGCTCTAAACAGTGATTTCTTAGGCTAACCCATGGGAAGGGAGGCGGTCAGCTCTCCCCTTGCCATTCGATCTTTCCACCAACACATTTTTACTACAGTTTCACTTCGAGATTTCTCATCTGTTGCCTTGTTGAGTATTATGACAGCACTATAGGTTTCATTGATGTTGGATTATTCTACATAGCAGAGTAGTCCTAAATTAATGTTCTTTTCGCGATAGGCTTGGAAGACCTTCACTGGAGAGGAAGTGGGTTGTGTTGAGAGACAACAGACTGTACATTTACAACAGCAAAGAAGAACAGACGAGTAATCCGATCGATGAGTTCGACCTTTGTCCATCGGACGGAGAAGTCTCTTTACGCAGTGCGGTGACCACAGGTGAACTTCGAAATGTCGTGCCCTCTGACCTGCCCTACATCATGATGCTCGAATTTGAACCAGATTCATGCAGCGTACCAGCCAGGTATCCTCCCGACTTTTGTTACTTTTACTGTGAATTAAATGTTTACATTAACGTTGGGAACTCCAAAAAAATTTTCAGGAATATCACTTGCATGTATATAATGTATGTTGTTATGAATTCTTTCATGTGGTTTCTGCCTTTTTATAAAATCGTGAAAATTTCAGCCAATAAACTGAACATAAGAGTATTGATCTGATTCATTCTCCTCTCTTGCAGGATTCTCAATTTATATCTTCTAATAATAGGTAGCAATTGTCATCTTGAAGTAGTGCTATATTAATTAGGCTTGATGACTGTTGTTTTATGTCCTTAGACATTTGGCTGGTCCACCTTTATCTGTGGTTGTGAATGCTGGTGAGATATGAAGAATAGCAGGGAGGAAAACTTGTCATGTTCACTTCAGTCACCACCCATTGCTATTGGGGGAGGAGCAACAGGGGACTTTTCCAAGAAGGATCCTTTTGCCTGAGCATAGTTGAAATGCTCTGTGCAGGAGAGGCCTGTTATATTCAATTACATTGTACGACCTGCATTCGATTGCGTTTGTGTTTGTGTTGAATTTCATTGTAGGAGTTCTGTCTAATTACACTGGGGCTACATTTCTTTACAGTGTAGGAGTTTGATGTACTGTATTTACATTGTAGGAGTTGTATCTAATTGCATTGTAGAATTACATTGAAGTACACTGTACTACGCTTACATTGAATCATATTGTAATTGCATTATAGGAATTGCGTTGAATTACATAATGAGTTTCTTTGATTTACGTTGTAGACGACTGTATATGATGGCGTTGAGCTTTAGGGAGAAGCAGCACTGGGTGGCTGCAATTGAGGCAATCATCAACACTAACTTAAAGTCAAGGCGAATCAGGGACCTCAGGGTTCTTGGCAACACGATCCTACGTCTACCGAAAGATCGATGGCTCGAAATCAACTGTACTTGGCCGTTAAATGATGAGGTCAGCAAATACTTCAGTGGTTTCCAACCCATGGCCCGCGGGCCAAAAGTGGCCCGCCAAGCCTAAAATATGGCCCTTGTCTCTCAAAGAATTTTTAAAAAGTTCAAAAACATATGAAAAAAATTGACAATTTGGACATGATAGGGCACAAAATTATTTTCAATTACAAATTATTTTATTTTCAAACATTCTATTTTAAATCAATTATAACAATTTTATATGCATTTAGTTAATTAAATTTTAGCCTTGTGACCTCCTAATATCCTTCAACTAAGAAGAAGTGGTCCTCGTGTCCTCCAACTTAGAAAAAGTGGCCCTAAAGTCAAAAAAAGGTTGGGAACCACTGAAATACTTATAGTCAAATTAGGGATGTACTACACATAAAAATTGTCACTGGTGTAGAAAATGTGTAGCAAAAGGCGAATAGCTAAAATAAAAAAATTATCCATACAGTGTTGTGCTCCCTTATCAATCATTCCTTTTCTTGAGATTTCTACTCAATTTTCTCAGGAGCTCCTTCCTCTTCATGAAGGCGTATTTTTTTATGTTTCTTCTATCCACCAGATAGATAAAATAATAAACATAGATAATTTATAGGCCGTAGAAGTGCATTTTGGGTGACATTTGAAAAAACTTAAGGTTCAAAATTTGAGTAAATGAATTTTAAAAAGTGAAGAATTTGGTTGAGTGTGAAATGTCTACAGTAATAAATCGTAAAGAAACTACTTGAATAAGTACAAGGTTATGTTAGTAACGAATGGTTAACACAACAGATTTAAATGTTTGTGAAGGTTATTCTGGTCGGTGCTGTGAGTGGACTGTTCGCAATGCTTCTGACAAACATGCCGGACAATCGACTTCTGATTAAGGTGGAAGGAGTGACGACCATTCATTCCATTCTGGGCCAGAAAAATATGGACTTTCTCTTCATCGTTTGCGGTTTGTTCTAAAGCTAACTGCTGCAATGATTGTTCAGAATAAATGCTCAGCACTCTAGCCTTTAATTAAATTAATCAATCAGTCTTTTATTGCCGCTTTCTGATCATTTCATCAATTGATGTTATGTAGTCATTTCACTACGGTCATACCCATAGTTAATCACTCCTTTTTTGTATCCTTATGACTCATAATCGATGAATTTGTAGAGTTCACAGATGCTGTACAATCATTGGAAAATTCGCGATCCATTTGTAAATTATGCTCTTAGTTCTAAGCACAGTTTGTAGAATTTCTTGCGTTTGACTTTTTCGTGTGTGGTGAGTTACAGCTGAATATATTTTAACTTATTTCTTTTAAGTTTCAGTGTTCTTATGTTGATAATAAATATTTATCTGCTTGAAATTGGACGCAGTTTTCATGCATATTTTGCGGGACTTTGGAACACATGCTAAAGAATTTGAATTTTTCCCATTTACATTGTTCATCTTTTCTATGTCCAAGCATGTAACACAGATGATACCATGAAGTAAATGGTATAATTTTTCTCTCTTTGTGTTGTGGCAGCATTGATATGGACCCCATTATTTGAGGAATTTTGAGATAAAACTGGGGTTCAGATGTATTGCCTCATATGCAAAGACTAAACTATATAGTATATTTAGATAAATTGGTAATTTCAGGTCATGACAGAGACCTCATGACCATTGACCTTGCCACCGTACAACGTTGCATCGCTCATATTCGTGTCGGCACAAAGCGTGAGCCTGTCTCCGTTGTGCCGCAGCCAGTGACAATGGCGTCCATGTGCACAGCGTTCGAGGTGTCACAGGCTGTCGACGGGCTGTACCTGTGCGCTGCTACTATGGACAAAGTCGTTGTGTACAAGTACAACAACAATCTGAGGGAGTTTATTGTACGAAAGGTCAGGAAACATTTTGACTTGAATGTTGACGCTGGTTAGAACAGCTTTTGTGAGATGTTCTTAACACTTTAAAGACAAGTTTATATTAAAAGTGACTGAGAAAACATTACAGCTCATAATCGAGGTGTTAGTATATGTATGTACTATTGTACATTTATAATTATCTTTCATGCATGCATGCATGTATGTATGTATGTATGTATGTATGTAATGAATGCAACATTAAAATAGTGCATTTTAAGTGCTTCATATAGATCTGCCGATCTAGATAAGAAATTGATATTAAATTAATGAGATAATGCAGCTCACGGACTTTTTTAGAGAATGGTATCTTAGTTATGTCGCAAGGTGTTTTATCTGCATTAATATATTTTAAATGAACCATTTGTATTTAGGAGGTGCAGACGAATTGTCCATGCAGCTGCTTGCACTTTGGACAGCGAAAGGTTGTCTTTGGAACAGACCGGTTTTATCAGATGGACCTGGAAAAGTATTCCGTCTCAGGTTAGGCTTCAAAACAAAGTGGTCAATTTTGTTTAGCAAAAACGTTGAAAAATTCTCTTTGTTCACCCAAAACAAGTTAGCTGCTGATCGCATTAACGACCATGGACATGTTGTCCAATGTCCATGCATGCCTAGTCTATCGTACCAAGCAGTTTAATTTGGTCAGTGGTTTATAAGCATGAAGTAGTATGATGCAAACATGGATGGACAACGTCAACGAAGACCTGAAAGAGATAAATATTGACATGTCAAGAGCAAAGGATCTCATCAAAAACAGAGGAATTTGGAGAAGTCATGTAGGAGCCTCATCGTCATCACTCGACTGACGGAAGAGAATAAAGAAGAAGAAGTATGATGCGTTTTAAGGCCTTGTAGTTCCTCTATCATTGGCTGATAAGGTTGGGAAATTAACCCCTTGTTCACAGTGCATGTGGGACTGGGGAGCTTTATATTCGGGGGCTTTACTTGTGTATTTAATCTGTTGAATTACACTGTTGGCTTTAGAAACGAGGATTATTTTGTTCTGTGTGCAGAAGAATTTATAATTTAAATTGAAATAAGGCTATCTTCACATCTAGTTTTCATCTTAGACATGCACAATTTATTTTAAAAATACCAAAGGAGTGGAAACTAAATTTAGCTGAGGCAAGACATGAATGGATCTGGAGAGGCAAACAATAGATGCGTGTAGGAACGACTGCATTGTACGTTTTGGTGAGACCATTTCAAAATGAAATTGGTTTTTGTTTCAGAATTTCTTGACAAGAAAGATCCTTCGCTTGCGTTTCCTGTGTTGGGTGCAACGCAATATGACAGCTTTCCGATTGCTGTTCTTGCCGTTAGTCCATCCAATGAACCGGAAGAATTCTTGCTGTGTTTCCATGGTAATTTTTTTCTTATCTGTGTTTTTGTTTTATGTTTGATTTGAGTATCGGCATTTTGTAGGTTAATCTGCTTGACTGAATATGAGATCAAGCGGAAAAAAAGTAATCAAACGGTTTGTGAAACTGAAAACAGTTTGTGAGGTGTCGCATAGTCAAGGGAAGCTTGTTCTATTGTTCAATTACTTAATTAATTAATTAATTAATTAATTAAATTGTTTTGTTGTGGTTGTTATATACATGCTTCAGCTAAATTTTCTAACAGACCCTCAGAATGGTATCATGTATGGCAAGCACAGCTGCTGATTGGATATATGTTTATATATACCATGTGCTAATGAAAATCTCTGCTGAACTTGATTTCAGAGTTTGGAGTGTTTGTTGATGGAAATGGTCGTCGGAAGCGTGAACAGAACGTTAAGTGGACTGGACTTCCTTTAGCATTTGGTAAGTCTGAACTCTCTTTGATCTAAAAGTGACATCTAGCTATGTCGCTGGCTTGTCTCTTGACTACTTTTATCGCTTTGTGCCATAGTGAACTGCATTCTAGTTCTACAGGATATACAATGCACAAATTCAGCGCTTCTCTGTCTGTTTCGAGCACGAAACACTTTTGATCAGAATTTTTTTATGGAATCCAACCTAAATAAAACGACGCATGGCATTTGCAGAATGCAGAGCAATATTAAGGTTTAATATTAATAACAGTTACCCTGGTATGTACAGCTTCAATTTCCTCCAAAATATAGATCTGATACTATTTGTTCAAAGTTAAGTTTTCCTACAGAACTTTTGTATCCACCTCAGAGTCTGATAAATTTACAATGTGACAGCACATTCAAACAAGACTTGTCCAATTTATACACAGAATCACTTGTCTCCTCGTCATTTGACCCTAGCGCTCTGTGGAACACTATTTTATGAAACACTAGAACAATATTATGAAACACTAGAACAATAATTAGTCATTCTTTGATTGTATCTAAAAATATTCCTTTGTATATTGTTTCTTTTTAGCCTATCGTGCACCTTTCCTATACACAATTCACTTCAATGCCGTCCAAATAATGGAGGTTATGCCTGGCCACACCGCAAATCCGTAAGTGATCCGTTCACATGAACGTTGGTTTAAAATAGAATTTTTTAACTATGAACTCACAAGTTTCACTGTTGAGGTGGATTTTTGCCACTCTCAACATCTTAGATCTAGTTTGTGATTACTTTACAGTTTACAGAATTACTGGAAGGCTCAAGATAAATATAATGATCTGAACCCACTGTCAATGGATACTACGAGAGTCCTTGTATTCACTCTATCCTTATATTCAATCTATCATTGTATTTCTTTATCCTTGTATTCACTATTGTTGTGATCACTCTATCATTGTATTCACTCTATAATACTTATATTCCCTCTATACTTATGTTCCCTCTTTTCTTAGATTCGCTATCTTTCTATTAACTCTATCCTAGTGTCTTTTGTGTAGATGGTATATTGTCTTTGGGAACAATGGCTGATGAGACTATTATACTTGACTGATTAATGGTAATGCACTCGCTTTTTATCAGATACATGCGCCCTCACGAAACGCGAACTCTAACTCGTATTGTTTTTTTTTACTTCAACTTTCAGCTGACTTGCGTATTATATTAATTTATCGCTCAACCAAAAACTATCAGCCGAGCGTTCGTTTCAGTATCTGTTTGTGTACAAAGGTATCTGCCTGTCTGGTAGTTTCCTGTTCTGTATAATCTTACGTTTGATATATATCATTAAGCACAATAAGCAGCTTTGCTAAATTGCATAAATTGCTGCTTCTGAAATAGTATATGATACATTTAGTGATACTGATGTTCGTTAGGATTGGACTGAAGACTTTCGTGAATGCCCATGGGGCACAGTATCTTGGCCCAGCGGTCATGCCAGGGGCGATTTACGTCGGGTCTACGGGTTGTGAGGGCAATGCAGAACTGATTTGCATCATGGGAAATCAAAGTGCCACTCCGACAAGAGATTGCAAGAGAGAGAATGCACGGTAAATGTCTGTCTTTGTCATCATTTTTAAATGCAATCCTTCATCGCCCAAATAATAGCGTGCATCAGAAGTATGAAGTATGATATTGTGCTCAGAGCATGTGTGCATGATAGTAAATCATTCCTTCCCTCGGCTTCCCGTTCTCTCACTTTTCCTTCTTCTTACAGAACTGCCCTCCCAAATCTCCTTTCGCATCTTAATCCAAAATCTACCCTCCCTTGCCTTTTTTAAACTTTTCTCTCCCTATATTATTATTTTTTTTAATATTTTTTTATTTCTCGCATTTGCTATAGCGCTCCTTAAATGATAGTGTTGAAACATTGGCAGCAATTGTCTTAGTTACAATAGCTATGATAATTATTATAGAGCGGATGGAACTGGAATAGAATAATGCCATTATTACACCGTAATTTAGTTCTATGAAAAGTCCTAAGTACTGTTTGTTTGATATGTCATTCATTTTAGAAACTTTATTCCGAGGGTTCTCTTTGTCGCCCATTAACGACATTGTTATCTTCACGTTATTTTATTGTTATTTTTAAAGTGCATCGACATGCAACTGGGTGCGGTGTGTCACCCAGATTTGTCTCATTAA
The DNA here is from genome assembly GCA_945859605.1 of Lumbricus rubellus. Lineage (NCBI taxonomy): Eukaryota > Metazoa > Annelida > Clitellata > Crassiclitellata > Lumbricidae > Lumbricus > Lumbricus rubellus. The sequence continues at coordinate 12,808,728 of OX243811.1, read as the reverse complement.
GCGAAGATTATTATTGTATGTATTGTATACGTTAATTATGGATGATTTTTATCCACGCTCTTCTTCTTTTCTTGAATCAGTTCATCCAGACGTCCCATCTCTGAGATCGGATTCGTCAGTCCTGCCGACTGCTGCACACCTTCAACGCTGCGCCGGTTGTCGCCGAAACGCTCAACGTACACAGTTCCTCCGTCTTCAGAGCGCGTTTCCGTAACCTCCAACTCCAGCGACGATCTGACTCTTCCCACTCGAATCTCGTCGGACAGTCGTGTCCAGCAGACGACTGTTCGTCACCCGCGTACACCAGTTGTGCCGTCTGCTCCACGATTGGACACTTCGACAGCAAGCTCCACCTACAGCACGGACATCTGAGCCTATGGCAGTTGAATAATTAGAAGTGTGACTATATTGTTGTGGGATGTTCGTTCTGATTCTCCTTTTGCTATGAAATTGTGGTAATACTGGATTATCTAAGTTTATGTGTGTGTGCTGTATGTCTTAACCAGGCCTTGCTATGATGTTGATTATTGAAAAGAACCATTCATCCATATGTCTGGTCAGTGGTCATCCATTTTCACTGTATGGACTAATCCAGTAAATTTTATGTAGTACCTCTTGTCTCCTGATAATATCTTCACTGAAAGAAACAACAGTTTTCCAAACTTGCTGAAATCTGTTGTGTGTAGCAAGGCCAATCTTGAAACTGCATCTGTCATTTCATCTGCTGTCTCATATCGATCATTTCTATAAGTTTGTCTAATGCAACAGTGTAGTTGGTGTAAATATTTGTTTAAAGACTAAATCTAATCCATTAACATGATTAATTGCAGACATCAAACAGGCTGCTTTGTTCATATTTAGCATGCTTTGTTTATGTTTTCTGTGCAAGTTGTAGTGACTGAGTAACTATAAGCCTTAGCTGATGGTGGCAAAATGGATGAGTAGTGTGTGTCAGCTTTTCACGTCTGTATGTTGTGGAATCTTAGTCTGGTGCATCTGATGAAGTTTTCGTTTCATTGTTTAAAGAATGATTATTTAAGTTGTCAGATTCTATTTTATTCTATTCTGTTTGCAATCTTGCAAAGCACCCCTCACAGTTCAAACTAATCAGAGGTGCTCCCAGTGCAAAGAACCGTTAAAAAGAAGAAGTCTTAAGGGAATTGGCAGAACCAGTAGTGCCCCAGCACGATTTAGAGCAGGAGGGTTGTTCCATGTCAAAGAGCCAGCAGATGCTTGGGCACAATGCTGCACTGTTTCAGTCGAAGAACCGGTAGTGAGAGGATGTTTACACATAGAGTATTGAAGTTTTTAAATTATACAGCAACTCATCAGACACACTTCATTGAATGACATGTAATAAACTGTGTGTCATGTGTGTGGTCACCTTTTCCATTGCTCTCACCTTTTATCACTGTAGTTGGTTTTCACAGCAATTTATTCAATAACCTGAAATTAAATAATAGATCTTTTTAATTAATTTCTTATTTTATGCAAGTATTTTTCTAAGTATTTTTTTGTAGCTTGCTTTATTTGCCAGTTCAACTTCCGGTTGTTGTAATTTTTGACAGTTAGATAAACTACTTTTATAATTAATTATCTTATTATAGTCTAGTTGTTAAAAGATTTTCGTCACTGCTTGTCGTTAGTTTGCACGCACGCACACACACACACTGTTGTGAACACTGTTTAATAACTTACAAAGTTGGTTGTCATAGTTTATGATTGCAGCAGCTATGTTGAACTGGTTGAGATCATTTTTGTTCAGTGATTGTATTTGGTAGATCCTTGCTCACAACGACTTAAGACAAACTACTTTAATTTCATCATAGTCGAGTTGTTAAAAGATTTCTGTCACTGCATGTAAACACTGTTGAAACACTGTTGATTGACATAATTATAGGCCTAAAAAGTTCGATGTCATAGTTTGTGATTGCAATTGACTGCTATGCTGAACAATTATTTTGTTCCAAAGTGATTCAGTTTCTCCATTTCAACTTGATCAACGGAATAATCAATGGGAGCCATGCCCGGATGGCCTTTCTGGATTCTCCCTTTACAGACATTGCTAATAATTTGTTAGACAAAGAGCAATCGCAGCCATCAGTGCCAAATCGTAGGCTATAATTTTATGTAGGCCTACCCCTAAGTCTGCACATACATTTGACACATAGGCCTATGGCGGCTGATATTATAAGGGGGCCTAGGCCTATGTCGTAAGTGGGCCTATATATATTCCCAAGTGGATCTTATTTAATGTAAGCTTATATAAAATAAATCATTAACAAGAATTGTTGACATTTCTCGGCCCACGTGCGTTACAGACCTAATTAAAAGCCTCACATCACATTAGTAGGCTAGCCTAATTTATAACCGTAGCCTAAGGCCCTAACCATATGCCTAATAAGATTGTAAACATGAATTAGGCCTACAATTAACAGCCTAAAACAGACCACGAGGCTGACTTGAAGCAGCTATGCAGTCGGGATAAATTTAAAGTGGGCTTGATTGATTTATAAGGTTTATCTTACGAAGATCCGCGTTACGTAGCCTGGGACGCGTCATATGAATGGCCTATTTAATCATATAGGCCTATCACCTAGGTCGATTATATGGCCTATTTATAGACCGTTAGGTAAATTGGAGGCGTTTCCGCCTCAGTCCGTCATCACGATATGACAGTGGCTCTCAGAGGTAGGCTATGTGTAAAAGTGCGTGGCGATCTTAGCGGACGTTTGTTAACGGCGATAGCTTGAGAAATTTTATGTGCGCATGCAGTAGGCTAACTGTAGGCCTAACTGTTGTTTGGACAATCAGAAAGATTAGTAGCCTAGGCCTACTGTATCGGATAGCTCTTTCGTGCAAAGGGATTATTAACATTCATGTGAACTCTATAAATGATTTGTATGAAGTCTTTAAAGTTGATCACGATATTTAAGTTCATTTAACGAGGACAATGTTACCTTAGCAAACAAAATAATATTCGATAATTTCAACTAGGACTCTGAGAGCGTTTAGATCAGGCCTACGCAATTGGCCTACTTGCATTTCATGACTGTAGGTCTACGTATTATCAGCTAGCGTTTTCTTTGAAACCGAATAAGCCAATTTACGTGTTTATTGTAATGGAAATTCTTCAAATAGCCTTCTTCTTTACGTTCTCTGCCAATTGGCAGGTCCAAACGTCCAATGTTTCCACTTTTCCCGCTGTTGTGCCATGTCCTTCAGTTCTCTGTATCCAGCTTCCATCATCCCGTCCAGCAGTTTTTGTCTAGGCCTTCCTCTGCACCTCTTTCCCTCCAATCTTCCTTCAATTATTTCTTTCTGCAGTGAGTCACCTCTTAGCAAATGTCCCACCCAATTCTTTTGTCTTATCTTTATTGTGTCCAGCAGAGATCTTTTCTCTTCTACCATCATTAGTACTTCTTCATTTGAAACGTGCTTTGTCCAACTGATTTTCTCCATCTTTCTCCATACCCACATTTCAAAAGCTTCCAGCCTCTGCACATCTTCTTTTCTCATTGTCCATGTCTCTGCGCCATATAACGTCACACTCCATATCAATGTTTTGACCATTCTTTTCTTCAGATTTCTATTTAGCCCTCCTCTTAGCAGTTCTTTCCTTTTTAAGAATGCCTCTTTACCCATTGCTATTCTCCTTCTTATCTCTCTATGACATTTGGCATCGCTTGATATTAAGCTTCCCAAGTAGCAGAATTCCTTCACCTGCTCTATTTCTTCTCCATTTATTTTTATACAAATAGTTGTTTCCTTTTCCTTACTGATCTTCATAACTTTTGTCTTTTTGATGTTTATTTTCATGTTGAATTCTTCCGAGGTCGCATTTAGTCGATCCATCATTCGTTGCAGATCCTTTTCACTTCCTGCCAGCATTGCTTGATCGTCAGCAAACCTTAAAGCTTTTACCCATTTCCCTCCTACTTTTATTCCTGCTTCTGTACCATCAACTGCCTCTCTTATTAGCTCTTCTATGTAGATATTAAACAGTAATGGTGACAACGGACACCTCTGCCTCACTCCTCTACCAATTTGTCCCGGTTCTGAATATTCCCCCTCTACTCTGACTCTGACCTTTTGTCCCATGTACAGATTCCCAATAAGTCTCCTATCTCTCCAGTCGACCCCTATCCTTCTCAATGCACCCATCAATTTCCTCCAATCTACTCTATCAAACGCCTTCTCATAATCTACAAAGCATATGCATACTTCCATTCCATGTTCGAGACTTCAAATATTCTACATAATAATAGGCCTACATAATAATCGCCTCCGAGAAGATTTCTAAGGGGCACTATATAAATTCATAGAATGAAATTCATAGAATTAATATCTTTAGTGAGTGATAAACACGATCTAATACCTTAATTCGATTAGCTGCTGGAAAGTCTCGCAAATTTTCGATTGCCAGATTTTATTTATTAGAGTTGACGAAATTTGATGGAACAAAACTTGAGCGAAGTGGTTTAGTCGCAGCGGCTCCAGATTACGGAATCTGCAATCCGAAAATATCAAAGATGGCGGCGCTCAGCTCGAGTTGAATATTATGTCGATGTATATCGTCGTGGTCGATTTGAGACAATAAAATTAGTCAAGGAATGTTTAGTTGTTTCGAAATGATGACCCAGGTTTCGATCGCAAATCAGGGAGATGCCCTGAGACGGTTCTGGGATAATATGGTACAAGACGTAGACGTGGACAGCCACGGCCATGCGACGATTCACAGTGGCCATTTCATGGTCAGCTGCGTGCACGAAGACGCTGAGGATGCGGATAGCTCGTCGCAACCGTCTGTTAAGGAAGAGGCCGAAGCACGGCAGGAGGGATACAACTTCGAAAATGCTAACAGAGAGCCGACGGACAGCTACAAGTTCGGTGCAAGAAGTACCAATCAGCTGTCGATTGACGCTTCTCTGGCCACACTGTTCGAACATATGACGCTTGCTTACAGGTAACACTGATCTGCTAGGCTTAATTGCAGTTCACTATGTATCATCACATTCTTTTAATTTAGCTATGCTTTGCAGCCTTTCATTCTTTGTTTTCTAGGTTATTTTCTATAATGGCTCGGTAGTATTTCTATAATGGCTCGGTAGCAAGTAAACATTATGGCCGCCGCAGATAGGTGCAGAATTAGAGCGGCCTGACATACGGCGATCGATAGATATCTCGTATCTGGTGGCCATGTGTTAAGGTAAATCGATTTTGTTGTGTTATTTAGCTTATTTAAGCGTATTAATATTTATGAAAATACACCTTTTCATGGTAGTTTTACTTACTTACTTTCGCGAAAACATTGGCCTATAGTATCCACAGATTCAACATGCACATAAAATTTAATTGCCTGACTGACTCGATATTTGTTTACATTGAGGATAATCTCTTCAGTCTCAGAACCCTTTGCCAGTTGCCTATTCTTAGCTTGAATCTTCTGCAGTTGTTTTTAATTTGTGTTGATCAACTAAACTTTTGACTCATCGCTTTTCTTTGCAGGTAAACACAACCTAGCTAGTCTTCCGATTTGCAAAGGAGCACTGCAGTGCAGACACAGTTGAAAGTTGGCACAAGACATTTCTATGTTTAGGGACGATTTGCACTAGGAAACAGACAATTCTGAAGACAGATCAAAAACTTTATTTTGATATCTTTCACAGATCCCATTTACTCACCATGAAACATATTATGGATTGTGACTTCTTGTTCTATAGATGCATGTGCTATTTTGAGTTCAGTCCTATTAAAGACATCATCTTGCTACAGAAAATTAAAGTTTCCTAAGCTTATAATTAATACGAAATCTTGTGATCATTGTTTTTTAGCGGTAAGATAACATCTCCAAAGTGGAAGAACTTCAAGGGAATTAAAGTGAAATTAAAAGACAAAATTCGCCTGAATAACATCATCTGGCGAGAATGGCACATGCAATGTAAGTCTTGCTTTCTCTTATGATCAGCTTTCGCAGACCATATATTTGTATTGGTGATGTGACCAGAAATTGATAAATTGCACTTCAGGAGCCTCAGGAACCATATGTAATATGACCTAATCCTAAATTAATATAGAATAAAAACTTAAGTGTATGTTGTAAAATTTTTGAAATTTGAAGTTGTGATACAACATATTCAAATGAAGGAAAATTTAATGTGTCCACCATTATGTCTGAGCACTAACGAATATTACCTTTCCTCATCACATTGTCAATTAGTAATTTATTAATAGGTACTGTCATGGTTGTTTCTGCTACATGCAAGTTAAAATCTATTTGATACAAATTTCTTTTGTAATTTTTTTTGGATTCTTGAAAAATTGAGAATTTCATTAATGTTTTCTATGTGCAATTACTGCATGTCTGCAAAATTAGTCCATCTCCTTGTTACATGGTTAAGTGGTAGTGTTACAGACAGTGATACTAAAATTGCATCCCGGTTGGACATAATGGTTGTGTGAAATTGTCTCTGAATTGTTTAAACTGTTAGGGTGGTTAGGGTGCTTGTAGGCTGTAGCGGTCCTAGGATGTTTGTGTATCATTTAGCAGATCTTGTGATGAGAATGGTTTTTATAATGTGACCTAAGTTAGACCATCTGTACTCACTTTATTTGCATACTTGATTGATGTCGTACCATTTTGCACTTGCATGTGTTTCTGGACATTACATTCAATCAATCATTCATTAAAAAAATTTATGTAGTGCCCCACTGCCCCTTCAATGAGCCCACTCAGAGTCGCTTCTAGTCCAACCATGGTGATACAAATTATGAGTCTTCAGGAGCCTGTAAGAAACTGATGAATCAACCGTAAGTAGCAATAGGAGACTATTTTTGTCAGCTGGACTGAGAAAGCAAGATGCTGACAGGTTGAGGTCCCAACACAACCTTGGGATAAAAAGCTCCCCCTCTAGAGGCAAAGTGAAGGGCTCTGCATGCTAGCACAAGAGATACTGGACATAGATAGTTCGGAGCATAGCCAAGGAGTCAATGCCAAACCAGTACTGCAATTCTGTAATCGACGAGCTGGGGGACAGGGAGCCAGTGTAGGGTGTCATGCATATAAGTCACTACATTTGAAGCACCTCGCATGCAATTTCAAGCCTTCAGCCGTCCCCATCTGTGGTACTGGTCGCCAGGTCTGTACCTGCTTTTATGGTGCTATTTATTTATTTTCCTTCCATGCACATATTGAAGAAGAAGTCTATAAATAACTTGAAATAAATTAACACCTGCTTATCGTTTTACTCGGTCTATCTTGATTTGCTGTTTCAGCCGTAACATCTTGCATATATCCAGAGAATGCCACTCACCGTTAAATTCCCATTTAACTGAATTTCATGTATTTTTTACAGACATAAAACGGCAGAAGCCAATTATTTGCCAATTCGAGGCACCGATTTCAGAGCGCACTCATTCAAAACCAGAGGTAAGGAGAAAGAGAAATTGCCTATTAGGTATTTTGTTTTGAATGTGATGTCTGCAAGGACACAACTGTTCTATATAACTTTGGAACTGACAGTGGAACAAAGAGCACAGTGAACCAGAGTTGTCTCTCGATCTCTTACCTTCAATGCTGCCACTATTCTTATGTCTATTTTTTTGGTCACCCGCCTTGACTGCTGCTGCGGCACTCTTTATGTCGTTACCCCTGCTGCAGAATGGTTAGGGTGCTTGGAGCGGGATCTGCGTATGACCATGTATGTACCAGTACCAGGTGATTATTGTACATTTGATTGATTTGTCCGTATTGACCTGACTGTTTCTTATGACGATAAAAGAGGGAAATTTTGTGTACCAGACTTCATGTTTCTGGAGTGTTTAACACCTTAGGCGATTACATGCGTTGGTTCCAAGTCGCATTTGCTACACTCTCATTGTTAAAATGTTGACAGGCTTGATAGGCTTTTAATGAACTTGACTTTTATGCTAGGTCCAAAACGTGTGACATTGCAAAACATTCCATGCAGGCTGCAGGTGCAAAACGTGATGTTAAAGAGTGCACTTGGTAAAGCAGTTAGCAAAATTATTGAACCAGAATTCATCACTTACAGGTATATAAATAGGTTAACCATTTATTGAATAACCACTGAGTGGTGCACCCGACCCCAGCATGGCCAGAAAGAACAGTTCCAAAGTATAGAACGTGAACCTAAAATAAGAACACGTTTATCATATTCCTTGTTAATGGATTTATTTAAAACGCTCTGCAGACTCTAGATGGGCTTTTGATGTGATATATATGGGGCACCATGTGTCACATCCAATTTGCCATGTATAAATATATATATTATATATATATAGCATTTATACAAACATTTAAATGATACAGTGCTAGGCTTATTTGAAATTCACTTCTGAACAGGTTTCAAATTTAAATTTCAACTCTATCTTCAGTGGTTGATGAGTTGAACTGGGTCTCTATTTTAGTGTGTGGGGTGTTGCTCCTGTATATTTGCAAGAGCTCTGTCACTCTACTTTTGGTGTACTGGGGCACTGTGCTCTTTGTTCCTCCACTCAGGGTGAATTCCACTTATACAGCATCATGCTTTCTCTGTTATTTGCCTCTTGGTTTGGAATGGGCTCTCACTGTCTATACCCCATATGCCTTAGGGTTTGTTCAGATCATGGTTTATCGAAGCCGTAAAATTGTCGTTTTCAACTGAGGTTGGGTCGGGAGTGCTCATGAGTAGTAACCTTGAAAGGGCACTATGCAAATCTCCATATATGAATCCCTATATCTCCATATGAATGAATGAATGAATAAAATATTTCTGCTTGTAAGAGGTGAAATGAATCAAACCCCAGAAATACCTGGCTTTGGTCAGAACATGGGCTAAAAAATCTCTGTTAGGCAAATTGTTTGCATTCCTCTGCAACTCTAATGTGTCTTTCTCTCTCTAGATCTGCAGCCGTAGTAGGTGCAGCCTCGTAGGTGTTGCTATACATGTGCATATTTGTTGTCAACATTTGCAGTATGTCCACTGAAGCTGGACTTTGAGTTATTCTCAGCTGATGTCTTTAAATGGTGGCACATGTAAAATTGTAAATACTGATGCATGTAAATTTACTGATACATGTAAACATTGATACATACTGATACATGTGAAATTGTGAATACTGACACATGTAAATACTGGATATATGACGTAAGATCTGCTGCCAACTTCTGGGGAATCCACATTCTTACTAACTCATGCAAATTCTCTCTTAGATATGCTGATCCTGCAATTTGCAATAGTCTCCCGCTCCAACTCAGAAATGTTAACAGTGTCTTTTCGTTCAAGATTCAATTGCCTACTGATCTCTGTTCACAGGTTAATTAGGTTTGTGCACATTGGTTAACTAGTTAAGCTTTTGTTCTGTAGAAAAACTTTTCTCTTATCTATGTATGCAAACATTAACTTTGAGTAATATATCCCGCAATTACTTTCTTTATCACTCTGTTCAAGTCAATGTTTATTTTAGGTGACTGTAAATGCCCTTTTATGACTCACTTGAGCCAGCATTGTGTCTGTAGCCTATTACATAGATCTGCTAAACTGTTTCCCTTCTCGGTTTCAATAGAAAGTGTGGTTGTGGTTATATCGTTATGGTCATTACATTACAATATATTACACACGTTTGAAAGTTTTTGAAAGGTCTTATACAGATGTTCATCTACTTAAACATTCACTCATATGCACGCATGTGTATTGCACACACACACACACACACACACACACACACACACACACACACACACACACACACACACACACACACATACACACACATGTCATTGAGGTCTGACATTTAAAAAAATCCAAATGTTTGTACAGTCATTAAGCTGAATATATGACATGTCATTAATTAGTTTTATCGGATTGAACTTGCTTTCACTTTGACGGTTTTGTTTGTTTCACATTGTTTATTTTTCCTATTTGTGTGATTAGGTAAAAAAGTACTGACATTAGTCAATGTCACAATAACCACTTAGACTCTATTTTACAGTGTGAATTTCCTGCGTGTCTTGCAAAATGCATAGCACATGATGCAAGATGGTTGGTCTGTGACTGCAGAAAATGTGGGTGTGCACACTGTAGGCTTTGAACTTGATAGCTTTTCAAGATCATAAACTGTTAGAATGAGATGCTCAAATACATAATGGTTTTAACCTCTTGTGTGAAATTGTCTCTGAGACCTGTGTTTAAACCGTGTGAACCCAAAAAGAAGAGCCACTTAGCCAAGGGTTTATTATCTGTACAACATAACAATAATTTTTACAACTCATTAATGAGAGAGGTTTAGAATTGTCTTTCAGCCACAGTCATACATGTATGTCTTTGATTCCTGAAAGGGGGACAATGGGTGCATTAGTTCATTCACTGCTTAGCTTATATTAATTCTGCTTGCTGTATTGTCTTTGTATGTGGAAGGAGAATGATGGAACAGGTGGGGGTCTGGGGGTAGATTAATTGGATTTGTATCCTGAAGATGTACCTGTGCTGTGGGCAAACACTGGATTTTGTTTCACCCTTCTACACCATATTTCAACTGTTGAGAGCTTTTAATCTCCCAAATGTGACACCCACCTGGTAACAAGTGCCCCGATTTCCTGTGGCCGATCCTCCACTCAAGCCAGATAACCTTCCTGTTTCCCAGCGAAAGCCAGTGCTAATCCATTTTATGGAAATGCTTCCTTGTTCTGTCTGTATTTACTCCGCTACTTCTGGTAACCAACGTACTTCACGTTCAACAGGCTGACGCAATCGTGCGAGAATTTAACTATCTATAGATATTCATCACTGCTGTGCATACAAGTTTGACGACTTAAGAGCAATATAAACACTGAGCATAAGAAATGAGATTTTTAAATTATGAAAATCTGCAACATAAATGTATAAATATATGTTTTACATACATACATATTATATGTATAGTTATAGACATATATACATTATGTGTGTATTTAGATATATACACCTATCAGTATATGGTTTTGTTTTATGTATGCAATATATATGTGATTTACTGTACATAACATATTAAAGGGTTTAAGTGGATTACAACAGTTGCTGGGAAGCAGTTTGAATTGCATGATTCATTTTCTTCACTTGCGTTATTTGTCAGTTTCAGCATAATTTTTGCATTTATTTATATATTTCTTTACCGCTATGCAAGTATGCATGATCTCGCCTTCCACATTTTACGCGTGTGATTGTGCTCTCCCTCATGTGATCTGGAGTTTTGTAAAGGATTTTTTGTTTTCATGGGTGTGCAGATTAATGCGTGTGACTGTTATTATTTCTGTTGATGTTGTTGTATAGTACAATTCTGTCGAATGATTATGAATCATCAATACATTATGCTATGCAACTCTGTGTGAGATGGATTTTCTGGGATCAAACAGAATTTTTGAAGGCTTTTCAGGGAACTGAAACTAACTTTTCTCGCTATTACAAGGGGGGCAACTGAAACAACCGGCTGCCATCTTGTGTCTGTGTTTATGTATCCGAGCCTTTGGAATTAATGTATGTTTTGTGTACATCTGAAAGGTTGAGAACTATGCAGCTGTATTGGGAAGTGCACACACACACACACACACACACACACACACACACACACACACACACACACACACACACACACACACACACACACACACACACACACACACATATACTGCATATATATGTGTGTGTATATATATATACATATAAGTCCGATCTTGATCTTAAAGTCTCAAGTCGCCTGCTGTGCATTGGCGTGTAGGAATAATTTTTTGGTTTTGAAGTGACAAGTTTACCAAAAACTGTTTCATTCAGCAAAAATAAACCAGACTAACTGTGATGCTATTAATTATTATTGTCTGGCATGGTATGTAGTGACATGTTTACTCTGGTCGTCTTTTGCTTAAGGCGTAAAAAAAAATTGTTGTGTTTCCGGTAACGCGACCGACCCATTTTTAGGGCCGCGACCCAAATATTTTTGTAAAAAAATTTTATTAAAAAAAAAAAAATTCCCAAAAAAATTTTCTCCCAAAAAAAATTTAATTTTTTTTCCCAAATTTTTAAAAAACATTTGTATTGACATAACATAAGAGACGTCAACAAAATGAAATTAATAGGACTGTTTCTAGAGCAGTTTTAGGTGCAGACAGTCGGGAAATAGGCAGTTTATACTTGCTTAGAACACGTACTTTGTTTCAGCGTGCAAAAAAGACTAGTGGAGTAGTGGGGTATACTTTTTCGGATAGTCACTGCATAAAAATATTTTACAAAATAAAAATATTTTCCGACCTACCTACCCAATTTTTTTTAGCTCTGTTACCGGAAACACAACATATTTTTTTTTTGGCCTAAGCATACAGACCCATCTTTCATTTCACATCCTGTATTTAATCTACTGCTCGGTAAGCATATTAAAAATAATTGGCTGCACAGACCTTTCCATGGTTAATTGTTGTTTGGGAGGAAGGTGATTTATATAATTCTGAATACATCAGCACTGAAGGGTAAGTACATATACCCGGTACTTAATTATGCAGGATAGGCTGCACTTTTTGCTCCCTACTCGACTGTTCCCGAATTTGGAGATTAATTAATCTGAGGGCTGTGCGGTTTTCCGAAACCTTTTCAGCACAGAAGGTTTCTTATTTAGCAACTCCCACTCAGGATGTACTGAGGTGTTTTTTTTGCTAGGAGTACTTTTAAAAACATTCATTGTTGTTTCGCAGTAAAGGAAGCATTTCCTTGGGTGCCTATTGTCTTCTTACACCGCTGTGTCTGAAGTTGGAGATAAGCGGGGATTGTGTAGTTTCTGAAAGCCTTTTACAATTTGAGTATATTAAGCAACTCCCACTTGTGAGAAACTGCACCTCAGTGTTTTGTCAGTGCGATTGAAGCCATTGAAGCATGCTCAATGTTGTTTCTCTGTTGAAAGTAGGCATTTTATTAATGTCTAATCTCTGCTGGCACCATTGTTTTGTAATGTTTGTGATCGTTTATCTTGATAGGTTAACACTGCGTTTACCTAAAGAAGTCATTGCTGTACTCAGCAGCAGCTTAAGTTACACCATGCTCTCCTAATTAACACGTTGTTTCTGAAACGTGTGAGTGGGTGGGTGTGTGTATAACAATATGCAGTGTGTGTGTTCACTATTCAGCTGAGTTGGCATTTAATTGTACTGTTTCTGTCCTCTTCTGTTCTTTCCTAATCATCTTAGTTACTGAAGACTGATCCTGTTCTGACAATTTCCTCCGGCTGACTGGTTGAATTCTTTCTTGCTTGTTCAGTAGGATTGAACAGGTTCAAACCTGTATTGTATAGTGGTGACTTTGATATGATGGTCTTCCTACAGTAAGGACCTTTTAGAGGTTTATGAAAGGTGCTACATATTAAATGGTCAGCTACCTGCTTTAATACACAAGGGACACATGTATAGGAGTTCATGACCTTTAGCAAGTTCTAGAGCTGCTGACACCATTGTTTATGTATTATAATTGTGTGTGTGTAATACTGTGTATAATACTGTATATACATATATATATATATATGCATGCATATAATTATGTATGTGTATATATGTGTTGTATATATAATTGTATATATACATATGTTTGAATATTGACATACATGCCTGTTAGTCACACTTACAATGTGCCATTGGGTTACTTTGAAGGAGCAGAATGTGTGCATTGTTTTGTAAGGCAGTTCTTCAGAAACTATAATGCATCTTGTAGGCAGAACATGCGAAAGTACATACCCTGGTAGTCGGTCAGTCAGTCAGCTAGTTAGTTAGATAGTCATCGGCCCTATGCAATTGCTTGCATCTTCTTGAAATACTGTTGTGGAGTACTAAAATGTCGTATCAAATGCCTCAGCCACACAGCCGGAAGGTTCCAGGTTCGAATCCACCTCAAGTTGCTGCAGAGGGACCTCGAGTAAGTCCCTCACTCGCAATTGCTCGTGCGTCTCGACATGAAACTCTGATGCAGTGTTCGTGCTGTAGTCGGGAGTGCCTCTGAGGAGAGAGCTTGAAAGGGTGCTATATAGGAAATGCAAGAAATAAATGAAATAAAAAATAAAATGAACATACATATTAGCACATGTGTGCATGTGTAGTGTACAATGTCTGTACATGTATGCACATGTCTTCTAATAACCGTTCATTATTTGGTGTGTCATCTAGGAGCTCTGATCTCCTATCTGAAATGTCAAAACATATATCTAGATGACATGAAGTTTGAAAGCAGACATTGTACAATGTACACTATATGTACAGGGTTAAGTGATTTGACAGGCTGACTGAAGTGACGCATCCATAACTCAGCAGCCTGTAATCTTGCGCTGCTGTGTTTGATCATAGCTTTGATAAGCTGCGTCACATGAATGAACTAATTCTGGATCCTGTTTATGATGTTTACCAGTTTTTGTCATAGAGTGTCTCTGTTCTACTTGACAGTGTGCCGCAAATCTCTTTGATTTTTGGCCACTTGGACTACTGCAACTCTGACTTAAAGAGGTGCTTGTCCTGATTTCAGACCTATTATGCTGTCTGAACTTTGTACCATCTTGAGCACTCAACACTGCCAGTGTTTATTGACGATTTGTGACTCTGCAAAAGATAATTTAAGTGCTTGGGGGCCGTTGAGATTAACTAAAAATGTGATCTATTGATCGTTGTTGTGAAAGCTCGGTAGTAAATCTATTCTTTATGATGTCTTTGTTAAAGCAGGCACGAGATAAAATTTCCATTTTCAATTCAGACTCAAATTCACAATACACGTGTACATGTACATACAACAATACGCATGTACATGTACAATTGTGCATGCAACAATACACATGCACATGTACATGCAACAATACACATGCACATTTACATGCAACAATACACATGTACATGCAACAATACACGTGTATATGCAACAATACACGTGTATATGCAACAATACACATGTACATGAAACAATACACATGTACATGCAACAATACATGTGTGCATGTACAATTGTACATGCAGTAATGAGAAGACATTCACGATTACTTATTGCTATTATTAAGGAAGTTTTGTATAGTGCACCTTCAAGGTAGACTACTCAGAAGCGCTCCTGACCGAACTCCTGCTATATAGTGTGTGACGTTAGCAATGGTTATTATTGACGCTTGTTCACTCGTTCGTGGTTTCTGGATCTATTTGGTCTTAATAAGTAATGCCAGGAAATATTGAAACACTGTTGGATATTGATCATATACCAAGCCACAGTGTGGCATCTAGCCAGGCAATCACTGTATTGATTATGGACTGGTGCCACTTGACAGCTTAAGCATTCATTCATTCATTCATTCATTCATTCGGACATTTATATAGTGCTCCTTCAAGTAAAAAAACTACTCAGAGGCGCTCCCGACTCCAGCGCACCCAAAAAGAACAGTTTTTAGCTTAGTAAGGAACGATCCTGGTAGAGTCCCAGGGTGTAGGCGCAGCTCAAAAGGAAGGCTGTTCCAGACCACCGGACCAACCACAGAAAAGGCTCAATTCTTCATGGTAGCAGTACGAGCAAAAGGAACCAAGGCGTGGCTCTGTGCTAGTGTTGCTGAAGTCCATCCAAGCAACATTGAGAACTTTTGTGAGGTGATGTTTGCTAGTAATGAAGTGAAGATTTTAGAGATGGTTATTTTGGTGTTTGGGAATGCTTAAATTTACGTTGTTTGCGATGATTCTTGTGTCTGATGCTTGAGGTGATCAATGGTTATTGTTGTAATGTGTGACAATGGTTATTGTTGTTGTTGTTGTTGTAATGTTTGTGGATGGCTGCTGTATTGTTTGGGCATGCATTGCTTTGTTTGGAGTATATATATATAGGCTGAGTGTGAATTCTGGGGATGGTGTGTGTGTGTGTGTGTGTGTGTGTGTGGCAGTTCTGATAGGCGCCTAGTTGAATACCAGTGGTGGTGGTGGTGGTGGTGGTGGTGGTGAAATAATTAGTTCATGATTGTAACACTGTGATTGATTATTTACGGATGCTAAAGTTGTCTGTCGGGCTAATTAGGCTGGTAATTTAGAGTCTGTTGTTTTAAAGTTCAGTTGATTTGTCCTTGTGATTTAAGTAGAACACCTGTGAAGAACCGAGAGCAATGTCCAAGCAAATTTATGTGTACATGTTAAGAAGCAATAATATGCATTTGAGTTAGGAAAAGAGCCTTTAAGTTGTGGCCGTAGCCGTGAAATTAATGGCCAGTTTTATACACTCTTCAATGCATGTAATGCCTCTTAAAGAGTAAAAATTATTGCTCAACAGTGTTTCCCTTTTCCTACTTTCTGTGGCCTGCAGGCAGATATTTGTTCATGTGGTCTATTTTTGTTGTCTCTGGTTTATACGTGTTCAGTGTTTAGGACACTTTTAGCAGAGGCCGTATATATTGGTTTATCTTGTGCAAATGGGAAAATGAAGATGATGTTGAGCAGCACTGGATTTACTGCTGTCTAGTTGGGAGGCTGTGGTGTTTAGACGTTGCAGAATATGGAAGCCATGTTAGATTCATAGTGTCAATAGTTGGCAGAGTAGTTTTTTTTATTTTGTTAGTTGCTGAAACCAATGAATTTGAAACTGTTGACATTTGAGACACAATACTAACGATTGAGTCCGGCAGTTTGAGTCTGAGAAGTTTAAAGAGATATGCTGAAGAGCATGGCATGTTGTAATTGTTGTATCTTTATGTTACAAGTGTTCAGAAGTTGTGTGTGGAAGGATGTGCATTGTGCATTGTGGTTTGAAGGGAACTGCATATGACAGTGGCATGGTAGTTCACCCTGAAAATAGCCTCTGATTTAAAACAACTCTGATGTGGTATAGAAACAGTGTCTGTTCTGTATTTTAAGTGTTTTGATTTCCCTAAACTTACTTCTGTATGACAATAGTTTGTATCATTCATTCATTCATTTCGAGAATTCATATAGCGCATCTTCAAGAAACCTACTCAGAGGCACTCCCAGTCCAGCCTAGAGATGTAAAAAAACATGTTTTTTTTGGCGTTGAAATATTTCAATGAAATATTTCAGTTTTATTTGAAATATTTCAGTTTTCTTTGAAATATTTCAAATTATTTTTTTCTTTACATTTTACAACTAATTACAACCATAATAACAGTTTATTTATTTCTCATATTACATATTATATCAGGGGTGTCAAACCTTTTTTAGTGGCGGGCCAGGGTGAGCATCTTCTAACAAGTGGCGGGCCAGGGTGAAGTTTTTCTAACAAGTGGCGGGCCAGGGTGTCGAAGCTCCTGTAGCAATTTGTCTTTTGTTTCTATCGATCCATGTATAAAATGGAGTCATATTCTAACAAGATAGGCATACTATATAGGTTTACATACAATAAATCATGAAGATTTGCAAAATATTTGGCACTGACTGTAAAATTAAAAAATTTGAACTTTTATCCTCTAATTTTGTAATCTTTTGGGAAGGTTCCGCGGGCCAGAAAAAAATCATCGGTAGGCCAGAAATGGCCCGCGGGCCAGCTCTTTGACACCCCTGTATTATATGATTGTGTTAGTGATGACCATCATCGAGATACTCAATTTATTTCTAATTACCTGTTTTTAAGAATGACTTTTATGAGAGTTACATTATCTGTTGAAAAACATGTTTTATTCACCAAATGTCACAAATTACAGTTTGATCTAATAAAGTAGGCTAGATGTTATTGTTCATTGTTATGCTTAACATTTATTATTAATCACTTGTTTTGTCATAAAGGAAATAAATGTGATTTTAGCTAAATTCTGCTAGCCAAGGACACAGTCAATTGTATAGAATTCGAAACACTTTAGTGACTTTACAAGACAAATTATAAATCACAAATACTATGTCAACTAGACGCAATAATAATCCGGCAAACAAAATTTTACAAAAAGTTCTAAGAATAGAACTTAGAACACAAACATAAATAGTATTATAGTACTATCAGTCAGACAGAGTAAACCATCATTAATAGTAATTATACTGCTAAAATCTGTCAGTTACAAGATTTCCTCATTGTTATTCATAATCGTCCATGTCATCATCTTTGTTATCATCGTCAACTAGAGATGTAAAAAAAACATACACGTAAAAAAAACGTTTTTTTTGGCGTTGAAATATTTCAAAAAAAACTGTCAGAAATGAAATATTTCAAATGAAATATTTCACGCTCACATCACTAGTCCAGCCACAGCTAAGATAATAGGTTTTGAGCGACTTATAAAAAGCAGGTGAATTTAGTCTAGGCGTAAGTCGCAAGTTTAGTTGGAGGCCATTCCATTCTTGATCAGAGAATATCTGGCCAAGCACTACTGAAGAGGCCACCCTAATAAAGCTTTACCAATCCTAAGGATGTACCAAAGTCTAAAAGTGTCTCTGTCATTGTATGCGTGTTTGTATGTCCTGAGTATAATTTTTTAAAATTTATATCTACTAGGATGTGTGCTTATGTGTAGTTTAAATATTTAAACCAAAAGATGGAAATAGTGACAGGGTGATTAATGTACTTACAATTTCGAGCACAAAATTATCATAGACCAGGCCATTAGGCCAAAAAAAAAATATGTTGTGTTTCCGGTAACAGAGCTAAAAAAAATTGGGTAGGTAGGTCGGAAAAATTTTTTATTTTGTAAAATATTTTTATGCAGTGACTATCCGAAAAAGTATACCCCACTAGTCTTTTTTGCACGCTGAAACAAAGTACGTGTTCTAAGCAAGTATAAACTGCCTATTTCCCGACTGTCTGCACCTAAAACTGCTCTAGAAACAGTCCTATTAATTTCATTTTGTTGACGTATCTTATGTTATGTCAGTACAAATGTAAAAAAAAAAAGAGTTAAATTTAAAAAAAATTTGGGAAAAAATGTTTTTGGGAAAAAAAAAATTTTTTTAATAAAATTTTTTTACAAAAATATTTGGGTCGCGGCCGTAAAAATGGGTCGGTCGCGTTACCGGAAACACAACAATTTTTTTTTACGCCTTATTAATTACAGTGGTAAATATTGAGTATTGCGGATCTAGCGATGGTTATACAATGTACTACTATTGTACTAGCCGATGACATAATATTGCAACTATTAATGATGTTGACTTTCTAACCTGACACATGTTCTTCTTCTAGCCCACCTTTGGACCAGTTGTTTCATGCCTTGCTATGGTCTGCTCGAAATGCTCTACAGAAGTTGTTGATGTTTACCATTGTTGAAATGTTTTGTTGTACATGTGGCTGGCCAGTGGTGTGTAAGTCTGCCACTTGGTCATGGCATTGCATGTAAACAAAATGTGATTTACATTTAGCCGTTATGTTGCGACATTCTGTTTCCTAGAGCTGTTTATTTCCGAGTTTGCTTTTAGTCAATTTGTCGTTAATGGCGAATCCGATCATTTGGTCCAAATTTATTGATTCGATTTATCCTGATATGTCATGATATCAACTCTTTTGTCGGATTATTCCTGTTTATATATATATATATATATATATATATATTAGTATTAGATTGTCTGTTATTTTGTTTTGTGATGTAAACACCAAACAAGGAGGAAGAACAGAGTCAGATGATTGATTCACTTATTTGATGTAGTCCACTAAAAAAATCACTGTCCAGTGAATTAGCCATAATAGTTTGGTATTGCAATGGTGATGTGTTTTTATTGTTGTTGTTGTTATTGTTGTTATGGTAGAACCAGGTGTATTCTGCCTAATGGTTGATTAATTTACACATCACTTTCTACATGCAGGTTATTTGAAAGAGGCTCAATGTGGAAGAACTTTCTGGGTGGATCATGCAAATTTTTCAGAGGCAGTTTCTTCAGTGGAGTTGTTTCGTCTGTTTCTTGATCTCAGTTGTTTTGCTCTGACATGTATTTGCTGATTGCTCGAGTGACGGCCATGTTTAGGGAAGTTTTGTGATTCAAGTCCTTTCTGTGATGATCGCTGTGTTAGAACTTGAGCAAAGTTGTTTCTAATGCAGCCTAAAAAGATTGGTGCCATTTATAAGCCAAGGCCTGATAAGTACAAGACACTTGATTATACATGTATATATAAAAATAAATAAATATATATAGACATATATTTATAGATGTATGACATTTTGTATGTGCATATTTATAGCATCGTTTGAACACACTTCACAAATGCACGATTCGACCTTGAGACCTGTGCGTGTTTCCTTGTGATTGTGATTATATATAGACACTTGCTATTTCTCGTAAACACTCTAACTTCGATGGGACTATACAGGGGGCGTACGTGGATCACTTTCTGTTTAGCATAAATTGCGAACAAGCTGTGTGCTTTGCTTTGTCCTGTGTGTCCTGTTCACTTGATTGTTGTATATTTGCCCCTTGATGCAACGCATGTCGCCTCTCTATTGTAAACGTGTTTTCTTTGTTGATGGTCGCAATAAAAAGTCGCCTTGCGACGATTGTGATTCTCATTTTTTCGACTGCGACTTGTCTCGCAGCTGTGAACGCAAGTCGATGTTCCGACCTTTTATTGCACGTCTTGCTTACGATTGTCCTTTCGTCCTGACCTTTCATGACAGGTCGTACTGACAGCCATTGCCCTACAGACCTGTGTCCTTTTGCTATAACGTGTCCCATTCTGTTGCTTGTTATGAATGTTATTTGAATGCAGTCAGAGCATGCTACTGCTCTGATTGAAGGACTTTTATAAAATTTTGTGTCCTTAGCCTGTTTGTGGGATACGATATGTCCAGTTTGTTAGAGCTTTCAACTTGTATCATGAAGCGTTAGGATTCAAGTCTCTCCTCAAAACAGTTACTGTGTAGGGACCTTGAATTCGATTGCAAATTTTGCTCAGCATTAAAAACGATAAAACAGAATAAAAAACGGAATACAACAGAATTTTTCTCAGAAGAATAAAAACCAAAAAACTGGTTTTTTACTACTTTGTCACCATTGATTTATAATGTAGTGACTATTTCTAAATTTAAGGTAAAGGATTTTTTGACTTTGTGAGCATGCTGTTTCAGCAGTTTATGATAGTTTCTGAGCACTGAGATGGTGGTGATTTCTGTTTGGGTGTAGATATGCTCTGGCTGGTTGAATGCTAGTTTTATGTACAGGTGTGGTGTATTCAAGTTTAGCACCTGATCATAAGTGGTCATTTAGCAGTGCACCTGATCAAATCCTCATTACTTGGTTGCTTAGCATCATCTGTGCTGCATGCGTAAGAAGTCATGTACCTGAATCCTTTGCATTAATAACTTCTACATTAATTATGAAAACATATTAATGAAATGAAGCAATACTCTTGGTGCCATAAGGTCTGAGCTTTGATCTTTGGTTATAAATGATTGCCTATGATAATCACCAAGATTAAATGTAAACGCCTTCAGTGCCATTTACTGTTGATTCATAGCTGATGAAAACTGCTCAAGATTATTGAAATAATTAGGTCTGTATATAGAGCAAAACCTGTTATCGATTATTATCGATTTAACGAGTCTTGGATGTGGTTGTTGTTGTTTATTTAGGCCGTTGTTTTGGAGGGAAAGTACTGGAAACGTCGTCTGGAATGTCTCACGACCGAGTACAAGAAATGGCGCCTCTTCTTCAAGGACCGCTTCTCAAGGGTCCGAAAAGACTGCGGACTCATGGAAGAGGTATCTTTATTCGTACTGCTGATATTGTCCAACGATCATTAGTACATTCAGTATTAAAAAGTCTTTACTAGGTGATCTCTAATTACTTCCTATGTGCAATTTGTGCTGAAGGATGGACCATGTATAGAAGAGCAGCCTCGTAGGCTAGTCCTGAGGGATCCATGGACTTGAGGTGCTTGCGACTTCATTTTCTTAGCCTCAGCATATGAGATGGGTGACCAGTCCTCTTCTTTGCCATCCCACCGACAGTGTGCAGTTAATGTACTCATTAATTGCAGATGAGTTGCCTATAGTGGTGCAACTGGAGCAGAAATCTTAAACTTAATTTCTGCCTCTACTAGGATTTCAACCCCTCAACAGTATCAGTGTTATTAATTAGTGCAGTGTGTTGAGCATCTGCTGTGTGTCAAGGACAGTGTTTACATTCCGCTAATGTGAAGTAGTTTTTTGGGGGGGATGACCGACGACCAAGGTCGTTTTTGGCCGTAGATCTGAGTCATAACTGTAGTCATAACTGTTACGTTGTTCGGATATTATCAACAACAACGGCCTTTGTTTCAATGCTGGCTGATTCATATCTCGAGACGTCGTCGCATTGGGTCACAAGGGTGGGAGGGGGTTGCTGGGGGTGGGGGTCGACAAGAGATGTTGCCTGGGGTCACTGTTTAGGTGTAATGTTTGCTTTCTGGTGTTTACAAACTGTGACAGCAGAGCTCTCATTATCTGGTTTAATATTTCACTTTAAATACCACTTTTCAGTGTTATTGTTAGTATTGCTATCATTATTGGTGTTATTATTGTTGCTGCTGCTGTTAGACATGTATAAATTTGTAATGTACACAAGGCGTGGAATGTGAATCCGAGGCACTGGAACTGTGAATTTAATCTATTCTGGATCATGATAATACTATATAGTGCCACTTTCACAATGCACTGGGTGTTACACAATCGGCCGCTCTTGAGTGAGATAAAAGTCTGCTAGTGAGGGGGAGGTGCATTTTTGTGAGGGGGAGGTGCATTGATACATTTTCTTCTTTTGTCATTCAGTCTCTTGCTGGCGCCACATTCACTGGTTGAAATATTGCACCGGCTTTGACCTCTTAGCCACAGTGCTTTTTAAAATTCCTTTGATGGGTGTTTCGGATGTTTTGTTATTTGTCAGAAACTGATATGAAAACAATGTATGGAATATCATCTGATTACTGCCTGACTTTGACTGATTGCTTCTAAAGCTTAATTGTAGAATCAAAGCTGTGACCGGATATTAGTATTGGAAATTATTTTGGCTTTTGTCAAACTGTCTTTTCCCAGTGTCTGTGTGAGTGTTAACTCTTTCCCGCTGGATCGGGTCGCGGGTGACCCGATAAACCCAATAGGTATCGGAACAATTCAGGCGGGAATGAGTTAAAATAGAATGAACTATCATTCACATGATTCTAATTACCTCTGATAGGTAGGGTTAATAGTTAATACCTGTAAAGGTAGTTGAGACTGATTGGAATGACGCAAAAGATACTAATTCTAGATTAGTAAAGTTATTACCTGTGCTACAGCTTCAGAGCTCTTGAGAGTATGGTTTTGACAAGGAGTATGGCATGGGGTACATAGATAAATAGCAATCTTAGCCAGTGACAATGTGCTCAGCATATAGGGAATGCTATGGCACAGACAGAAATGAACTGTGAGTGACTGAGTGGGCGAATGAATGAGTGAGCAAACAAGCAAGGGAGTGATTGATTGATTGATTTATTGATTGATTGTCTAAGTGATTGAGTGAGTGTATGATTAGCTTACAGTTCTGTATTCTTGATGACATCTAGGATAATGATTTAGTTGTCCAATACTGAATTAATTTTAAAGGTATATCTCAAAATAAACTAATTTGAAGTGCCCCGGTATTGCTCAAGCATTTGTCAATATATATAAGTGTTAGACGATCATGTTAAAAATTGATTGTATTGTGGCATCTTGTTGTGGCATTGATGGCAGTTTAATTCACTCTAAACTGTTGACCAGCACAAATTTCGGCTTTGAGTGGTGACTGTGGGCAGTGTGGGGAAATGCCTTAGCTTTTAATGTGGGGAAAATGCATTAGATTTTTACTGTGGGGGAAATGCTTTAGCTTTTCATTACTTCAGTGTGGACTTCAACTCACGAATTACTTATTGATGTGAGAATTCTTTCTCAATCCACGAGGAAAGAGTGTTTTGTGTTGCCTAGCAACTCTGCTTACGGTAATCTCATTGCCCAAACATCAGATCTGTGTACTACTGTGGAGGCGCACCTGTTCCTAGCATTTCTTATCAGCAACGGCCTGTGTTCTTTATGCGGCAATGCAGGTACTCTAGACAACTGACATTGAAAGATCAAACTGTAGATAACCGGCGGCTGTTTTTCGTCACAAGTACTTTTGCTGTTGGCGACAGCTTTCCCAGTTACGTCATGAAGCGTTGATAAATTGCGAGATTGCTGATAATCTTTGGAGGGCCATAGCATATGTTCATGTTTTTTGCAGGTCTGCGTTAGCTGAATAGCACTGGGTCGCAAATTCAATGAATGGCGCCTGACCACTGACCCCTAAGTAATGACGTTAAGTGTTTATCCATGGGTCAGATGTAAGGCAAAATTTTGTATTTCTGTTGTCAGTACTTTTACGGATGAATATTTTTGACTGAAGCACAAGGCTAACAGTAGTAATTCAATATATTAGTCATCTCTTAAGTGTCATAGTGTTGATGTTGATGACATGCGGACAATTATTGACCTATTTCCAACTAATCTGTTATCATAGATAGTTGACAAACAATTATGTGTTTTTATACGGCCCATTCGATATCTTGATGCATGCTACGCTCCCCCCCCCCCATACCCATTCATGGATCAGAAAGTTTTTGAGTCGGTTGAGGAATTGATTCTAACACTCGTTGTCGATTATGATACGAGTGTCGCCTATGACGCTGTTGGTCACAGTATTCTTTCGAAGTGCCTTCAATCGTCTTTTGATGTCATTGTTTTGTGCTCTCATTGTTGCGTTCCTTCCTATCTGTGCAAGCTCGACGGACAGTATTTTTTTACTTAGTTATTTTGTTCTAAACGGGTGTGGCTCATCAGTATGTGGATGACACTAAGCCATTTGTCCATGGCCCAGCTGTTGCCTCTATCTTCTTAGTGGAGTGAATTCTTCAAATATCAGAGGTGCTTGATGCCTGGATGTTGTTGGACTACCTCAAGATGAATCTGTCCAATATCCTGTTCATCTGGTTTGTTGACTTTGGACAGCTTTCGAGAATTACATTACCATGTCCTGCAGAGCTTGTTTTCGCCTGTTTAATATCATTGTAGGCTTTCAGATGTTTCAGGGCTGCGGCTGACTAAATTAATTCAACTTATAATGCCATCTGCATGTGCTGACCGGAAATGTTTGTTGTTGACCCATCTGTCTGGAATCAGCTGCCATTGTTACTTGTGCAACTTGAGCTTCTTGACCTTTCATGATCATAGGCACTTCAGAACCATTCTATTTAATGATGGTTTGTGGGTTTCATTTCCGGAACAGTTCGGATTTGTTTCTCCCAGAATGGTGCTACATAAATAAGCAGTTTAAGTTGCAACAACCACGGCTCAGCTGTTAATGTTCAGTTGACGGTACACCATGTGCACGACATGTACGTGATGAGATGCTGAATTCCGTTATGCAAAGCGTTTTCAACTTGACCATCTTAAGCTTTGGGTTGGTCAGTTAATTATCTACACCAGTCTTTTTTGGCTAGAGATGAAACCCTTTTCATCCAAATGTTTTTATGGAACCCCTGCCCAATCTGTTTCACTGCCTGTTATATGACTTCATGCTGCTCAGACCAGAAAATATAATGCTTAAATTAACAGCAGCAGCGGTGCCAGACACGTTCTGTAACCATAACATACCGTGGACACACAATGTCACACATACAATGCTTTGTATATAAGTCAGTGCATTTAAAACTTTTTACTGTATCTGTTTCAATTAAGTTTATATGTCATTTATTTTTGACTGATTGTTTGTGTGTGTGTGCAGGTACCCTCATCAGCGCCCTGTCTAAATTAATCAATTTTTCTCTTTGTTCTTTCAAAATGACTCATGCATTACATCAACTAGTGGTCTTCAATATGGCTGCCCTCGTTTCTTTTAAGGTGGAATTATCATCGGAACTTGGAAAGTACGATCGATTTGGCAAAGGCGGCGTTTGTCGTACGGCACTGCCGTTGTTTTCACCCAACCGACTTCTTGACGAGCAAATGACGGTCGACGACGACTATTTCTCGGGTTTTTCCGACGACACGCTCTTCTCGTCACTCAACCAACCGTTCGCATTTCCAGATCCAAGAGAAATCTGTTAGTTTTACTTCCGTTTTGTCTGTGAAATGTGTCTAAAAGATGTTTATCATCATCGTTGTCATCATCGTTATCAGCAATATTTTCTTACGGTCATTGCCATTGATTTTTAAAGACAAATACTGATGTTTAATTATGTATTATGTAATGAAATGCTTACACGAGGTGGTAAAAACAAAAATGTGCAGTAATTTCTTATTACATGAAAATATGAAGTTACGTGTATGGAACAAATGTTTTATGACTCAAATCTGGTAAATAGCACATCCAAATGCTTGGATTCGCTATTCAATTCGGTTAATTCCTTATCGTTTGCTTAAATCCACCATCTCTCTCTCTCTGCCCCTTCGTTCCTCTTATTCTCTTGATCTCTTTACGACCTCCCTTATCAGTTACAATGTGGCATCATGCGTCCCCCTGTTGAACCTTTGCTATACCACAAAGATGCAGCTTTACACAACACACACATACCTACATACATACATGCACACATACCTGCATACATTTATGCATGCCTTCCCTTCATTCCTCTTATTCTCTTGATCTCTTTACGACCTCCCTTATAGGTTACAATGTGGCATCAGGCGTCCATTGCGTCCCCTTGTTGAACCTTTACATGTTGCTATAACACAAAGATGCAACTTGACACAACATACATGTATACCTAAATACATACATGCATGCAATGCATACCTGCATACATATATGCATCTTGACACAACACACATACATACGTACATACATACATGCATGCATACCTGCATACATTTATGCTTGCATATGCTTGAATGTATCTGGTAATTCATCGATCGTAAATGTAAGTGTTGAGAAGTTTCGATGGTAACTGAATGTGTCGCTGGCTTTTTCGTTTCTCAGCGCAGTTGGGTTTTGGTGACATCATTCAGCCGCATCTTCTTCAGCTGCAGCCAAGTCTCGATGAATCGATGGACACTCTGCCTCCGTTGCCAATCTACGGCGGTGAGTCTACTAACGTCTGCAACTTTAACCTCAAATTCTAGGAATAGTTTTTTACTACAAAACTGTTGCTCATTTTAAAATTCATATGTTGATATGACATGCTAAGCAGTGTTTTCCTGCCGCTTAACCCTTTGCCCGTTCATTTTTTCCATTAAGCCCGTATTTTCAGCGGATATTCTCGGGGCAAACGGGTAAAGGGTTAATGACTTTAAGATTAGCCGTGTTAGCATAGGCAGTGTTTTGCAAGGTGCTTTAAAAGGAGTTATATTTTATATGTAGGTTGTTGAACTAATAATGGATACGTTTATCTCTGATCCATTGATTTCTGGGCACCTGGAAGTACTCTAGGTTTCTAGCTACTCTATGTTTTCACTGTTATGGAGTTTTTTTTGCCTAATCAAGGTACTGGCCGAACCTTTTGGGTTTAGTTGATAGTTTTATGTAACTAGCAGATTTTTAACTTTACACCAAAGTTGTGAAATTTCACATAAATGCATACATATTTCATTCGTGTATACGTAACATATGCAGACAACAGTGTGCTATATTCAAAGTCATAGATAGGTCCAGTATTTTTCAAAGATTGAAGATGAATATTCCCGGAAAGATTGAGTCCTACTAACGAAACATCCGAGTGCAATTAAATAGAAAACAGAATCATAATTATTTATTTGTGTAGCTGCTGTTCAGCAAGAGAAATTCTCAGAAGATGGTGATTCTTTAGCCATGAGTGGAAAAATGTTATGTACATGTAGATTGGCATCAGCATGCAGCATGTCGTCAAAATAAACCGTATTTCTTGTTGACATTGTGGTTTTTTTTATAGTATGAAGATTTTTTGTGTGTTTGCAGATTTTCGTGAGTTTGGACGAGCTACGAATGAAAGAAATATGTCACGTAAGATGGGTGATGCAGGACTGGTGAGTAGTCAATGACCAATTCCTCTTTCCCTTTGAACTTCGATTGTTAGATTTTTACTTGATGCATGCTGTTTTGAGAAATACTGTTCTAAGAAATGCATATACAATTCCAGCCAAATTAATTCTGATGTCTGCTTAAGGTTTAGTTTTTGAGTCATCACTGCTTATTAGTCTCAGGTTTTCTTTACAGATGGATTTAAGTATTTTTTAAAGTTAGTTTAGATGATTAATTAATTTTGGTTGCAGATATCTTCAGGGAAAGGATTTCAATATATGCTGTGAATTAAGTAGTAGTTGAAAGATTTCATTTTCAGTTTGATCTTAAATGAGAAAATATTTTCTGCTGCAGTTGGACCTTTTTCTCAACGAACCGGGATTCCCGTACGACCCGGTGGCTCAGCAACAATCATCACAGCAGGGCACCAGTCTAAGCGAGCAGCAGCAGCAGTCGACGACCGCAGCGAACGACGCTTATCTGATCGATCAGCTGAAACAACAGCTCATGGGAGACAGTGCAGCAGCCTCCTCTCTCAGCGACTTATTCTCCTCTGACGTCGTCGACAATAAGTACCTGACGCAAGTCCCATCGGCGACGTCAACAGCGACGAGGACCAGCCAGAGGGATTCGTTCTTCTCATCAGACGTCCGCGGTGGTAGAGTCGACTCCCAGAGGGCGCCACAGCAGCAACAAACTTCCGATCAGTCATTCCAGTTGCCGCTATCCGCCTCTCAGGTCATGCAGCTCAACAACCTTCTTGCGGAAAACCGGTCGCTGGGGGAAAACCATGGTGGCTTTGCGCAGAACGCAAGCACCGGACAGCAGGTGTTCACGGGCAGCACGCATAATTCGCTCTTCCAGGTGCTTCCGCTTGGGAGCCAAGTCACGGTGATGCAGGGTCCGTCGTCGTCTTCGCAAGAGCAACCGTGGTTGCAGCAGTCACCCACTCCTTCAGCATCGTCTACCGGGTATAGTCCGAGTTCAGAACCAACCAGGAAGACTTCTCAACAGCACCAGCAGCAGCAGCAGCAGACACAGCAACAGCAGCATGGTAATTATGCGATTGTGTGCCTTCCGAACGAAGTCCATCCAAACAATTGTCGTCGTGGATCAACCGGGTCTCTCCAACATGGAAAAGGAAAGAAGCACGTCACCTTCCTCTGTCCGCAGGTAACGAGTGTCTGGTGGTATTCATCTCTAGTGTTTGGATGTGTCTCAGTGGTGCTTGTTTTTCCACATGATGTAGCTGTGCATGCATTCGCGTTACGCTAAGCGATTCTAGGAATAAAAATCCAATATTTAGAGACATGAAGGAACATTTCTGTTATGGCAGTTTTTTTTGGACGTGCAGTTTTCTTTCAGTGCTGGTCGATAATTCTTTTCTTATATTTTATAGCTCCAGTGTAGAGCAGCAAGTCATCCATCCATCATCAGCTTTTCTAATGATTGAAGACTGATGGGTCTCCACTGTTGTGACCTTGTACAGATCTTGGCTTTTGGCAAGAATTCAGTCATGGTTTCTGGTCCCCCACCTCTGCTACACACATATGCATCTGGCTACTTTTTGCCTGACTTTTGACAACTCTCTTTGCAGACTACCTTTGACTCTAAAATGAAAACTTAACTTTCCGATCTAGGGTGCTTTTTGTACATTGTTCCCTGGCTTCAGTATGCACTGCAGTTATAAACATTTATTTAGGACGTTGCTATCAAAATTGATGTAGTAAAGTCATCATAGTCAGTCTGTAGTTTGGAAAAGTCTGACCATAACAGTCTGACCGAAAAAGTCTGACCATAACAGTCTGACCGTACCAGTCTGACCGTAACAGTCTGACCGTAACAGTCTGACCGTAACAGTCTGACCGTAACAGTCTGACCGTAACAGTCTGACCATAGAAGTCTGACCGAAAAAGTCTGACCATAACAGTCTGACCGTAGCAGTCTGACCGAAAAAGTCTGACCGTAACAGTCTGACCGAAAAAGTTTGACCATAGCAGTCTGACCGTAGCAGTCTGACCGTAGCAGTCTGACCGAAATAGTATGACCAAAATCCATCAGAGTAAACACTTAAAAAATTCCATTGAGTTGAGTTCTGTTGATCGAAATCGCTAGAATATGGAAACGAATTGTTATTCTGAGCTTTAACTTTTGCAGCCGCTTCCTGCCCAATCAACGTCAAAGACAAAGCCTCGTGCTTTGGCGCCAGCACCTGCTGTCTGTGACACCGGCATCAAGACAACAGGTGGTCTGCTGGAAATGTCAAGGGCAAAATCCGTGCCATCCCTGGATAGGGAGCAACAAGGCGGAATTCTCGCCCAGCTTCTGACACAAGGCCAGTACTATGTCGCTTTGAATATATATATTCGTCCATATTTTTTGCAGTGAGGGTGTGCAACTGTGCATTTGAATGATGTTCACAGTTACTGGTCCCCATCTCTGCTACATGTGTGTATCCTTCTGCAACTGTAAATTGTGATCTCCTTGACATTAAGCCTATCTCAAAACGATTTTAATACTGTTGTTGAAGTTGTTTTCTTTCTGAAGTTCCAGTTACATTGTGATCTCTGGGCTAAACTGTGCTATATCTATAGCAGAATTTCTGCTTTATTGAAGTGTTCTTACTTTAAATTGCCATTCTTATTTTGGCTTCGCATCCAAGTATCTTCGTGATGTCATCCACCTGCTGACTTCGGCACCCTGTCTTCGTCCACTGTGCTCATGTGTAACATGACAGACTTCTCGTAGCGTAGTCACATGAGTAAGGACTGCTCTTGCTATAACTCGAGACACGTTCTTCGTTGACATTCGTTGTTCAAGATTGGTACCACCAGGCGGATCTTTCCACTGTCTCAAGGCTGCTTTCTTTTCTCTGGGTCTGGGAGCACCTGTGATTTGGTGTGCGCCTTAAGGGGCACTTTATGCATTTATAGATGTGATACTAGATATGCATTTTGTTTGAGTGTTGCTGTGTTTTTCGTACTTTAGGCAAGCCAAGGTCGTTCTTTAAACCAGTCAGAGGAGGAGCAGTGGAAGGAGGAGGTGGTGGAGATATGTCATCATCTGCGACACCAACGAAGAAACTTCCACCGTCGTCAACTATCACGTCGCAATCGTCGTATTTCTTGGGACAATCCAGTTGTTCGCAGCCTTCGAATTCACAAGCGAATCAGCCGATGCCTAGTCAAATGCGAAGGGTAATTACGCAAGTGAATTAATTATGTGTTTGGTAACTAAGGCAACTGAGAAAGGTGTTGATTTCAGTTTAAAAATTACAGAATGCGATCATTGTTCAATGTTAAATGATATTCATTGTATGGACTTATATAGCGCACCTTCAAGAAATCTACTTTCAGGGGCACCACGGTGAAAGAAAAAAGACTTGAGAGATTTTTGAGGCAAAGTTTGATTGGTCAGATGTAATAAATGCAGCTTTGAAGGACAGCTTTGTAACTCTTGCTGCAGTCTTGCAGTGTTTTAACATTAAAGCTAATTGGAGGCTATATGCTTATGTTAAGGATTTGCTGACATTGCTTTCTTGCAGCCACCGTCCGTCAATGACTTCCACAAGAAACTGCTCTCAGCAGCCGTCAGTCAGACGTTTGGCGTTGAAAAGATGGCCGCCCAAGAAGTCACAACCTCACTTCTAAATAACAGTATGCCTTTCTCATGTTCCTAGCTAACATTTTATACTTTGTCCTTTTCCACTCAATTTCTCGTTAACTTAACTTACTATAGTCTACACCTAGATTTAATTTTTTTGCACAAAAAAAGAAGTGTTACGGTTATAATCTTGACTCGGCAAGTGCAGTGCAGCTGGAGCAAAGAAAAGCTGGTAGCTTATATTGAACCTGACCACACTTGATAATTATTAGTCAATGGTCATACATGAATTCATTACATAATTAAGTAGAGCAAGTTATATGATTGTAATAAAAGAAATAGAAGAAACAGTAATAATAATAATATCAGTAACAACTGTGCCAATAACAATAACACCACAAGTAAAGTAAAAATGTGACACATTAAGCATTTTGATGCATACATAGTCTACACAGTGATAACATGGAGCATGTGACTCAGAGATAATAAAATGACAGAGCACAATTAAAGTTATTTGCTGATTCTACAAAAACTGTTATTGTGTTTACTGATGTAGGGCAGAATTTATATAAAATGTTATTACATTATGCATTTAACGGTATTAACGTTTTTGGCATATTGAATGGGCACAGTTTGTTTACTTTGATACATATTTTAATATATATTTAGTTAAATGAGTTCCTCTGCAGTTTTGTCAATTAGAATCTAAGAACCAGATATATGTGATGAAAATTCATGCAGCAAAACTATAACCCCTGTTTAGTGTAACAATAGCATAAATTTGTGGTTAATTGTTGTCATGTAACAATAGCATAAATTTGTGGTTAATTGTTGTCATGTAACATTGTTTTAGTGTTTGATGTTGCCTTTAACTCGTCATCTGCTTCTACGGCATTGCCTTCTACTTCTACGACGTCAGATATGGTCAGATATGTATTTGTTATGATCTGTGATCAAACAACTGGATTGCTTATTTCCTTGTTT
The DNA here is from genome assembly GCA_945859605.1 of Lumbricus rubellus. Lineage (NCBI taxonomy): Eukaryota > Metazoa > Annelida > Clitellata > Crassiclitellata > Lumbricidae > Lumbricus > Lumbricus rubellus. The sequence continues at coordinate 12,776,237 of OX243811.1, read as the reverse complement.
TTCGCTAGAAATTATTTGACTTTTTAATTAAATTTCAACTATTGGTATCACTCTGTATAAGTATAATGAGCACAAGAGTATTAAGTAATATGGCTGCTGTAGAATTTAAAAAATAGTAGAATAAAAATGCAGAATATATATCACTGTGTAAGATAACTTTTAAGAGGCAGATATTATATTCGGAGCGAGAAGTTTGTGGAATTGGTTTTTTATATGCCTGGTATATTATTAGTGGGCTTGACCAGTTTTTTTCCTTTGAACCTCCCTTTGGACAGTTTTGTTTTGGGCTCAATTTGCTGTTTTAGTGTCTCATGTTGTTTTCGCTAACCTCTTCGTGTTTTTTCTCCCAAGTAGCTTTTAGACATTATGTTAGCATTTAGACTCTTATTAGACAGGTGTGTACTGGATCCTTCTGCCTGTTTATTTTGTGTTGAGCTCAAATGAAAAGTTTTAAAGTTTAAACTTATTGTCTTGATATATTTATGCTCTTTCTCAGGTTTTTTCTCTCTAAAATTTGTCTTACTATCCTAACTACGGAGGTTATAACGGAGTCTTTTACGTGTTGCTTGCAGGATCGATCTCGTAACCCTAGCAACGAATCTAACGCATCTCAGACTGATGAGGTGATTCTTCTTTTTTATTTCACTTTTATTTCTCCAACGCATGATGATTGATGAATTCCCATCTTGTGTTTCGGAATTAGGTAGTGATGGTGATGATTATGGCGTTGTGATGGTGATGATTATGGCGTTGTGATGGTGATGCTTAAGGCGTTGATAATGACGAATGATGTGGTGAAGATATGCTGATAGTGATGATGATGATGATGAAGGTCCACATCATTATTGCTCATACCTGTTGTACCTTTAATTACATTGCTTTTAATTAGCATATATATTACTGACGTTAGTTGAGCTAATTGGATTTAAGTTATGAGCCCTTTATTACACCCAATGGCAGAAAGAAGCAAATGTCACAGAAGTGCAACATGCATGCACACTGCAAAAGTGTTCGTTAGTGTTATTTATGAAAATGTATTTATTGTTCAAAACGACGGCAAGTTCGGAATCACAGTAGAAAATTCTCATCAATGTACTACCATAATATAATATCAATATTCAGGAGAAAGTTTGATGACGAATGAACTAATCACCAATAGGATATCTCATGGCTTTTTTAATAATGTGATGTCAATAATTAATGTGATGTACGTACAGTGTAAGTGATGCTGTTGTTGTTGGTTCTATTGTTAATCATAAACAATGGTATTGTTCAGGGTCAACAATCGACAGAACATCCTCGAGGAGAAAACAGGAAGTACCTTCATCTCTCGGCAGAACAGAAACGACGTTCAAACATCAAGGTTCGTATTTATTGATTCATTTTTATTTGTTTTAATTAAGTTAATCAGTAATTTATAAATGTCACGGTTAATAATTATAATTTTGTGAATTAATTGTATTTTGATTTGATTCAGTTTATTCAGTAATTAACAATTGTCAAGATTGATAATTGTTGTCAATTAATCTTTTAATTTTGTTTTTATTGAGTAATTTATGATAACTGAGTGACTCGATCATGAATGAGAAAATATCAAGAATCGTATTTTATCAATGAATCTTGATTTGTTTGAATTCAGTGACCTTTGTAGTCAACATATATCAAGATTGTTTATTAATTATTACTTAACTTTAACTTATTTTTGATTGACTGACTTAATAATCACCAAAATCTTATATTTGGAATGATAAAATGGAATGGCAAATCAGCTGCCAGGACAATCATGAAAATTGCTGATGTTTTCGTAGTTAGTATTGAGTATGTGTTAAAAATGGTTTTGAAATCTCACTTAATCTGTGTGTCATGATGTTTCTGTTGACAGTATGGTTTTGAAACGCTTAACCAGATGGTGCCTGAGTTGAGTACAATGTCTTCTGGGAAGATTAACAAGGCAACAACATTACAGAGAGGTATACAGTAGCGTCTCGTATCTCTTATAATTAACCACATTACGGAGAGGTATACAGTAGCGTCTCGTATCTCTTATAATTAACCACATTACGGAGAGGTATACAGTAGCGTCTCGTATCTCTTATAATTAACCACATTACGGAGAGGTATACAGTAGCATCTGGTATCTCTTATAATTAACAACATTACAGAGAGGTATACAGTGGCATCTTTTATCTCTTATAACCACATTACAGAGAGGTATACAGTAGCGTCTCGTATCTCTTATAATTAACCACATTACGGAGAGGTATACAGTGGCATCTTGTATCTCTTATAACCACATTACAGAGAGGTATACAGTAGCATCTGGTATCTCTTATAATTAACCACATTACGGAGAGGTATACAGTAGCATCTGGTATCTCTTATAATTAACCACATTACAGAGAGGTATACAGTGGCATCTTGTATCTCTTATAACCACATTACAGAGAGGTATACAGTGGCGTCTTGCATCTCTTATGGGCTGACAATATTTTTAGACCTGCTTTGGTACAATGATTATATGAAGCCTCATCTTAATTTGCCTGTTTATAGCATTAATCCTTACGTAGGTAGCATGGTTTTTGTTTGCCAGCATTATATCCGGATTTATTACCAATAATTTCATTAGGAAAAAAATTTCTGTCTAAAATCAGCATGTGCAGCAACCAAATGTATGACAGGAATTGCAGGTGAGCTGACTCTGTACCGAACAAAGTGCAGTAAATGGTTTTTAAATCATATACCCTTGGTCTGTAAAGGGTTAAAACCTTTCTAGTTTGAAGGAAACGTTTTGTTCAGGAATTGTTTTTCTGTCATTTAGCGGCCGAATGCTGTCGGCGAATGAAGCAGGACCGTCTTGCGGTTAAACAACAAATGGACGCCTTGCACCGTGAAATTGACGAACTACAAGAGCAGATCAGGTGAATCTTTTGTAGAAGAGAACTCGATTAATGATATATATTTCATGTATATATTTGTTTAACCCTTTAATGCCGAGATGGTAGTAAATGGTATGGGAAATCCTATACCCTCTGGCATTATGAAAAACCAAGTGACACACCGCACATGGGTACATAAGAGATAGAAAAAAATGAGTAATGAAAGTTACATAATTAGTAACGGTCCTTCAGTTATGTAGGTCTATGACAGGGATGATTTTTCTTCATGACTGTATAATATACGTGGGATGTTCATTATATTCTTATTTGGCCGAATAGTGTGGCTAATTATTTGTATTTGGCTACATATGTAGTAAAATGCTGTTCAATACATTTTAATATAAAGAGAGCCCTTTTGGATTTCCCAAGGATTTAATTTCTCTTTGGGCTTTGCAGTACTGGCATTGCGCACATGTAGCAAGCGATTAAAATGTGATTGAATAATTATGGAGATGGAACATTACAGTACAATGTGCCACATAAAATGAAATGAATGAGTTGGGATGTTGTTTTTGTCTTTCTTTCCAGTTCCTGCCAATCTCAGCTTCCGGCTACGGGAGTGCCAGTGGTACGGCCGCAGACGAATCGAAGCAAGGTCTTGTTCGAAGAATACGTCCGAAGTCGAACTCTCGCCAACTGGAAATTCTGGATTGTATCCATTTTCACATATATCAAGATATGAATATAATTATGCCTTCATGGTACTGGCTTCGAGCTTTTAAGAATCAATTTCTTTGGGGCTCATGCTCATACAGGTTTCCTGAACATAGATTGAATTCGAATTTGTTCAGTAAGAAACTGTTAATAATGTTTTCAGGAATTTCGTTTTAGGAATTTAGTTTTGTTCAAGGATTTTTGGTTAAGTTATAATTTGGTTTCAGGTTCTCATCTAGGAGTGTCTCGTGAAATTTTGGAATCATATTCTTGGTCCAGTTCTCTAAATATTTGGAAACTTTTAGCATGATATGTTACAGGCATTGGAGATATTTGAAAAACAATTTGGCTTAGTTTTTTTGAGCCACGGTGTATATCAGAATTCCATGTAAAGCATGTATTTTGAAAACATATTTTGAAAACATATTTTGAAAACATATTTTGAAAACATATTTTCTCACGTTCTCCTTAACCGCGGTGAAGTTCAGCTTTCTCATTCGGCCGCTGTTCGAGGTGTACGACGAAAACGTTGTGACGACATCAGCCGAAGTGTTTTGTCAGTCTGTGCTGACGTGGCTCCAACAGCAGTGTTCGCTCGTTTCATTACGACCAGGTTGAGTGGCTTCCTATCAACTTCAACTTTTTAACGTTTTGATAGTGAAGAATGCATACTTATATGCATGAATATATGTATTCATTTAGTGAAAAAATCGGTGGCATGCCATCCATATATTGGCACAAAACAATGGGACTGGGAATGACAATAATATCTGTAGTAAGAGAGTCAGTATAGTATAGCGAAGGGGAGAAGATTTCTGTTTTCATCGGGCTTGCGGTATATTTGAGGAATAAATGTTGATCATTCTTTGCCGGCAGTATAAATATCATGTGGCTGTTGTCAAAAGCGACAGTAGTGTCGAGCCAATGGGAAAGCAGTTTAAGATATTATGTTCAAACACACAGTTTGTTATTGAATGAGATATATTTACCCACAAATCGTAGTGAACGTGCTGGACATAATTTGACTTCCAGGTGCGTTTCAGTGATTTCTTCTCATACCAGTGCCGTCAGAATCTTAATCTGCAAGCATTTTCATGTAGAAATGTTTCTATGATTGATTTGTGTTTGCAGCTGTCTTGAAAGCTTTACGTGAGCTGAGTACATCGACGTCGATCCTGGTCGACCCGTCGAGCATGCCGCAGCAAGCAACAGAGGCCGTGTCACGTAGTCGCAACTCCTCAGGCCACTCCTCCTCGTTCACGTAGCAACCGCTGGCCAATCCGATCGTTGCCTGTGCCTCCTGTCTCGTTGCCTCTCGCAGCCAACACCCAAGTCCGTCTCCTTGATTGAGTTGACCTCTGACAACATTTGCTTTGTTAAAAAGTTGATTGGCTGAACGTTGACGTTGAGGTTGCTGCTGTTTGCTAGTCCATTCATTTGCTTGCCACAGAAATCATTTCGATCCGTGTGTACAACATTCAAGCTGTTGGCTGCGCGTGAAACGGATAAATTGTGTTTGGAACTGAATTGTAAATCGAAATGAATTTGATGATGAGAGCTTGACAGTGTTTGCGATATAGAATATGAATTACGGAAAAAAACGATCGAATATGGATTACGGCCTTATTGCCAGGGGAGAAACGATCGAGGTTAGGTTTTCTGAGGAACGTTGACAGGAGAATTTGAATCATTTTGGGGTGAATGCCACATTTGAAGAAATCCGGTTCAGTGGATTCTTTGATTGGTTGTTTTATCAACGTGTAGGGAAGGCTTTGAGGCATTAGCGGGTAAAGGAAATAGTGACGGAAATGTTTTAACCCTTTAATGCCAAGATGGTAGTAAATTGTTTGGGAAATCCTATACCCTCTGGCAATAAAGGGTTAAGGATTGGTCTGCCAGTGAAGCAGACGGTTGGTTCTAACGGGAAAGTATTAATCTACTGACTTTAGAGGGTAATCTTGAAAATCATTGTCTGTAGAGGCATTTCAGTGATGTAATGCAAGTTTTAACATCTGTAGCGTCTATTAACAGTTGCAAATGCTGTTCCTTTCTGCAATACCTTTTTGCTGCTGAATAATTTTTTATAAGTCATGGCTATTATTTAACATGCATTATTATCTTGGTTGAGCATAATTTTATATAACATTTGGTTTGAAGACGCATTCCGATTTACATGTCGTGTGAAATGGTTTGTTCTCCAAACACTTCATGTTGATGAGTCTGCACTTTAAATGTTATCAAACAATCATTTGTATGTAATGTGATGTAAGAAAAGTGTTTTGGAGGTGCGTGAAGGCATTGCATAAGTGACTCTCTTATAGCTATAGTCTGTCATGTTTAAAAGTCTTAATTGGTTCTTTATATGCCTTTGAAGCAGCTGTCCTGTTTTTGTTTCTGTCTTGAAACAAATATTTGAAGTAAAATTATTGATGTACTGCACAATGGGTGTTGGATGGTGGTAGACTCAGAGCAACAGCTGCTGTTTTTGTTGTTAACCCAGATTCTTTTTTCTTTTTACTTTTCTGTCAGTCTATGACACTGCTTGTGATGCTTGTTCAGCTCCATTGGCTTTAACCCTTTAATTCCGAGATGGTAGTAAATGGTATGGGAAATCCTATACCCTCCGGCATTAAAGGGTTAAATAGCAGCTTTGTGTATTGACAATGATTGCAGATTACGTAAGTTTTCCCTACAGAACTGTGTGTTTGAAATGTTTGATAATTGCAAATTACACTAGTTTTAATCCAAATTACAATACTGTTGAGCACATTTAAAAAAACAGACATATTTTTTATGATTTGCCTCTGTAAAAAATTACAAATCTATATGCATCATGTGTGGGGCGCGGTGGTCTAGTGGTGGCGTCGTTGCCTTGGAGCCGGAAGGTCCGAGGTTCGAATCCACCCTCAAGCCGTGTAAGGACCTTGGGCAAGTCCTTCACTTACAATTGCTCAGCGCTTCGGCGTGAAACTCCGATGCAGTGTCCGCTCTGCATCGGGAGCGCCTCTGAGTAGAGAGAGCTTGAAGGGGCGCTAAAGCAAGTGCACATACAAACATGTGTGCATTGATTTGTGCAAGTGTGAAGATTCAAAATACATGCATGTACAAGAGCATTCATTATGGTTATGCTAACCATTTATTGACCGAGGCTATAGGATTTCCCATGTACCATTTTATACACTTTGGGCGGTAAAGGGTTAAAGTTAGTGGGCATTATCCTACCCAAGTCTTAGATTTCCATTTTCTTCATTCGTTGTTTCCAGTTTCATTGTCTGATTTGTGCTGAGCAAGTTGTTTTAAAAATAACTAGAACCGTGCAGCTGTTCTCGTGTTGTGCTTGATTTAACTTTGCAAATAAGTCATGACAGATAATTGATGGCTGCTTTTAAGATCTCTGTGGCAAGAATATTGAGACGTCTTCAGTATTGAACTATTGAGTTATATATAAGGTATGATATCTTTCAACGAGATTGCATAGCTCTGAATGCTGCTGTTGTTTAACCTGTTAGTTGCCTTTACCCACCAAAATGCTTGAATGCCATTTGATTTCGGCGTCCAACTCGTCACATCTGAATGTTGTCGATTGATTTGCAAACTGTTACGTAAAATTGTGAACTGTAAATATTCTCGATTTTGTACAGTGACTATAATTATTTGGCCCTTCACCGTGCTCATTTTTCAATGAATTGATCCAGTGATATCCTTCACCACCGCTGCCTGTTTGAGTTGGCATCACACCATTTAAAGGTCCCTGTGTACGGATCATACTAGCCCAGGATATATCTTAGTAAACCACCTTCGGGACCCCAACTTGTGGTTCGCAAACGCTCTCTTACACAGGCGTGTGAGACGTGACAACACTGTAACCGATGTAGATAACTGGGCGAGTACCGACAACAAATAGCGTCAAAGTTTATTTATTTTTAAATGTTAAATATGTAATTTTCATTTGCTGTCACTAAATGATGCGACTGTAAACTACAATTATTTTGTCTTATTTGAGCAAGTCAGCCGACGCTTGACATAATTGAATTGTGAAAAGGATTTTGTATAATATTGTGAATGGGTAAAATAATTTTTCCATCAGAACAAAACAAGACTGTTGCAGTGTGGTGTGGCAAGCTGCAGTTTCTCAAAAGGTCAGAAGATTGAAAGGATGTTTAAATGGCTACTACTTCATTGATTGGAGGATTCTTGAGTTGATGATTAAAAAATGCAAACATAAAAAAACTGTTACAACTCTATGCTGAAGTTTAAATTGCAACTTCATTGATTGGATGGTTCTTGGTTTGAATATTACCGGTAAATATACAAACATATTAAAGTGTGTTGAAGGATTGAATACAGTTATAATTGTGATTAGAAAACCAGACTGATCTGAAGAATTCTTTGGTGTGATGATGTGATCACAGAATCCAAATTCACAAGTCGTTAGAAAGGCAAATTTAAATTAAATAAATCAAAGCCAATGTGATAAATGGATTCTAATAGTGATTATATTTAACCCAGGTATAACCCTTTAACAACCAGCATATACTAAAAGGCATGGTAAACATATGACTATGTAGCCGGTCGTTAAAGGGTTAAGATCAGTTATCAAAAACTGTGAACTTGATGGAAATGTTTAATGAAAATTTTGCCAGTTTAGTCCATTTAACCGATGATCCAAAAGACTGGTAAGAAATGATCGACCACCTCAAGTAGGTTCCGCAATACTTTAATGCCGATGGTGTACTAATAGCGACTAGGAGACTAACGCAGCTCACCATTAAAGGATCACTGTTAAATTTAGTGAAAAAAGCAACAGAAGTTAAAAATGGCAAACCTAAAAGTGATAGTAGAATTTATGTGGTTCCAAATAATTTGACATGACCAACTTTGGTACCAAAATCTCAATTGCAAAAACAGAAGTGCTCACAGCAAGCCATCTTGTGGGATAGCTTGGAGCCTGGAAAGAACTTATGAATTACGATAAAGAGAATTTGTTTTCAACAATCATTGTATTTCAGACATTTCAAATCCTGTCTATAGTATATCACAGTTTCTAGAATCTCTAGTTTAGCTAGCACTCACTGGCCACAGAAAAAAACATGAACACTTAAAACAATGATTACAATTACATGTACAGTAGTAGTAAATTTGGCAGTATAAAGTTCGTTCAGCACACATACAGATAACAACCAACGCAAAAAGAACAGCAATTAATGTTGTTCACAAAAAACAGTCATTTGCATTTTAGCTTCTTTTTTTTATTACACTCTGCATAGTTAATCACAAAAGTTAATTGTTCAACGACTGTTTTTCTAATCTTTTCATACTGTTCAGCGTATTTGATAGTTGACTTGCAATCAACGACTTTATTAAGATAAACTATATCTCGACTCTAAGTCAACCAATACAGACCCTTTAGTCGTAAGGTTAAATGCCTTATCCAGTACAAATCACCATTTGCATTACGACATTAGACTAGAATTAAATTACTAATACATGCCAGCTGTTCCCAGTTTTTCATTCATTCATATCGCCCCTTCAAGGGAACTACTCGGGTGCTTCTTGTTCCAGCATGGCTAAAAAGAACAGTTTTAGGTTAACAAAAGAACTTATCAAAGACTTTGGGACGTGTACACAGCTCTGGCAGTAGAAGCCCGTTCCAGACCCAAAACAGATATCAAAACAGAGATTTTAGAGTAGAGATATAACTGCAGAGAAATGTTGGCGATTACAAGTGCAGTCGACAACAAATCTTCACGAACTTGCAACTGGCTGAACACACGGCATGCTAAATACGTTAAAAACATTTCAAACATAGTAGATCTTGCTAACAATTTTACAGACATGATGAAGTCTTATGTTTATGCATGGGACGTGTATGCATGGATGTATGATACCGTTTAACCCTTTAACGCCGGAGGGTATAGGATTTCCCATACCATTTACTGGCACCCCGACAAAAGGGCGCCCGACAAAAGGGCGCCGACAATAGGGCGCCGACAAAAGGGCGCCCGACATAAGAGCGGCGCTCTTAAAAGAAATATTATCGATGAAGAGTCGGCCTAGACGTAATAATATTGTAAGTAAATAAGCAGCTCAACGACGACACGACAAATAGCAATTACTTCTTAACTGTTTCACACCTGATGTTTGTTGATACACAACATGCTCCGAGGACCTGGAATAGGTGTTAAAGTAAACAATTCAGTTGCAGAAAGCGGTAAGATTAGAGGTTGGAAAGGTCGTCATCACGTGATATGAGCTTCATATAAAAACAAAGGAAGCAGGTCAGCTATAGCCTACTGTTTTGAATCGTTAACATGGAGAAGATCGCTTCGCAGAAGGGAAAGGCCATAATACTTGTTGGCGGATACAAATATCGCAGGGATAGAGAACGCAAAGACGGAAGCATGTGTCAGGCTAACAGATTCATAGCCGTACACTACCGTAGTACCGTAGTTTTAACTTTTCATCAAATCCTAGTTCAACCTTTTAACTTCTTATTGAATGCTTGTTTGTATTTCTAAAATAATTTATTGCCTTCTACATATCGTTAAACATTAAGTCATATAGTGTGGTGGTGGATCACTTGCCTCTTTCAAATCATTTATTTGATCCGCGATATCTTTCACGATAATATTTCTTTTAAGAGCGCCGCTCTTATGTCGGGCGCCCTTTTGTCGGCGCCCTTTTGTCGGCGCCCAATTGTCGGGCGCCCTTTTGTCGGGTCACCCCATTTACTACCATCTCGGCATTAAATGGTTAAGGGAAGCCTCAAGTACTACACAAATGCATTGCATACATACAAGTAAAACATTATAAGCATGGAAAAACTTGAAGCACTTGATGCTTTACTTGATTTTACATCAATCTAACATTTGACAACATGATTCAAGGCCACGAAGCAATCGCCCGCTACCGGCACAGAAATTGAGATCTACAGTTTCTTATTCACTACTTCTACAAACTCAACAAATCTTTCATTAACCTTCTGTTTAAAATTCAATGTATGGAAAAAATGAATGAGACATTTTTTAAAATAAGAAAATGAAATTTCGGCTCAAGGGAGAAAAAGAATTTGATGCATGGCATGATATTGGGCAACTGCTATAACAGAGTTTCAGGATCAGGTTGGAAAGTAGTGGCAAACACTTTCAGAAGGTTACTGCACTGTGGCTGGCTATCAAACTAACTGCACAAACAATTTCTGTGACTTAGCGTACATTGCAAATTTCTTTATTGTGATAATAATAAGATTAAATATCCTTTATCTTCTTATTTTACATTTATATGCTGACTTAGCTTGACTTAATTTAGTTCGACCAACTCATGATTCAATTAAGCACTGGAAAATGGAGTTAATTTGATTTAGTCTCGGCAGTGCTACATAAATTCTTTTATCTGATCATTTATTTACTATACTCATTACTCATTTATGCAACAAGATGCATGAAAGAATACAAATTCCACAATACACAAGGACCAGTGGCAAGATAATATCAACCACGTGTAATTAGTGGCAAGATAATATCAACCAAGTTTCATCCTATTATATCCATGTAAATTTTCAGAAGGAAACAAGTTTGGCAGAAATTGTGAAAATCGTCTTACAAAGTTTCGCCCATACACTACATTCACTAAATGTTTGCAAATGGCAAAAGCAGCCATCTGAACTTTTCTAAATTATGGTACATCAACATTCTTACTTACTTTACATATGTTCAAGATTAGACTCATTCATCTCTTAAACTCAGTCATGAGATTCTAGAAGGCAACCAGGATGGAGCAATGAACAAATTATGCTCCCATTGCCATTGTTTGAACCGTAAAATATCCTAAACAATTAACTCCATAATAATGGGGAGAGTTTGATCTTTTGAATGGCTCTTGTTCTTACAACCAAATACTTATCCCTGTGGGAGTGGAAGTAGGTCACGTGGGAACTCTACTTTCTGTCCTCCAGACTCGCAACAACTGAGATAAGTTAACAAAAGCACTTTCACTGTACATTCGATAAAACTTGCAACTGTCCAAGTTATTTAAAATACTTATTTGAATTACCTTATTGCACAGCAACTTTTTACAACTTCACAACAATCAGCGTAAACTCGCTAACAGACTCAGGATATGTTGAGATCTTTTTTACCAAATCTTTGCAAGAAAAAAACCCCAAGTAATAGTGCCCCTCAATTAAAAAAACAGAAAGCACCTAACTTTAGATATTTATCAACCAAACCCCAAAGTAATGGAGCATTACTGAAAAAAAATTTATACATCATTTTCATCAGCATAAACAAATGAGGTTTTGCATGTTAGCCCACAAATTCAGCGGAATTTTCCAGAAATTTATGTATTATAGAAGCCCATCAAAATACATGTACAAAATAATACAGAAGCGGTTCAGACAGAACTTAGGTAAATTTGCCATCGTTTGGCAAATCTGGAGTTTGACTGGTTTTCTTCGATTGAGTAGCACTCTCTTTGCTTGGCTTGACAGCAAAGCTAAGAGTGTCCTTGTCAAACTTGAGTAGCATAATCCCTAGTTCACCGTCAAATCGATTCTTTGCCACCTGGAAATAAACGAAAACAAGTTTCTAATTCAAGAAACGTCTTTTGCAGCATCATGCACAAAAACTGGAAAGTTTGACCAATTGATGATGCCAAGCACAAGATTAATTAAGTTTAAGATTGATTTAACTCAATTGCATAAAACTGGAAGTCAAAAACAGCGAAGATCATAAAGGAAACTACACAGTGAAATGTCAATTTTATATAGCACATTTATGAGATATACGATAATTTTTTTGCACTTTTTACTATTCATATTCAATTTAAAGTGGCGATTAAAGTCACCACCACTTTTTAGCCATGGCCCATGAGCCAAAAACACTTCAGCTGAATATGACTCAAAGCTGTTTGGCACAGTTCTGCCACATTTAGGAACACACCTGGATGTATTTTCTGCCTCTGAGAGTCGTCAGGCGTTTGTCCTGGAGAATGAGGATGTTGTCCGCCTCCTGGCTCACTTTAGCGCTTCCAAAGATGGAGGAAACTGTCAGATCATCGGAGTCACGTTCCTAGAAGCAAAAATTTACATATGACATAGTTATTGAGTGTTTGTGTCAATAAATATATATAAGAAGCTTGTTACAGTTTCTGCTATGGCTCATCTCTGAGTTTGTGATACTATTTCAGATTAAAATATCTCTCACATTAACAATATTACAAAGTTGATTATAAATACAGCACTCAAAGCAATGAATGATAAGGGTCAGACTAAATTGTGTCACTTGCTGCATGCATTCATTTTTGTCTGCCTTAGAACACACTGCATCTCTATCCTTGAGAGTCTTAAACTAGAATTGTGACTGTGCAAAGTTCTTCAGTAATTGTGCTGTAATGCTTCATAATAACAAGCAGGCGAAAAAGTCCTTTCCCATGCACAGCATCTGCATGCAATTTTGGAGCAAACGCTTTTGCAGCTTCCTGATAGTTACAACAAGCTATGACAGCCAAAAATTGCCATGAAATCTTCTAAACAAAAAACTTTACTCCAACACATCTCCTTTATTAAGACATCGCCTTTATTAAGATATCGCCTTTATTAAGACATTGTTTTTTGCTTCAACATCATTTTCCAACAGCACTAGCCTTCACCATCATCATCATCTACCCAGACATAGACCACAAATGTCTATTACATTGTACAGATATAACCAAATCAACTGTGTTCCATGTCTTAAGACATTGTTGTACCTTGCGAGGGTGTATAACGAGAGTGACATGACAGTTCATGTGCGTAGCAAACTTGCGGAATGAGCTGATGACTTGGTCTTGACGATAGAATCGATCAAGCGACTTCATCAAGTTGTCGTCGACTCCAAGCATGAACTGCAGGTTGTCGACTATGACGTGTGCGATGTCGTGAACGTAGACAGCGTGCGACATCGTCTAAACAGAATGTAACAACGCGCGGGTTTAACATAGTGCAACTGATGTCAGTGTTGCAGCTTCAATTGTCATTTACACCATTGTCAATATTGTTGAGGGAAAAACATTCAAAATCAAATCAAAAAAATCTATTCTCATCATCGACCATACTCTGCTGTGATTAACACACGCTACAGACGAGTGTGTACTCAAAGCTAAGTACCGGTACTGGGAAACAACAAATCACGTCATTGAAAGACTAAGACAGAGAGTACTGACCATAAGCATTTAAAAATAGGAATTTTAAGTAACTGTTGCCAATAAACTTTTCAATCATAATTAATGGAAACAAGAAAAATTATCAGACAGATAGTGATGTGAGCGTGAAATATTTCATTTGAAATATTTCATTTCTGACAGTTTTTTTTAAAATATTTCAACGCAAAAAAACATGTTTTTTTAAAACGTGTTTTTTTTACATCTCTATTCCCAACGGACACCAATGAAAGTGATGACATGGACTCCTTGCCAGCTGCATCTGCTGTGACTGCGAGTGCTTCCTGCTCATTCTCATCTCAAGCACTTTAGATATCTACATCACCGCCACTGCCACAGTTAGAGCATCAGTCAAACGATGATGATGATGATGACAGCTGCAGCCATGCTGACAAAGATGATAACAATGATGATGATAATGATAATGACAAAGACAGTGACAATGTCGATGATGAAGGCCATGAGGCCTAAAAAAAATGTTGTGTTTCCGGTAACAGAGCTAAAAAAATTGGGTCAGTAGGTCGGAAAATATTTTAATTTTGGTAAAATATTTTTATACAGTGATTATCCGAAAAATTATACTCCACGGCTTTTTTTGCACAAAGGTACACGCTGCAACAAAGTACGTGTTCTAAGCAAGTATAAACTGCCTATTTCTGCACCTAAAACTGCTCTAGAAAGCAGTCCTATTAATTTTATTGTTGGTGACGTCTTATTTGTTATGTCAACACAAAGGTTAAAAAAATATTTTTACGAAAAAAACCATTTTTTATAAAAATAAAAAAAATTTATAACAAAAAATTTTTTAAATAAATTTTTTTTACAAAATTATTTGAGTCGCGGCAATAAAAGAGGGTCGGTCGGGTTACCGGAAACACAACATTTTTTTTACGCCTGAAAACTATGATGACAGTGACGATGCCAGTGATGATGATGACAGTGACAGTTATGATGATAGCGACAATGATGATGTTGACGATGACAACAAAGATGATGACATGGTCATTGGACGATGATGAATAACAATGAGGAAATCTTGTAACTGACAGATTTTAGCAGTACAATTACTATTAAGGATGGTTTACTCTGTCTGACTGATAGTACTATTTATGTTTGTGTTCTAAGTTCTATTGTTAGAACTTTTTGTAAAAAAATTTTTGCCGGATTATTATTGAGTCTAGTTGACATAGTATTTGTGATTTATAATTTGTCTTGTAAAGTCACTAAAGTGTTTCGAATTCTATACGATTGACTGTGTCCTAGGCTAGCAGAATTTGGCTAAAATCACATTTATTTCATTTATGACAAAACAAATGATTAATAATAAATGTTAAGCATAACAATGAACAATAACATCTACTTTATTAGATCAAACTGTAATTTGTGACATTTGGTGAATAAAATATGTTTTTCAACATATAATGTAACTCTCATAAAAGTCATTCTTAAAAACAGGTAATTAGATATAAATTGAGTCTCTCGAGAATGGTCATCACTAACACAATAATGCATATAATATGCAATATGAGAAATAAATAAACTGTTATTATGGTTGTAATTAGTTGTAAAATGTAAATAAAAAAATTATTTCAAATGTTTCAAAGAAAACTGAAATATTTCAAATAAAACTGAAATATTTCATTGAAATATTTCAACGCCAAAAAAACATGTTTTTTTACATCTCTACAGACAGATATCGATTTCAAACTAATGAAATCTTAAACCAATTAAAATCAATGATACTTAATATGTAATACTCATTCCCGCCGGAATTGTTCCGATACCTATTGGGTTAATCGGGTCACCCGCGACCCGATCCGGCGGGAAAGTTAATACAGTTAATTGCAAAGATTAACAACAAGTAGGTATATCTAAATTAAACTCTTCGTTATAATCAAATTATCAAATCCTCCAATTATGCTCAATATGTAATATTTAATCCGCTAATTTTAAATATTACAGGGAATAGAGGTATATTTCAATTAAACTCTTTTGATAACTACTTATCTCCATTAAATTATACTTAATATGTAGCACACAATAGTCAATTTCAACAATTAATAAATCAAGTGCAGATATATTTTAAATTAAACTTTGTTGATATAACTGACCTCTATGACTTTCCGTATGTTTTCCTGGCCATGAAACGTCATGAAGTACATCGGCAACTGCTCAAAACGATCGGCCACTTCGTCAAATCTGTCCAGATTTTTTGTTAAATTCGTCCTAATAAAAATAATCAGTTAACATAAAAGCAATTTAATCAGTAAAAACGAAGATAAAATATATCGCTAACAACAAAAATTAATCATGAAACACAAGTCATTTTCAAACAATTGACAGCTGGTTGTCACTGTCAGGAAGAAACGCCGCCGTTTAGGTGGTTTATTACTCATCACTTAAAGTGTAGATAAAAAAATCTGTGGGTCAAAGTAGTTTTGCATAATTCATCCATTTATTCAGAGCATTTATTTAGCACGTCTCCAGATAACTACAGAGAGTCACTTTCAGACAAGCCATAACGGAAGTGTAATTTGTAGAAAGAGCAAGATTGCAGACCCAGGGCTAGCCAATACAACATGCAGATTCAAAGTGGAGCTATTCCAGGTGGTGATGAAGTCCCAGAATGACGTCTGACTGGCTTTGAAAAGACATGGCATACATGGAGAGACAAACTTTAAAATATTCATAAAATGTATTGCATCATCAAAAGAAATTAAAACTTACTGAGCAAACTGTGTTACCATCGTTTTAAGAAGACGAACATTGTTTATTTCAAAGCTTCCCCAAAGTGTGTTGACCTACACAGACATTAAAAAAGGACAGTCAACAAAAAACTATAAATATATGCAGACAACAACCATGCAAGACATGAGATAAGTACAAACACTTTATAATTGCTAAAATCCTGCATTTGAGAAAATCTCAGATACTATTACACATCTAATAAATCCATCGCTGCAAAAAAGTAACTTTACTTTGTTATAAATTTTAGCTACTAAGTACTCACTCAAAAATCTACTTAAACTGCTTACATAATGAAAAGAAAACTCAAAATGATCTTGTCGCATTCTATTTTTTTAAATAGCAAATATGAACATTTGAATCCTGCAGAAAATTAGTTTTATAAATAACAATCAAAACACATATTCGTGGGGGGGATCAAGCTGTCTCTGCCAGTAGTCTCAAGACTTCCTTTTCTTGTACGCTAGTTCTTTAAAATGCTGTGGGCTCATCACACTGGGAGAGCTGATTTAGAAATCCACAAATTTTTCACATTAACTACAAATATTATTCCAATAAATAAATAAATATTATTCCAATAACATTAAATCATTTATAACGTTTGAAAAATTAAAATATCTTTTATCAGAGCAATTGAAAAGTCAGAAGAAATTCTATGCTGACCCCTTGCATGCAAAGGTCAAGCGAGTAGTCGCTGATGAAGGTCGTTTTGCCCGACCCCGTTGGACCAGTGAACACAGTTAGCTCTCCACGACGATGACCCTTCAAGAGAGTATTAAGATGCGGATAACGCTGCCACTAAAACAAAATAATATACTGTCGATAACAACTACTACTAAATTCAGTATAGACCACAGTATTGTATCGGCTTAATGTGCTACAAACCGTAAGTTTTAGTTCAGCAAACCATCATTCTGCAATCACAAACATGGTATAATAATTATTGCATACATGTATATGTACAATACCATATGTATGCTTATTTTCATCACAATAGAGCATGACACTGATGCCTTGGAATTCTACTTACTTAACCCTTTAATGCCGGAGGGTATAGGATTTCCCATACCATTTACTACCATCTCGGCATTAAAGGGTTAAGGAACATGCATTACAACATGGATGCAAAGAATTACTATGCTGCTCTTTCCTTCTCACACAAGAATAGATTCGATTCTTCACGTACCTTGATGCCCGCCACCTGGTCAGCTTCTGCCAACTGAGAATAGACGTCTTGTCGCAAGTGACGGAAGTTGACGATAGATTTGTGTTGGACAGGTTTGGCGGCCGTCAGGATTTGCGAGATCTTCAGCTTTTTCTGCATAGCTACCAAAGCGTTCGGATGATTTTCTTCTGGCCTGGAAAAATGATCAAGAAACATACCTACTAAACTATATATATTTATTTAATTATAATCTGCCAGGATATATAGAAATTCACTATCAACCACCCATGACACAAAGACTTGATCCTTCATCTTCTACACATGCAGAAGGATGTTGGAGTGATATTCGCAAGTTTTCATATATAGATAGATAAATACAGAGAAACTTTCACACTTATAGTTTTAGATAAACTGACAGTAAACATTTGAATGCTGAAACTAGTGAGTATTTTTCAAATATCATTGTTACAGGGAATAATGAACTGACATATTAAATTTGCAAACAGTAGTCAAATTGTTCTATACATTTTCACTATCAATGAACAAATTTCTGATAAAACATTCGCATCTGACAGTGAGACAAAGCAAACGAAAAAGTTGTAGTGCTCTTGAAATAGACACAAGAAATAACTGGCAGGAAAAGTTTAGCAAATAAAGTAACAATAGAAAACCTTATAAGATGACAACGTTTTTCATTTAGCTTGCGAGAAAACTGTCGTGCGGCATCCCAAGCCTTGACATCAGCGCCAAACCAAATTACTACTTTCTGGAACGGTTCTAGATACGGAAGCAGCTAAACAACAAATAGACAAGTTCATGAGAAAATGAAATGCAAAAAATCACATCAATCAGGAATGATCATCAACTTAAAGAGATTAGCTCGATTAATCACCTGTATTTACCATCATTTTCTAACACTTTAATATAGAACGTTACATTTTAACATTCAGAAACAAAATCAATTTATATTACATCCCGGATTGGATTACAATTCATTGATAAGTAAGAAGTACTTTCTTTACAGAACTGGTTGCAGCCTAAGATTTGCTCTCTGGTGTACAAACATCAGTAGAAAAAAATAGAAAAATTAGCAATAAATACAACATTCTCCCAAATAAAAGTTTTTCATCACATTATTGTCTAGTAGAGTGAGCACTGAGCACTCCAACATGAGACCAGGACAGAGGCAAAACTTTCAATTCCAAGTAGACACTTGAGTGACACCATTCATCTACAGCTCACCTTTTGTGGTAAAATAGAAACACCTTTTGGTAATGCGACAGCAGGTTGACCAGTTTCCTGGTAAATCGCCATCGCATCGAACTCATTAGACGTCAGCAGGATTTCCTTCTGAGTAGGATCGACGAGGTTCCATCCAAACAAACCGTTGTAGTCGACTCTGCATGAAAGATTTTACACATCATACATCGTAAATCTAATTAAAAACACCTCAAGTGCATGAGAATGGTCTGGATTTCATTTAGAGGAATTCATTTAGAATGTAACATTGGATTCTTAGAACGTAATAGACTGCAAAAATGCAAAACGTTCTGCAGCTCAATGAATGCATAAAGTCGCAGAAATGAAACCGGTACTCAGCAGTAATAGCATCAAATCTCTAGTGAAATAAAGACTACAGGTGGGTGTGAAAGAAAATTTTGTCACCCACAGAAACTATGAAAAATGAATTTTCACGAAATTCACACTAACTTACAAAACACGTACGGTATTCGTTTTAATCCACAGACGCAAAACTGTTTCAATCAGACAATAAGTGTCCAGCTTCGAACCAGCTGATGAGCGAAAAAGATAAAAAGTCAATTGACATTCTTATATATTGAACACGTGAGTGAAATAACAGTCATCGTTGGGAGGAAATGTCAAGTTATGCTTCCTCATGCAAGAGTTGTTTAAGTCAGAATGGAGGAAACAGGTTCAAGTACATAGTTTGTGTAATCAGATGGCAGCAAAGAGGATGGTCATCTGCACTATCTGCCACACAACTAGCATTGTCTGCCGCACAACTAGCACTGCCAGCCGGCACTGGGAGGAAGGGATTCACCTCATTTCATCCGGTGTGATCAGTTACATGAAAATATACAACTCTGGAGTTACAATTCTTAAGATGCACTTTTAGATCCTTCAGACTGTCATGTTAAAGAATCTTGTGAGGATTTTAGAAGGCATCATACAAATAGATACATACATTTTACAGCAGATACATAGAACATTTGGATACAGCAATGATTAATATGCTAAGATAAAATCACAGCAAACCTTGGAATAGTATGTGATACAATTTGCTTTTTCTCCATATCATTCACATGTGAAGTCATTAGTGACAGAGATTTCACTGCAATAACCTTTCCGTCGGCATTGTATATCGGAAAAACCAGACCGGATCCTGTCTCTGTAACTTTGACCCCATAGTGGATCATAGATTCTGCATTCAAACCCTATCAAAAAAGGATATGATATACATAAAATCAGAAAAGTGAAATTGTCTATACATTTACAATGTAACCAAACGACAACAAATGACAATACAGTTGGCTAATGAAAACCCCCCACCCTCAGGCCATCCCTCCTCTCCCCACTCTCCTGCCACTGTTCTTTCATATGAGCCAATTTTATTCTGACTTCCACAACGTATATGATCTTAGCAGCATCACCTACAAAATGTTATGCCTAGCATAACAGAAGCAGTTAATTTAAGGACATACTTCACTTCTTCTCTTTTATATCATTAATTAGATGTTCAACTATCCTAAGATGATAAAGTTTATGAAGCTCAGCTGGGTCACTCCCTTCCACTTCACCCACCTACCCATTCCATTTTGCCAGAAAAGCAATGCCAACAAAATGAAACAACTGAGGTGCTTTCTACAGCAGTTTGTAGGGACAAACATTCTGCAAATAGACATTTTTCTTTGGCCTTAGGTACAAATAATAGTTTAACTTACAATATTGTCATTGTAATTGTAATTTGTAATTGTAATCGAACATTTTTATAGCGCCGCTCACAGATTCAGTAGCGCTCCCGACCCTAGTTAGCACTTCCCCTAACAAATAGTATAGTCTTCAGGCGTTTCCTAAACAGAGGGAGAGAGAGACTGAGAAGCTCAAGACGCAGCTTGTGTGGAAGACGGTTCCAGCAAGATGGGCCAACATAGGCAAAGCTTCTGGATTGGGCAGTAGCACCACGCATGCGAGGAACCACAAGGAGGCCATTAGCTGCTGAACGAAGAGCAGAGCGACCAGGGAGAGAGGATACCAGGTTACAGAAAGCACAGAGGTAGGAGGGAGCTACCCCAAGAAGAGAATTGCGCATAAGCGTCAAAATCTTAAACTCTATGCGTTGCGATACAGGAAGCCAATGAAGAGTGTCCCGAATAAAGACAGAAATGTGAGAGAACTTGGGAAGACCAGCAATTAGACGAGCAGCAGCATTTAGTATTGACTGAAGTTTCGAGAGGTTGAGTGAAGAAAGACCAGCGTATGCGGAGTTGCCAAAGTCAACCCTAGAGCAGATCAGGGCGTGGACAAGCATCTTAATAGCATGCAGCGAGAGTGAATGCCGGATGCTGCGCAGCTGGCGTAGATGGTAGAGACATGTACGTGAGACACGGTTAACATGGTCCGAGAAAGAGAGAACTGGATCCAGAGTGAAGCCCAAATCACGAACAGTGGAAGAGAAATGGATATCCGGGAACAAGTTGCAGAGGAGCTCCATGTCAATCTTAGCAAGCTGAGCTCTGCCGCCAAGCCAGATGTATTGAGTTTTATCAGAGTTCAGGCGGAGACGGTTAGAGGACATCCACTGGTCTAGGGCTGAGGAAGCTTCAAGAATAGTGGCAACCAGTGAGGCAGCTGTACTGGAAGGGACATGAACAAATGCTTGGGTATCATCAGCGTATTGATGAGCCGAAGCACCCTTGAGAGAGAGTATAGCTGATAGATCTGCAGTGTAGAGAATGTAAAGAAGCGGTGCCAGGACCGAGCCTTGGGGCAAACCGTAAGGGACAAAAGACCAGGCAGAGCGTGTGGACCCAAAGATCACAGATAAGGAGCGGTCTGAGAGGAAAGAACTGAACCAGAGAAGGGCAGAGTCACGTATGTTGAAGGATTTAGAGAGACGCTCAAGGAGTATGGCGTGATCGACCGTGTCGAACGCTGCACTAACGTCAAACAAGGCAAGCAAGGTGACGTGGCTTTGGTCGGCTGCTGCAAAGACGTCAGCAAGTAAGCGGGTGATAAGGGATTCAGTTGAGTGGTATTTCCTAAAGCCAGATTGGAGCAAGGGCATTAGTGAATTGGTTTCAAGATAGACCACGAGCTGGAGCGAAATACACTTTTCCAGAAGTTTGGAAAGAAAGGAGAGATTAGAAATCGGGCGGTAGCTGGAAGGGGTGCTGGGGTCTAGACCCTGACGCTTGAGAGAAGGGAAAACCACAGCTCTTTTGTGCTTGGTTGGAACAGAACCATGAGCCAACCATTAAGTCCACTACTCATATTTTGACAGTGCCAGTCCCAAGTCTGGAGAAAGGAGGATATGACACAGTTTCATTAAACAGTGCTCAACAAGCCTTGCCAATATAAGTAAAGTTACGAAAATCAACCATATGTCTAATGGCTAATACTAAATATCTAACATAACAATAAAATTCGTTGTTTTACTTGAATTCCGAGTCCCAGTTGAAGGCGTGCCAACTGTTCAGTGGATAGACTATCGATTGGCAACGACTTGCCGTAATAGTCGGCCGCTTTCAGGGCAGTCTCCGACGTCTCCTCAATCGGAAGAGTTCCCAAACATTCAGAATTCAACCTGCACAAGAAGAAAGCAACCGTCTAAAGATATTGTTTTCGCAGACATATTCATTCATTTCGTGAATTTATATAGCGGCTCTTCAAAGACATATAATTGACTTTGCTCTGAATTACAACGTGGAAAACATGCAAACTATTAAAATTAAATTAATCAACTAACCAATTAATTTCTCACAGTGACTATGATAGATTCGAATACTTCTTATAATAAGAAAGCACAGACCATGTTTTATATATGAACCAATTTTATTTATATGATCAATATTTTAACTTATCAATAATATGTTTATTGTTCAGCAATCTTGACAAATGTTATTAATTTTGTCCTTGTTCTCTTGTTTTGGCTCATTGAGCACTGTGTCCTTTATTACAATTATATGCCACATTCCTTTTATTGCACGTACTTCCTGCTTTCTACCATTGGAGTTTTTCTAGTCTCACGATCTTAACCTGTAATCTTCATTTGGGGTTACCTGGGGGCTAGCGAAATCTTCCATTTTCTCGCTGACCCATTTTGAGGATCCATCCAATATGCTCAAGGTATGCTATTGATATCATTTATACAGCAAATATCTGTGTGCCCTACCCGTTTCGGTTTATGATTGATATCTCAGAATAAAATAATTTCAATATTTTTAAACAAAATGTAGTCTTAATGCTCAACAGAGGCTTAAACATACAAGGAAAACAAACACTCACTTCTTTTTCTGATTGCTTAAATTAATAATTTGTTGAGCATTTTCCTGAAAAGTTGCCCATGATCCGGTTTTGTTACAACTTCGACAGACAAAGTACCCTAACAAACAACAGCAGAAAATAACAAATCAAAATCAATAAAAAAAATAAATGTCATGTAAACCAACCAAAGTGCAGTATAAAAAGTTAGCCATCATAAGAACATACTTGTATATAATGGATTTAGGATTATGTGCATAATATCCCAAACACACACATGCACAAACACATACTCAAACACATACATGTACAATACACACGTTCTGCAGGCTTTTGCAGCACCGACCTGTTTTGGTATTGACGTAAAGCTTGTCCAACTCTTTCAGTTTAAGTTTTCGTCTGCTGTGTCTTGGACACGTCGTCACGATACACGTGAATCCCTCGGCAAAACTCAGATTACACGAAGTGAGGAACTTGCGGATCTCGCCAGAAGATACAGGTCTCATATCCTCAGATATAGGAATATTCTAGACAAACACAAACACCAACAAAAACACAATAAGTTTCTGACTTCATTAATTACAAAGTTCTGTCTATAAGCGATGTTGTTTGCACACCAAAATGCAGTCAGCAATTGGTTTATTAAAGAAGGAGTGTCTTACCTACTAACTTACAGAGATTCGTTTTGTATAAAAACAAAATCGCAAAAGCTCACACAGCATGATTGTCTCCAAGTGCTACACCTTTGGCTCTCAAACCATGCCATCTATGCATTTATCTATAAATGAATAAAAATACATAGACAGACTTCATACAAAACCATCTTATTTTAATTAGCCATGTTTAGGCTGGAAGTGCTTCAGAGTAGCCCACCTTGAAGAGGTGCAATATGAAATTTCCTAAATAATAATAATAAAAAAAGAAATATTAAACGAGATCAAATAATACAGACACATTTAAAACGTTTGGCAATGTTCATATAGATTGGCATGAATAGCACTTGGTGAAGCACTCAAAAGGTGTTGCACTTGTAAACATAAAAATCGATGGCAACCTGCCATCAGCAATTGATCTAAGAAGACCTGGAAAATGACCTTTTACGCAGGTACAACCAACAATCTGTGAAACTAAAGTTTCTTACATTTCTGGCCGATGCCACAAAGCTCAGATACTGGTGTCACAGGAATTATTTGATAATTTATTTCCACACCAGAAGTCCAGATGCAGTTAAATCAGGATGCTATCCAAAAGGAAATAAGAATAAACAAGGAAAAAATTTTTTCAATATTTAACGGACAGTGCTTCCTACCTTATGCGGTAAGCTTTCTGGTGGAATATCGGAACTGTTATGACGATAACTGTGCCGCAGACAAGTCCTTTGAGACAACAGCCGGGTAGCGCCTGCATTACTGTGGCTGATAACTCCACAGTGCAACTGTTTAAAATGCATCCCAGAATGCAATAATCCACAACGAGATGACAATCCACTTAAAACTCCCAACGTACAACCCCTCGCGGTGCCACCGTTTTGCATGGCACCATGTCCTGAGTTTAGAAACGAACGCATAACAATAGACGGAGGACCATTGTGATTATGAAACGATCGTGTGATGGATAAATAAACTCTTGCAGAGGAACATAACGTGATCAGCATCTTTCCCATTCATAACTGTCGTCACCTGCAAAATATAAATGAATACCTAAAGTTATACAAGATATATGTTTCATATTCTACAATATTATACAAGAGATATGTTTCATATTCTGGCTTCATAATAACAAATACCATCATTCTGAATATAGAAAACTTTGACACTGATAGAGTAGGGCTGCCAACCGTCCCGGATTCGCCGGGACAGTCCCAGAATCGGCCCCCGCATCCCGTGTCCCGGATTGATCCCAAATTGTCCCGGAATTTGTTGTAAGGATACACATAACAAAATGTTCGTATTTTTACACAAAACTCGAGAAGCTGTGCGATGATTTTGTGTTCTGTGACCTACCAGACCTGAGATTATTGGCGTTTAGTCTGGGCTGAAGCCTTCAAAACCACTGACACACACTGGCATTGTGTCATGCGCGTACATGTCAATCTGTTTTTCGGATATTTTGCAAGAAAAAAATGTAGGCTACTTGTTTTTTGACGATTTACATGTAGCAAATTGTTGACGCTTAGGCTATGTTTAGTGGATTGCAGTGCTGCACAACATTTGTAAGTTGTAACATTATGCAGTTAGGCCTATGTGGACAGAACATTTCGAGTTACTGTGAACGTCCCGGAATGGCAAAATCAAAAGTTGGCAGCCCTATGATAGAGTGAAAGCAGTTCCATCACTGGTCACAACCAAACGAGTCCAACTTGAGCCAATATGTGATGGGCGTGAATCCAGTGCTTGGGTTCAGCTTACGTCCGGGACTTGAATGTTTCTGCTATAAGCCATAGGGCATACATCGGAAAAGGTTTACTAAGACCTACGCAGAGCATAACAGTTGTTGCGTCATGTAGCATAGAGCTAGGACACCTGTTGTAATACAAACTGAGCAAGCAAAGTATAACAAGCAAACTGTAAACAATGCGGATAAAACGTTCGTACCATATAATGCAGATAAACAAACATATCACGTTTTTGACGCTCTCACGTGTTGTTATGGCTCATCTTCCCGCCGATATTTGACATTGCTGGCGGCAAACCACCGCTAGAGCTGTGTCCAGGCAAGCGATAACACGGGATTTTGAAAAATCAAGATACACAGAATAACTCTGCTGCGCATGTGTTACTGCAAATTTACTGTTAATTCAGCATGCGCTACTCAGGATATTGATTGCTGCATAATTTGGAAATTAGACATGTAATCTAACTTCGAAAAAGTTAAAATAGAATCAATATATCACGACGCACGAGAATTCAATTACTCTGGGTACATTGTGTGAGTGTATTTATTTAGCGCTTTCATAAATCGCACAGCGGCCGTCTGATCTCGATAATTATTATAATTATCTGAATACTGCGCTGCGCTAATAGTTTTAATTGGTTTATGGTAATTTTTTGATTTTTTACACGTGCTGGCAGTTTATAATTAGGCCTATTTGCCTAAGTTTTAGCATAGTAGGCTAATGATTTAGGCTAGTGAGTAAAAAGCTCATGAGTCAGTCCTTAGTTTAATCAATCAGTCAATCATTTAATCAATCAATCAATTATTTCACTGCACCAATTGCACAGGTCTACAGAAGCATGTAGGTTTAAATAACAACACAGCTTCTGGAGTTCGGTGTCGAAAGGAAGGGCCCAGAAGGGATCGAAGATCGCGCTACGTAACGACACCTTAGGCCCCTAATATTAAATTGACGCAAATATTGTGTGATGGCAGTCAGGCAACAGATTGAAACTTAACTAATATTATTGACAGATTTAGCAGATAAATCGCTATGTCATAATTATTGGATCTGAATTCTGAATAGAATCACGTAGGCTAGCCTCACTATGGTTAGCCTAACTTTTAGACACCGATTGCCGCAATCAATGCCCCTGAAGAAGTTCTCATATCACGATTCTATAATCAAACTTATACAGCGAATTAGTTTTACGGAACACCTTTACTGTGAATTTTAAGTGACTGGGGTTGGTGACTGGTGAGAAGTGAAATAATTCTTTGTAGCCTACAACCACTCATCGTTGTTGACTTGCCTGCAATGCTCGCTAGGCGGCCAGCCACAACCATTAATCGATAACTTAATGAATGCATGCGTTTCGCGGATTTGAGAGAAAATCTCCAGATAAATAGGATTAGATGCTTCTGAAGAATGTAAGTTTATTTTTAAAACATACTTTAAAGCATTGTTTAACTCAGCTGACATGTGAATGTGCTGGCTTGAATCTGTTTTTGTGTGAAACAATATCATTCATCGACCTAATTTTTGGGTTAAAGATCTATGCATGACATTTTTAAAGCTGTGGGTTTTATCTAGCGCTCTTCTACAAGGTGTTATAATTATTAAGTGACCGACTTTATGTCTGGAATTTTAAAATGCGGTTTTTAAATTGACAAGACCTGTGCGTCCTGACATTGTGTTGCGATGGTGATGACAACGATGATGAGATGATAATTATGATTATGTGGTGCTGTTGATGACCACAGTTATTGACAACGACGACGATCATTGATGTTAATTGTCGTCGTCATCAGCATCATCAACCATCATCCATCTATCTTTTCACGAGCATCACCAGCCATCATTTATAGCATCATTCATCACCATCACTACTACAACTACTACTGCTGCTGCTGTTGCTGCTGCTGCTACTACTACTACTTGGTTTACTACTTCTAATGCTACTAATGTGATTAATCTAATATTATCTAATAACTTATATATACACCGCTGTTATCGTGGTGTCTAATTAACGGTCGGATAGATTGAAATTATGATCGATGATCATAATCCATTGGAAAAGCCAAGTTAGCTTCTAAATAAATCAGGGAAAAGAGAAGCCGGGCTACTGTGGGTTTGTGGGCTAAATAAATTAGCTTTAAGTCTTGATCAGCATAAAAGAATCGACAGATGGAGCAGAAGTGAGCAGCAAATTCCAAAGCTTTGAGCCAGCGACTAACGAAAAATCCGAAGCCTAACGCTGTGCTGTTTGCGTGCTTGGCAGAGCAAGGTTGACCGAGTGCAGTATCTGTGTGAGGGGTTTGGCATGGATCAGAGATAGGTCACTTGATTAGCATCTCATGAGCTGTAAGGTGGATTTTAAAATGGATTCTGTGCTCAATAGGCAGCCGGTGCAGCGAGTGCTATATGTTCGTATTATGTAGAAATCTTGATATATATCCATGGCATTAGGATTTTAACGGTTTTTGTGGCTTTATTTCACTCGTATGTGACTTAACCCTTTAATGCCGAGATGGTAGTAAATGGTATGGGAAATCCTATACCCTCCGGCATTAAAGGGTTAAATGAGAAGTGAATTGCAGAGGTCAAGTGTGCTGGAAACCAAAGCTTTAGCAAGTGAAAAAATGGAGATTCAGACTAATTTTTATTGTGCAGTGGTTTGGGTTGCAGGGGGCTTTGGAATCCAACCCCTTAGTTCTTTTTTAAAACCCCACAGCTAAGTAACTGAAAAAGGTGTTTGACTGTTGGTGTCAGAAAATCTGACCTGAATTGGTATACTTTCAGTCTTTAACATTTTCAACCCCCAGCTCTTTGCTGACGACTAAAATGCTGCTAACATGTATTTTTATCACTTTTATGTTTATATACCATTATATGCGTGCGTGAATGCACACGTGTGCATCTACAGATGTGTGTGTGTGTGCGCATGCGTGCGTGGCTGTTATAATGTTGTATGTGTCTATTATGTATACATGTTTTATGGATGCTATTATTATTATTACAATATGAACATGATCACTATTAAGCCTTCGTGAAACTATCTGTCACTTTTAAACTGAATGAACTTCAGTGCATTAGGCACTACTTGAGCATTATTTTAAACATCACTGCATATTTCTTTAATTATTTATACATCATGGGAGTCTGTTAAGCATTTGGTTCTATTTTGTGACTTGCAGTCATATTCAAGCAGTTTCACTTGCCTTTTTTTGGCTCGATATTAATTCCAGTAGCAGACAGCTTATGATGCTTCACCCTCGAAAGTCTTAGTTGCCAGTTGAAATTGAATCCTCACTTTTGGTGTAGGGCCACGTTTTTTTAAGCTTAGGGTTGATCCTGTGATTAAATTTCTCATTGCAATTTAAGTGAAGTCCAGTTAATTTCACACTGGCTCTAAGTTATTGGCATAATTCGGACTTAGAAAATGAGGAATAAGCAAGACATCTGAATCTACCTGATTTGCTTTGCTAAGCAGACAAAACAACTGTTATTACTGAATGCCATTGTGGCTGACAGTATTTTGTGGAATCATAGATGAAGCTTGAAGTCTGTGACATGGATACCATTCATGGTTAGCTAAAGAGACCATTCTTCCTCTTATCCAGTGGGTAGTAGCAACGTAAATAATAATTTCTGTTTATTCAACAATCCGGTTGACAGAACTATACTATACTATTTTCGAATTTAATTTTATAAAGTGCCTCTCACAGTACAACCTAATCAGAGGCTCTCCCAGTGCGAAGATCCCCTTGAAAAAGAACAGTTTTAAGGAAACGCACAGAAACAGCAGTGCTCCCAGATAAGATCTGAGTACGAATAATAACAATAATAATTCCAAAGCAAAGGGCCAACAGAAGCAAATGCACGATGCTGGGCTGTAGCAGTCCGAGACCATGGTACAAGAAGGTCATGACGGTCTAAAGAGCGGAGAGAACGTCCACTGTCGTCCAGTGGTAGTTAACGCAACCGGTTACAGTTATCAATATCACCAATCACCATGTTACTCTGATATGTTGCATCAGCTCAGTACACAATCATGTTACACAATGAAAATGTTACACTGCTTAGTTACAGCACCATGACAGAGTGGCTTCTATCATCTACCGTAGTTGTTTGCATGGTTTCCAGTTTCATGGCTGTGCTGATTGCAGACTTGAAAGAAAGGGTATGAAACAACAACTCCCTTGCAATTACCCATAGCTGATGTCCGTGGATTTAGTCTTAATGCCATGCTGCCATTAAGCAACCCTGAACCTCTTAATTTAGTGTAAAACTTTGCCTTATAAATGTCCTTTCTATATAGTTTGATATGTAATGGCTGCTGTTTGCCATACGTATATATATATACATGTACATGACTATGTATATATATTGTTTACCATCCTCACACACATATGTACTAGGGTGTCTCTTAGCACAATGGGGGGGGAAAATTTGGGGGATTTATTTCCATATCACCCTTAAAAGTTGTTAGGTTTATTTAAATAAAATTCTACAAAAATTTCATTAAAATTGGGTAAAATTTAGAGGTCGCCCTCTAGCCTCAAAGTTTTGCATGTAATAGGCTTACTTGGACAATGGGAAATCATGTAGTCTAATGTTGCATGATAATTAATCATCATTTCTAGTGGTAATCAATTTGGCTTGTTTATATGACATACATGTATGTATGTGCACTTGATAAATGGCCCATTCAAGAATACTACTCAGAAGTGCTCCCGACTAGGGCGCGGACACTGATTTTGAGATTCACACCAAAGCGCATGAGCATTTGGTGGCATTTTGGAGTTCGGTCATGAGTCAAATCTTTCAGAGGAATTCAACTCTGACAGGTCTTTAGATGGATTATAACTGCAAAAGGTTCCATCTTGCACTCCAGCACTTGATATAAGGATTTAAAGATGGTCGTTAATACTCATTATGCTGTGTGGAAGTTGGATCTTCCTTTGGCTTCCCATCCCAATGTGCTGCCAATTGTACCAAAGGTACAACCTACAGCGAACTCTGATTTTAGGTTGTGTTATGCGGTTATTAACGCTGGCACGATGAATTATTGTAGCCTGCTGTTGATATTCAAATAAATAATGACATGCCCAAGGATACATGCAACTTCACTGACAATAACGGTGGCATTTCTGGATGAGACATTGGTTCTATAGTGTGTCTTTATGTTTTAAACTTTATGTTTAACCGTGTTCTCTTTGGAGTTGAACCTTTGCTAAGCACAGGCAGGATGGTAATCTCCCCTCTTTTCGGCAGCATCATTTGATAAGTCAGAGTTTAGCACAGCCCGACTGGTCGATGCTTTGATGTCTTCTTGTGATCACAAAAGCGTTCAAATTGCACCTGATCACTCTTGTACACTCTGTTTGAGGTGATACTGAACCATATATGCCACTTGCCTTCCTAAATATGCCTTTGCCTATATGCGTGACGTTCTTCACTGGCTTCCTGTTTCTCAGGGCATCTTCCGAGTTGCTCTTGTTTGGCGTTCTTATTTACGCCTCATCGTATCTTATTGTGTCTGATCTTTGTTGACCTGTCTCTCTGGCCGACAAAGATTGCATAACCTTTGTTCTTTTGCAATGGCCATTATAGTTCTCATCTTTTCCACTCCCTTAGTTCGACTGAACAAAGTCTGCTCTCAGTCCATTTTGTTCGTACTTCCACTATACAGAACCATGCTTTCTCGGTGGTATGACCCTCAACCTGGAATGGTCTTCCACTGACCCTCCGCCTCTTTGTAAAAATACTTCTCAGGCTTTCCTCTCTCTCTCATCTTAAGACAGTTTTATTTGGCCGCGCTGAGGTTGGGAGCGCCTCTGAGTAGCCCCTGAAGAGGTGTTGTATAAATGCATATAATGAATGAATGAATGAATGAATTAGACTTGAGATGATGGCTAGGTAAAACTCGTCTGATTTCTATAAGTCGCTCAAATCTCAGTCTGTTAGCTGTTGCTGGGTTGAGATCGCCTGTGTGTAGGTCGCTTGAAAAGGCGCCATATAAATTATCGGAATGATTAAAAGTGAACAGAAGGTAATAACCTGATTTACTCCTTCTACATATTGAAAGTAGCTAATCAATAAGTCAATCTAGAACTTCTCTAGCAAAGCGAACGATGTGGCATATTTTTAGACAATAGGTCTACATGTGTTAAAACTTTGACATCAGAGGGCGACCTCTAAATATTCTCGGATTTCCTTCAAACTTTTTTATAAATTTTTTCTTCATAAACCTAACAACTTGAAAGGGTGATAGATTGAAAATTTAAACTTTCAGTTTTAAGAGACACCCTAATATGTACATATGTAATATATATATATAATTTCTTCTGGCTAATCCAGTGTTTACAAAGAATGGCAGTTGCAGTTTTTAGAGAGAGAACCAGATTGAATTATGAACTTAGAATCACAAGTAGCTATTTACCTTTGTCATAATTGCAGCATAGTTTGAATTCCTGCATTTGTAATTTTGTATGAATAGATTTTGCTTCGCTTAAAAATTTTTTTATGCGGTTCATATTTGATGTATATAGCTGAAGCGTGAAATTAAACATTCAGGCTTTTCATGAAGTGTTTACTCTTTATTCTGACGTTGAATTGCAGACGGTGGTATTTTAGTCTTATATAATGCTGATCAAATATTTTGAGGGAGCCTTTGTAAGTCAGTCACGACTAGCAGGTTGTTTCAGGTGTAGCAGTAGATTTGTATAGATCAGGCAAAGTAAAAAAATCGATGTAGCATATACTGTATTGCTGTCAAGTGCCTTTAATGCTCTGGTAGGTGGGCACGTCTTTGAGGGGCATTTAAAAGACAATGCATATTACTGGTTCATTATGCCGCTTACAGAATATTATTGTTCTGTTGTTATTATTATTTATTATATTTATTATTATGAAAATATGAACACCTGCAAGGTCACACAGAAATACAAGTCAGAGACTTGTTCAGTGCCTTGAAAGTCACGTGAATTGCTTGGATTTGGACCGCAGTTGGTGTTCCCTAAAAATAAGTATTTAGGTAGTACTGTGGAACTGTTGTCACTTTAGTGTCTGTTGTTATCAGCTATTGCCCAGAATAAGATTGCAAAAAAATTATCCACTGTTATGTTAGAGATAATTACCGGTATTTGCTGTGCTCAATATATTATTCTGTTAGAACTGCACATGATATGTAATTATCAGATCCATAATTATCTGCTGTTGAAATAAATCTGTGTAATTTAATTGAGAATTGTTCTTGTGCTGTGTTGACTCTGAAAGCAAGGGCCTGGAAGCTGAAATTTACTGCGCTATGTAGCACTGCTCGGGGTGTGAACTGGCTAGTACTCATGACGGCTTTTTTTACCCATAAAAACAGAATATATAATTTATGATTATGGGTTCTGATTTGCTGATAAAGGCTGAGTGGATGTAATTTTGGCATCCGGGCTGAAAAAATTGGTTCGGATGTTGACAGATGTTGGGCAATCAGGTTGACAGAGGGTGACAGAGGTGTCGTCATTCAGACTGAGTTATTGTCATAAGGCAAACAACAGCAGGTCATCTGTTTGCACAAAAAAGAACAAAGAACAAAGGAAGAACTAATTGTGATTCGATGGACAAAGAGAGCTGCAAGGCCAGTGCAAG
Source organism: Lumbricus rubellus (assembly GCA_945859605.1). NCBI lineage: Eukaryota > Metazoa > Annelida > Clitellata > Crassiclitellata > Lumbricidae > Lumbricus > Lumbricus rubellus. The sequence goes on along the minus strand of OX243811.1, from coordinate 12,743,017 downwards.
CTGTTGTAAAAAGCGATGAAATTATTTTTTGAAAGCTGTGCTTGCAGTTGTGCCATGTGAACAGCGTACGTAGTCAGGTAAGACGTAGACTAGCAATGTCTTTCTGTTTGTTGAATTTGTTTATACTAAGGATGCAAGGACCGTTTTTGCACAGGACCAGAATCTCCACCTTTAACGGCCTTGTGCAAGTTTTTGGACGATAATTAATTACGGTAATTGGAGTTCCTGAAAATCTTTAGCATTAGAAACAGAATTTTAAGTGGGGCAACATCTATCGTTGAGAGTGAAATGTATGGCCACAAAATGTTCACGAGTAACCAGTCCTGTAATATTGAGAGTCCTTGCTATAGATGTTTAAATTTTATGTAGCCCATTTTGCTGTACTTCTTATAATGATGTGCTGAACTGTCAAACATTAATTATAGGTGACCTGGCAGAGAGGTGTTTCTACAGATGTCCCTTGCACTTTGTGCCCCAACTGAACTCAGCTGTAAAATGTATACACAGATGGTACACTATTGGTTGAAAGGTCAAATAGCATGGTTAAGAAAATGCAACAAGTAACGCTTTATACACATGGCTCACTCAAATTCTGTTTAGCCTAATCCAGTGGTTCCCAACCTTTTTCGACCTTAGGGCCACTTTTTCTAAGTTGGAGGACACGAGGGCCACATTTTCTTAGTTAAAGGACATTAGGGGGCCACAGTGATAAAATTTAATTAACTTAAAGCATATAAAATTGTTATAATTGACTCAAAATAAAATATTTGATGTTATTTATAGACGTAAAAATAAAATAATTTGTAATATAAAATAATTATGAGTTTTATCCTGTCAAAATTGTCAATTTTTCATATATTTTTTTTAATTCTTTGAGAGATACGGGCCATTTTTGAAGCCTGGCGGGCCATTTTCTGAGGCCTGGCGGGCCACTTTTGGCCCGCGGGCCACGGGTTGGGAACCGCTGGCCTAATCCTTCTCTTTCTCCTTCTTAACGTATTTCTTTTGTTAGATATACCTTGGTTTTTAGTGTGGCACTATATAAGTGTGGAATTACATTGTAAATGTGGGTGTCTAATACTGAATTTACTCAAGACTGCGTTTCTTGGAGTATAATATGGGTGGCAGGTGGCTAGACTTGCTATCAACAGGGAAGAGCTTTTTATTGCATACAGAAATCCATCTGCATCATCTCATATGACTTGCCCTCATCTCGGATACCTTGACTGGTTGGACTGAGGCCTTCGTTGAGTGCTTGCCATGGCTTAGGTTTCCACATGTCCAGAGGAAAGTCTATCCTGATGCTTATATTATGGTGTAACCGGACCCTCATCCTCATCCTCCTCATCCACTGCAACTGGTCCTTAGCGCTGCTGCTGTGGTCCAGTATAAAGAAAAGTCGATAGCATCTTCTGACCGTTGGCCTGCAGCCGCCTGTCTGTCTGCAGGCTGAGTACTTTTTCAATAAATCATCCCTTCATATTGGGAATGCCAAGATGCTTGCAGTGCTGCTCCCTGCGGACGAACATGGTGGTGGTGGTAGTGGTTTGTGGTTTTCATCATCGAAGTAGATTGCCATCGGTTTCTAGAAGTGGGGGGGCATGGGGGTGGTCAGCTATCGTCTCTCTTCACGACGTCATGCCCCTCCCTCTACTTTTGCCAGTACGAAGATTGCTGCTATTACAGATCTGTCTCCTGTTGAGATGTAAGGCAGATGAAAACAATATTGTGTATGGTGATGCGTTGAGACTTCAGTCAACAGCATATGTGGGAGGGAGACCACATGAAGACCACTCCCTGGTTGGGTGGTTGGTTTGGTGGGGGATGGGTATGATGAGGTAGCAACTTCATTTGTTTAACCTCAGCTTCGAGAGACTGTTCTCTCCACTTAAGACTTGTATTTTCAGTTTACATGAGGCTCTGCAGTTTTTTAGGATAGCTATGCTTCTGTAACATACGACTGACTCCGAAAGGTAATATATAAACATTGTTAACTTAACAAGTATTTACATTCATACATACGGTCGTACATACATAGTCTATGCAATGTTATGTGATGACAATTTCTATAGCATTGGCGGTATATGAAGCTATTTCTAGGATCTTTACACTCAATCACACACACATGCACACACTCACTGCATCGCACTTGCACTGTGAAATGCGAATGTCCACTGCCACATACAGCACGTTAGTTCACACCGTGACCAACATTGATATAGAAACACAATTTCTTACAAAACACATGCATTAGGCCGGCCCTTAGCATACAGCCAAAAAATAAAAATCGTAAAATTTTGTCTGGCACCCTTTCAATCCATGCCAATTATAGAAATAACATTATGTTGAAAAGGATTTTGGAATTGCAAAACATTTAGGGGTGCCCCTGGGGCGCCGAAATTTATTCTTTAATACAAATGTGATCTATCGAATCATACAATTTCAACCAAACTATATTCAACACACTGTCATTCAGAAATTTACAGAGATGACTAAAATACACTCTAGTGATGCAACAATGCCAATGAAACAAGTGTTAACTGTTCAATTATAATTCAGTTATTGTTCACTGTTCTGCTGGTCACAGAAGTAAATGATCAGTACAGAACAATAAAATGCAGGAATCACTGCTTTCTACTAAGGCCTAAAAAAAAGTGTTGTGTTTCCGGTAACAGAGCTAAAAAAAATTGGGTAGGTAGGTCGGAAAATATTTTTATTTTGTAAAATATTTTTATGCAGTGACTATCCGAAAAAGTATACCCCACTAGTCTTTTTTGCACGCTGAAACAAAGTACGTGTTCTAAGCAAGTATAAACTGCCTATTTCCCGACTGTCTGCACCTAAAACTGCTCTAGAAACAGTCCTATTAATTTCATTTTGTTGACGTCTCTTATGTTATGTCAATACAAATGTAAAAATAATATTTTTTGAATTTTTTTTTTTTTTTTTTGAAAAAAGTTTTTTTTTTGAATTTTTTTTTTTTATAAACTTTTTTTACAAAAATATTTGGGTCGCGGCCGTAAAAATGGGTCGGTCGGGTTACCGGAAACACAACACTTTTTTTTTACGCCTAATTAGACACGAGATTTCTTTTTGTGCAGTCAGGGAACTGTCGTCGATGTTCACTGACAACCAGCAGGAGAAATTGAAGCTGGTCCTCATCTTTTGTTAGCTTTTTTTTATTTAAGTCCTGGATGAGTGCCACACCTCCTTCAGCTCTATCACTGACGACATTTGAGTACTGCTTGTGCTTCTCGAAATGCTTCATGCTCTTCCCAAAGAGCAGGATCTTTGGAAAGCATCATCTCAGATAGTCCATGCAGACCAAGCACCTGGAATAGTTTCTTGGAGTTGGTTATACAGAATTGTTCCAGACCGCTGGTGCCAAGACTGACTTCTGACTTCACACTGAGTCGTTAAGGCTGATGATATGGGGCTACTTCTTCCATGGCAGCAATCATTAGCTTCTTGAAGTCATTGGATACCCTTGAATCAAAAAGAGCAATCCCAATAAGCTCTTCAGACAAAAATACCAGAGATGAAGCCCTAGCTTCTTGCTTGTAGCAGAAGAAATTGTAGTATGTGGATAAGTGAGAAGGTTTGCCATGAGAGTGAAGTCATTCAGAGGAGCCTCCACAGCAATAGGCGCAGTTATCCAGGCTTTCAGGTAGACAATAACTGAAAAGATGGCAATATCACGAATGCTGCGTTTTTCTGCAGCAGTCTTCTTGAACTGAGCACGAAAGAGCCACATCTTTATGGTATAGATGACTTTTGCCATCCATTGTGCCTGGTGCATAGCGCCAGGTATTCGAAACCGAATTCCACGAGTAGGAACACCTCCACGAACGAAAACTGAGAGCTCGAGAAATTCCCTGTAATCGTCTCGTGGCTGTGCAGTTGCTAAATGTCTATGAGCAAACTCCAAGAACGGTGTGGGGCCACCAATGATTCCACCAAAGGATCTGACGAGGCTACCTGGAATTTGTCGCTTTCAATGAATTTCTAGTGGTCTCGAAACCTCTTGAGAAGAAGAACATCAGGTTCAGTAGAAGTTCCAATGGAAGTTTTTCGAATGCAGCCCCAACAATTAGTTCCATAACATAACATGGTGTCGACATGCCAGGAAAAGGAGATCTTTATTCAATTCTTGCTCTATTAGGAAACATGCACATGAGCGATGACCTGTGTTGCTGGCTGTGGTGTCAAAGCACAAAGCATCAAGCTGATCTTGAACATTCCACTCTCTCTGAGATGACTACAGATGCCTGAGCGTAGCCTGTTCTTGAGAACAGTTTTGGAATGCCCAGTAACTGTTCAATTCCTACACCTGAGATCAACTGGAAGACGGTCAACATGTTCGCGTGATGTCAAATCTTCCAGAAACTTGCCGTCCCAATTAACGGTTGAAGGAACTAAGGCAAAAAATTCGGATTGAAGGTTGTTTGATTTGGTGGTACTGTTGCTCGCCCTGGCTCGTTGAATGGAATTTCGGTTGTTATTCAAAATCATGACTTCACAGCCAAGGCTGGAAGCCACTTCGCTAAAAACGAATGTAGTATTTCTTGACGAGATTTTTGTTCTGTTCAAAGCCGATGTCAGACCAGGAGACAGAATATTGATTCTGGCTCGTTTGGGCGCAGTTGCTTCATTTTTACCAGTTGTTAGTGCCGCAGGTTTTGTTTCCTTTACATCCAGCTCACGTAATTTTATAAGTAAGTACATGTAAGTACTAAATATTAAATGTTGATGCATTGCAAACATTAGTAGGTTGACAGAATGTATTAAAGCACTAAAACTTTCAGTTTGCGATTCCAATTATAATTTGGAAGTTTACTCGTACATTACTGAAACTTGAGAGCTCGGGGGGCACCCCTAAATATTGCCCTATTGCAAAGATGTTTTGCACAAATTATTTTCTTCATAATTGAAATAGATTGGAGGGGTGCCAGTTGATTATTTTTAACTTTCATTTTTAAGGGCCACGCTAACATGCATGCACACAATCCTATGTACAAATGTACATACACACACACATACATACATACATTCATTCATTCATACATACATACATACATACATACATACATACATACATACATACATACATACATGCAATGTCATACAATACATGCATACATACATCATTGTATACATGCAGAGGCTTAACACATGCATTTAATTATGCTGGGACATCTTGGTGTCAGCATCCTGATACTTTCTTCGCACGACATCTGCCTCTTGCTATCTCAAAAGTCATGACACTGATATCGGCCAGTTTTGTTGTTGTATTGTGGCTTTTGTTGACTTTATCACATCACTTTCCAGCCACCTGTTTGTTGACTTCGTGATATTATCTGTCATGTGAAATCTTCTTGCTGGATTACCACTGTGATACCCAACCCGTACCCAGTGACCCACCACACCCACCACCACACCCCTTGTGGGGCACGGTGGTGTAGTGGTGGATTCAGTGCCTTGGAGCAGGAAGATTCCAGATTCAAATCTACCTCAAGCTAACACATAGGACCTTGAGCAAGTCCTTCACTCGTAATTGCTCGTGCGCTTCGGCGTAAAACTCCGATGCAGTGTCCGTGCTGTAGTTGGGAGCACATCTGGGTTGAGAGATAGAAAAGGCGCTATAGCAGATGCGAGAAATTTTAAAAAAAGTAAAAAATTTGGGTTAAATGAAGATACCCCAGAGATCTACCATTTCTCTAAAATTCTATACATCATGCATCATTAGTGGAACAGTCTAGATTTTGGTGTCGCTATTGACTTTATTATTCCAAAATCCCTTGCAAAAACGCTTTTAAGTGTATCGAAAATGAACCCATGTCTGCCCGATAATGATAAGTCTGACTTAAAATGCACCAATTAAATCATTGGTTGGCTAATCTGTGAGCTTTCAACTGACAGCACTTGTTTAGTTTAAATCCTGTTTGCCTGCAATGTTATGGCATGCTGCTATCTGGTGGCCTTGAGAAGAAGGCGTCTCTGGCTCTGTTGGTAATTTGCTCAACAAACACGTCTTCAGGGTTCTAACAAATCTTGCGGCTTAACCCTTTCGCCCCGAGAAGCCGCAAAAGCGGCATTTCCTGCATTTACGTATCCCCGAGAAGCCGCTTTTGCGGCTTTTCGTCTTTCTACCTATCCCCGAGAGGACTCGTTTGAATTTTATGCGTGATATCTAGTCTTTGCTACTCTATTGATGTTAGTTAATGTTTACGATGCGCGATAATAAAACATAGACAGTGACTTAGGACACATGCGGCCATTTAGATACGTAATCGGCACTTCGCAAAATGTCGCCGAAAAACCTAAAAAGAAAGCGACCAACCGGTAATAAACTTGGTAAACTAGTTGAAAAACACAAGAAATTCAGTTCTAAAGAAGCTTTAGAAATGCTGATGCAAATTGATTCGGACAATGATCTTCTATAGTGCGGACGACGAATGTGATTCCGAATACATAGAGACAGAGGACAGTGAGAATATAATGTAGGCTATGTATGTATAGGCTATATGTATGTATGTATATATGTATGTATGTATGTATGTATGTATGTATGTATGTATGTATGTATGTATGTAGGATTATGTATGTATGTATGTATGTATGTATGTATGTATGTAGGCCTATGTATGTAGGCCTATGTATGTACATGTATGTATGTAGGCCTATGTATGTATGTATGTATGTATGTACGTATATATATATTTGCATGTATGTATGTATGTATGTATATATGTATGTATGTATGTATGTATGTATTTAGGCCTATGTATGTATGTAGACCTATGTATGTATGTATGTATGTAGGCCTATGTATGCATGTGTGTAGGCCTATGTAGGCCTAGGTATGTATGTATTTAGACCTATGTATGTATGTAGCCTTTGTATGTATGTATGTATGTATGTATGTATGTATGTATGTAGTATGTATGTATGTATGTATGTGTGTGTGTATGTATGTATGTATGTATGTATGTATGTATGTATGTATGTATGTATGTATGTATGTATGTATGTGAGTTTTAGTATCGCAGATGTCAACATTAGGGTTTATGGTTTCTTCTAGGGAGCCCAGGGGATAAGGAAAATCTAACCAGGACAGCAGGGGCGAAAGGGTTAAATGCACTCTGTGTGTTCTATACTAATGTTTCTTTTTCTGAGGCATTTGTGGAATCTTGCCGATTTGCGAGGAATTCCTGGTGAAGGCTTTAGTTAAAGAGGTGAATTATTGCATTTAAAACACCCAGTCTTGTTACATGTCTTACGAGAAGTGTTGTTTTGGAGAACGTAGGTTAGTGGGAGAGACCTGTGTAGGAATGGAAAGGTAGTAAATAAACATATATTTAGTGTATGAGAAGTGACCACAGTCTCATTGAGTCAGGCCACCATTTTGTTTAGTGCTCAGCAAAACCGTGAAAACGAGGTAATTATAATTTAGAAATTCATTCATATTGTGACTAAACAGATGAAGGATAGTTCTTTTTTAAAATCCCTAGATGGGTAATAATTAATCGTAGGGCTAGCTTGAGGGCTACTCTGCTTCTTGTAGGCCTATAGGTATGTTTATAGTTATTCTTATTGTTGTTAGGACTATTTTTTATAGACTATTTTTATAGTTGTCATGTGATGTGCACTTAAAACGTAGCCCTGACAAAGCTGGTGATATAAATACACCCACAGGTCTACTTTAATAGGTTAAGGACTTAAGGGTGATTGTGTACTAACAGTGACTGGGAGAAAAATGCAGCTTATCATTTAAGTATTTACAAACATTATCATAATTACCTGTGTACTACATTTGAATGTTTACTGTTTTGTATGCCAAGAAATTTCGTGAGGTGTTGTGACAGCCTGTAATGATCCTCCATGCAGTAGGTCATGGTCGTGATCTCATTTAGGTCATGATTAGTGAAATGTGTTTGTATACTTTGTGGTATATTAATGTAATTGCATGAATTGCTAGGGTTATGCGATGACCTTGCTAAGACCTGGATTGACTGTGACTGTTTATTTGACCCTGGAGTCAGCTGACTGCCAGTTGTGAATTTGCAAGTCTGTTTCTACTTCTGCTGAGTGCTGATGTATTTTATTTAAGGGAAAGTGACAATGTTCCTTCTGACCTCTGAGGTCAAACGATTGCTGGGTCTTCTTTACTTTACTTAGGATTTTGAATATACTGGATCATCCTTATTACAGTAGGTGCTTCAGTATAAAACTTAAACTCTTCTGTTATTTGGATGAGAACAATGATCTTAAATGTTATTCAGCTTTTGAAGATGATTGTATGCAAGGCAAGTCTGGTGGTTATCCTGCTGATTTGTAGGTTCAGAAATGTAGGGGGAGTGTCTAAGTACTTCACTTTTTATCTTGTTGAACTGAATTGGGTAACCCTCCCTTCTCCCCCCCCAACATAATTCCGCCCTCCCCCCAACATAACGCTGTTGGTGGGAATACACATGGCATGGTGGATAAAAAGTTGCTAGAAGAGATTACTGAATAGGTATATTGGGGTTAGCGTAAGGAACCATTCTTCTTTTTCATAGAAAATTGTTTTATCGTAATACAATGCTGCTCAAGATGGTATTTATAGGGCGTAAAAAAAAGTGTTGTGTTTCCGGTAACGCGACCGACCCATTTTTACGGCCGCGACCCAAATATTTTTGTAAAACATTTTTATTAAAAAAAAATTTTTCCCCCCCAAAATTTTTTTTTTCAAAAAAAAATTTAATTTTTTTTTCAAAAAATACTTTTTTAACATTTGTATTGACATAACATAAGAGACGTCAACAAAATGAAATTAATAGGACTGTTTCTAGAGCAGTTTTAGGTGCAGACAGTCGAGAAATAGGCAGTTTATACTTGCTTAGAACACGTACTTTGTTTCAGCGTGCAAAAAAGACTAGTGGGGTATACTTTTTCGGATAGTCACTGCATAAAAATATTTTACAAAATAAAAATATTTTCCGACCTACCTACCCAATTTTTTTAGCTCTGTTACCGGAAACACAGCATTTTTTTTTAGGCCTAGGCATTTGGGTGTCATTAGAAGTATGGAAAGTGGTTTGTGGAAGTTTCAGCATCAGTTCAGTTGATTCTTATCAAGTATGTTCAGTGACTTTTTATTTGTCCTTTGCCACTATTATGATTATTTGATCATGATTGTAAATATCATTTGGCAAAACGAAGTTCTTACTAAATGAACTTGCCGTAAAAGTGAAGTTTCACTTCCTTGAACAAGCACTTTCTCTTTTCACAGGTGAAATAGGAGCACTATAAATCTTTAGGTTCGTCTCAAATTGAAGTTGTGGTTCCGCTGCAGGCAACTGACAGATTCTGTGATGCATGACACCATTTATTTGTCCTTCTACCCAGATGTTTGTGGGTCATGCATGGCTGAATGCTTTCACCTCTTGGCAGACTTGTCTCAAATGCCTCTCAGCACTCAGAAGGTCTATTGCCAGTGTATGGGGGGAGGGGGAGGTTGGCCTGTGTTACATAATGTGTCCTTGGCTGAAATTTTTCTTTGCTTTGATTGATGAAATCATTGATTGATGTATTTTTGAGACCCATGCTTGAACGAGTCAACCTTAGATTAATCTAAGTATCTAATCTAATTTAATCTAAGATAATCTAATCTAATGGCTTCCAAAGTAGTGATTGTATTGTAGCGATTAGATGCTAATGGTCAATTGGTTTTTATGTTAGGAAATCTAAATTACGAGTGCCATTTTAAGATAAACTTGTAGAAAACGTTTCCTTCTCTATAGGAAAGGTGTATACATGAAGTAGGCAAGCTTTAAAGCCGTAATCTTACCGTAATTTGCCGTAATCCTTAATTTTACCATAGTCTGCACTAATCAGGTGACATCTGATCTTAACGTATGAATTGTCGTATTTTATTGCAGTGATTTTTTGTGATTTGATTATTGCTATTTTGGTTTGATTATTGCTGTTTTGTTTCGAACGTCTTGCAGAATGTCGAGGTCGGGTCGCATTGGTTTGTCCGAGTACACAGCTCAGCGTTTGGCTGAGCTTCGTGCTCGACGAGCAGAGGCCGAACTGTCTGACGGCTACGGTGCTTCTCAAAACATTACAAGAGACCATTCGAGTTCAGCTCTCAATGCGAGCAACTCGACTCTAAGCAGCACCGAGTCAGTGAGCAGCTCTAGCACGAGTGCCGCCAGCTCTCCTGCCAAGGCATTAACTGAAGTCACCGCCTCAGCTCGGCCGCTCACGAGCGCCACTGTCACAGAGGAGTCAAAAGAGTCGGACACCGCGACTTCGCGCGACACTGCGACTTTGTGCGACACTGCGACTTTGCGCGACACTGCGACTTCGCGAGCGACTGTTGGGAACGGCTCGAGCGTGTTGCCGGCTGCTCAGTCCGTTCGTTCTTACTCGTCGGAGGATAGAAACGGAAAGCAGACGTCTGTTGCGAGTGACGGAAGAAGCGGGAAACCGCCGTCGTTCTCCGAGGGGCGAAGTGCAAAGATTTCGTCGTATTCTGGCTACTCTGGTTTTTCACCGACCATCAACGCCGATTCGAGAAGTTCCGCCATGAATGGGAGCGGAGGAATGACGTCTGCGAGTAGCAACTCGAAACTGATTGGAGACGTGAGTTTGATTTTTACTATAATTTATGTATCGTTTAGTCCAGCGGTTCCCAACCCATGGCCCGCGGGCCAAAAGTGGCCCGCGAGGCCTCACAAAATGGCCCGCCAGGCCTCAACAATGGCACTCATCTCTCAAAGAATTAAAAAAATAATGAAAAATTGACAATTTGGACAGGATTAGAACATAATTACAATCATTTTCTATTACAAATTATTTTATTTTGAAGTCTATAAACATCAAACATTCTACTTTGAACTAATTACAACAATTTTTATATGCTTTTAGTTAATTAAATTTCAGTGTTGTTGCCCCCTAAATGTCCTAATGTCCATCATATACGAAAAAAGTGGCCCTTGTGTCTTCCAACTTAGAAAAAGTGGCCCTTCAGTCAAAAAAGGTTGGGAACCACTGGTTTAGTCAATTGATGTTAGTGTACAATTTAGATGAATTTATAGATCTCTATTCGTTTACTTTTCTGATAAAAGAATTAGTCTGCTGTTGCGTGAATGGGCGTTGATGATATTCAAGTGAAAAAGGTTTAAGTGGCCAGCTTAAATATTTAGTTAAAGTGAAGATAATCAATTTCACATGTGACGACATTAGTTTAAGAAATTCTGATCTATACACTTTATGCTTGATAGCTTAAGTGATTCTGCCACTCCTTCGTTGGTGTCATCTGGTTCTCTGCTTTTCTGTAAATGGCTGCTTAATCACACTGCCCTCCTTCTTTATCCAGTCATGGGATTGACACTACCTGTTGAACTGCTGGTCTACATAATTATAATATATATTATAGGGTACTATTGAAAGGCAGCTACCTACCATACCAACTGAGTGAAATCAGCTGAATAGATTAGTGTTTAAAGGAGCCTAATTATGGCTTGAGCTACATATCACAATATGCATAATTTTTTATCTTTTGTTATATTGATCAAGTGTGTTATTTACGTGCATGTCACAATGCTGTTGAGAATAACTGCAGCACATTAGAGTGGTACTTAAAACACCTTGTATTAAGTGTCTTGATGCATGCATGCATCTGTGGGTATTTAACAGGACATGAATTTTATTATTATTATTATTATCTTGGTATTTGTATAGAGCTTTGCAATATCTGATGGTGAAGTTTCAGTCGATGACTAATATAAGGAGCTTTGCGTTATTTAGGCCAACGTTTGATAAATGCGTGCCAAGAAGAGTTGAGCGGGAAAACGATCTATCCAATCATCTAGGAATGCAAAACCTGAGATTACCCACTTTCGACCGTGTTTATCGAGCTGCGCTGACGTGCGCCGTGCTAATAGTCTAGATTTATAGGCAAAGATTATTCCAGGAGGATGGACGATTAGGAAAGAGGGTCCACGAGATTTATGGCTGCGAGGGACCAGCGGCTCGCCTCAGTCCATGGCACTGAGCCATTGATGTCTAAAAATAAGGATGGCTCCTATTTTGTGCCAGCTGCTGAGGCATTTCCCAGAAGGATTTTGGAACGGCATATGATGGCGTCATGTTGCATTATTCAATATACCGATATGTTTGTGCATGCTAATCTAGTGTATCATACTGGGAACGCTGCTGAATGGCCATGGCTGTGGGCAGTGCAATAGAAATTAATAATTACATTACATTGACGGTCTAGGGTTCAAGTTCTCCCCCCCCCCACTAGGATAGAAATTGATTTTCAGGTTTCTACTTCACCTACACTTTTAGCCAACACTGACCATGCATTGTCAGGGAGAAGTTAAGACAGCAAAGGAGAGGATATTTTAGAAAGTAACCTGCCATCTACCCTCATATGCTGAGGTTAAGAAAAAGAAGTTGTTATTAATTCATATACCTATAACTGCCTCTCAGTCTCAGATTGTTATCTTAAGGGACTGCTCTTGTCTTCTCCTAATCTACCGTATTCTGATCATAAAAACTTCTAAAGCATTATTCTCATATTGCACTTGGAGTCGATTGATGACATTCGGGAACACGTACACGATCCAGAGGAGGGTCTCATGCAGATGGATCATGAGGGAGTTGATCATTTTCGGATGAACCATTAGAGAGTCAAATGAGGAGACTGAAATTGGCTTCATGTCTGATTAAAAGAATATATTGCATGTTTTTTGTGCCTTGTTGTTCGTACTGTGGAGCATTTTGTTGTGCATATAATATTGGATCAGCATGACCTGTTGACTTTCTGGATCACTGCCTGTTTATATACATAAATTCTACACTATACAATGTCTATAGTATCATATATTGTATAGCATAGTTTTTAATGTCCACTTGGTTTCTATCTTTTGCTTTGAAATTGCTCATTTTTATGAGGTAACCACAGCTGAACTTAATTTGCATTGCAATGATTGCATGCCATTATTAGGCTTGACCATTTGCAAAGAGTTTTATCTCCTGTACTACTCTGAAGAGTTGAGCAAAGAAAAACAAGCCTTGGTGCTTTGCGTAGATTTATGCTCTTGTGCTGCCTCGAAGGGTTGAGCAAAGAAACATGGGGCGTGTTTTGTTTACGTGGGCCGTGTCCTGTTTTGCAGCGGTTTAATCTTTATTTGTCGCCTGTCAAGTACCAATGAAATTAACCTGTAATGAAACTTTGGATAAATTGTAGAACCTAACCAAGACACAATGTTCGGCCTTTTGGTGATTTGCCAGAATCATGTCCCCAGATCAGGATTGCGTCAGGAAATGGTGTTGTGAACCGACAGCCAGCGGAGTGTCTGGCTGCGTGGGCCCGGGTGTCTGGCGATAAGTAGCTTGTTAGCTAGCACTTTGTTGGAACGTAGCAGCCAAGAGGATGTGATTTTATCAGAAAAAGGATTAATTAGTTAAATGCCAAGCTGTTATTTATTCCGGTTGTTTTTACATGGGAAAGCAAGGAGGTCGTTATTATAAATGCTGATCGTGATAAAAAGTTGTGAACTGTCGTCATAGGTTGTGTGATAGAATGCTGAGTATGGTTGAATTTGGGTCAATGTTATACGACTGTTGAAAGTTTCAGTACATGGTTTCAGTTGGTGATGGACATCAGTGGCTATGTCATCCTAGCTTCAGGTGTGTGCTGGTTCCATAATTTAATCATCAAACTGCAGGTAGAAATTCTGAATTTCTGAGGATGAACCTAAAGGTGCTGGAAAAAAGTGAATGTCCTATTTTTGGTTTAGTATCTCAACAGTAACAAATTGTTCAATTCTGTGAAACGTAATGAGGCAGTCTTATTCATGATGTGGTATGTTCGTAAGTGAAGTATGGCTTACAGTGTCTTCTGGTGAGTAAAAGGAATTCAGCAGGAGCTCATAAAGGACCGCTGTACAACTGGCCCAGCCATGCAGGGGTTCATCAAAAGAGACCTCCTTTGCAGGCAGAGGCAACGAGAAGACTGAACATTGCAACCAGAATGAATCTTGGAATTTAACCTTCTGAGCCACTTTTGCCTGATTTATGATGAGCTACACTGCAGATCAAGGGTTAATAGAGGAAAGTTTAGAACTGCACGTATACCTCAGGTCAACTGACGTCATTTCTAAACATAGCATTTTAACCTTTCCCAGGATCTAAATGCCAGCTAAGCCCCCATGAGATTTGACATGTCTGCTGCTGGTTTGACCCTGCTTGGGTGCAGTGACCAGCAGTTGAGTGACCTTGATCTTTAGCAGCTCTGACTTTCTCAAATGAAGTTTACCCTATGTTGATTCACAAATCAAAGTTACTTTTGTTGGTCACCTTAAAAGTTTGTGTAAAATTTGCAGTGGTTGAGAATCAGTTCTGAGTGGTTATCTCTCTTAGAAATGTATGCATCTGTAAAAAGCCTGAAAAGTTCTGCAAATTGTTTGGTGGAGAGGTTCCATTTAGTGATATTTCTGGGCTGCACAAACGTAAAGGGTATATGCATGCATTGCTGAATGAGCATATAGATTGAGGGTACAATTTGGGTTGGTACAGCAGAACCATGAATCATGGACTCCATCCAGTAGTGGAACGTTATTGCTGTAATGATGAACTAGGGCTAGAAGATTGTTATTTATCGAAGTCAGAGTGGACATATGAATTCTGATGTATGGGAATACAGAAAAAAGTGGGCCTTTGTAAAACAGGTCCGCATTCCAATTTTTGGACAGAGCCTATAATTATCTGCTTTGCTTCACAGGAAAGGAATGTTGAAAGCTCACCTAAGGCCTCTAAGTTAACCAGCGTTTTGTTATTTTGATATCTGCACAATTATCTGTTATCATGCGACCAGTAAAAAGAATTCTTCTCGTTATAGAAGAAATGAAACTCTGATGATGATTAGCAATTCCTTTGAATAGTTGTACAATGTACATCTAACAGTTTTGCTGCTATCCAACTGGTGTGTTGTTTCTACTAGTTTATATATCCAGACAGTTTTGTTATGCACTGCTAAAGGCTATGGGCCAAAAGATGTCAGAAGAGCAACTGTGCTTTCATTGATAAACGTTGGTGTGGAAACTCCAGCTTCGAAATTGTTTATATACGTCTGACCTGAGGTCAGTGGATATTCATAGACGCAGCCGAGTTCATGACCCAGCAGCACTGGAGGCATCCAGTTTCGAATCCATGTCCTCCTCCTTCTCATCTTCCGCCTCCTCTTCCTCCACCCTCTGTGTTACTCTCTGTGTGCTTGTGCTGTATCTCGTCTGATCAATACAGCATCTCGGGAGGAGGACTAGACAGTGCTGGCCAGCAGATGTGCATGTGTCAGTTGTGTGTGTCTACCTGTTGTGTGCATCCCTACCTGTGTGCGTTCGTTCGTTTGCATATATCCGTTGCATCTGCAACGCTGATGAGTCTGGCACCAGTAGTCTTCGTCGAGAGTGTTAGTTAGCGCTGGGGTTTTTTTTTTTGCGCGGATCCAAAATCGGTAGACGTTGTTCAGACCTGTGCAGAAGTATGTCCATCATCCGTAACCACGAGATCTTTGAACTTTGGTCTGATGGTCTTGGCGAGTTTTGATGTATGAGACCATTAAGTGAGTTTATGTGAAAGATGTCAGTTTTTCTGATCAAAGGATTATCATGTAAAGGCGCTGTTTAACGACTGAGCCATAATTGTGGGAATCATGTTACCGGCTGAGCTTGGAGAAACAGAAGTGGCTTCTGAACAAAGTTCTACTGAAAAGGATTGTCAACAGTTTGAATTCTGTTCGGATTTGATATAAATTTGTTTTCTGTGTCAAGTTTTCCTTCGTCGAAAGTCTGAGTTTTGTGGATTTAAATGTGATTTCTTAATAACTCTTTCTAGTTGAATTTAATCAGGAACAGCCATGTTTAAAAGTGATTCGGTTTTAATCTTGGAAGATGTTCAGTACGGTACAGAAGTAGTCAGCTCGTATGATACAGGTCTAGAAAAATAGTTGACAGAAGTTTGGTTTGAATCTGTCGGTGATCTCAGATAGATCTGATACGAATCCATTAAAACAAAGGATCTGATACGAATCTATTAAAACAAAAGATCTGATACGATTTCATTAAAACAAAAGATCTGATTGAATCGATCGGAAAAGAAAAAGGATTAAATTCTCTGCTGCACGTGTCTCGGGTTGTACGCAAGGATCACATTTGATTCCACGAACAATTGAACTCGAATCTGAGTTGGATTAATTAATAATAACCAGTCGCAGGTTACAACCACATGAGGATTAAGTTTTAAGTTGTTTTTCATTGATCATGAATGGTGCAAGATCAAAACTGTCGAGCAGTTGTTCGCAGAGTGTGTCTAACGTCAGCAGCAGTTCATCCAATGAGTTCTTTAATCTTGCTGCTGGATTCATGGTTCGACAACAGTCACTCGCGTCTATGGTAGGAAGATCACTACTGTACTCAGCCTCTTAGAAATTCAATACGATTTCTATTTTATTTTATTTGCACATCAGTTATGTATTTCTCAGACATCAGATGCCTTTGCTTAATGGAGAGCTTCTGGTTTCCTCAAATATATGCAGCATCATGCATTTTCGATTGTTGGTCCTGCCACTTGTGATGGACTTTTGTTGGGTGCCTACTGCCTAGAAACAATGCCAATACATTTCATAAGTTGCTGAAATCTAATTTGTTATTGCCGTGGTTGGTCTGGGAATGCCTCTGAGTAGTCTTTTTCGAGTGGTGCGAACCTTGCTGTACAGATGTTTGAAATGAGTGAATAAATAAAATTGAAATTTTTCCAAAGTGTGAAAGTTATTTTTCTTAATGATGGATGATAATGATGACGACAATGACGATGACGATCACTGTGGCAGCGGTTGTCATGGTGATGATGAAAAGGATGGAAAAAGGAGGTCAAGGATAAATGTTTATGTTAGAAGAAGGAGACTTGTTTCATGTCAATAATTTATTCCAAAACACACACACAGACAGAGAAGCTGGACTTGAGAAGATGGCTGTGGAGTAAGAGAGACAGAGAACACGCTTCTTATATTTTATTCATTCATTTTATGTTTTGCATTCCATGTGAAACAGCACTTCTGAGGAGTTCTCTTGAAGGGGCGCTATATAAATGTACGATTACAATTACATTCAGAATGAGAAAACAAACAGAGTGAGTGCAGTATAAATAAAATACGGAATGATTCGAAACAGCTTCAACGACGAATCAAATGATCATGAAGATAATTGAGTGGAATGATGTCTGTCCGATCTAATCGCCTCGTAACCGACCCCGCACTTGATTAATGGGAAGCGATGGGAAAGATAAATAATTTTATCGCTATATGCAATCGATGAATGATGATGCGGCGCTGTGTCCAAAACATGGCATCGTCGGTTGCTGCTGCAGATCGATCGGTGTAAGGCCAGAGAGTTTCCCTGTTAGGGACGGACGTTCACTGGCCTCGTGTCTGGCTACGGAGACGAGGGACGTCTGGCCAGAATGTCCGTGTATCCGATGGAGACTACGTTGCGACTTGAGTCGTACGACTACGACGACGGCGAGGTAATGGCGTGTTTGTTGTGATGTGGTAATTTCGTTGCTGGTGCGTTTTTATGGCAACATTCTGCGTCGGCCGAGTTTTTCTGTCGTTACGAGCGACCGTCTGCAACGGTTTTCATTTCTGGAAGAGCTTTGCGCGCGTCCTGCTGTGCATGTGGCAGTTTTCCATTCCTGGACTTTGCCAGTCGGTCTTTAGGGCGGTCGGTGGATTGACAATGAACGGCAATACTACAGAGGTTAGCAGTGTGTTTGTGTGCGTGTGTGTATGTAAAGGATTCT
This sequence comes from Lumbricus rubellus, assembly GCA_945859605.1. NCBI lineage: Eukaryota > Metazoa > Annelida > Clitellata > Crassiclitellata > Lumbricidae > Lumbricus > Lumbricus rubellus. The sequence goes on along the minus strand of OX243811.1, from coordinate 12,725,164 downwards.
CTCCATTTGCATTTTGTTGGCTCCAATGTCCATTGAGTGTAAAAGGGTGTTTCGTTATTTCTACTTTCAGCAATAAAAGCTACATGGTTACGGTTATGTTTCTGAGAATTTATTTAGTGCCTTCTGAGAACTTCTCAAAGGAGCTGTATAAACGAATTAGTAGCTGAGAAGACTAATCATGATTCTATGGTTAGGTGTATAGTTAGGAATGTCTATTTAGTTAGTTAAGGATGTGTTAAGTATACTTTGTTCTAAACAGCTGATGGTGTCTTGCGTTTTCTTCACTATAGACGGAGGAAGATTGCATCGGATTTGCAAACCTTCCAGAACAAGTTCACAGGAAAGCCGTTAAGAGAGGATTCGATTTCACGCTGATGGTTGTCGGTAAGACTTTCCATTTCCTGGCTTCTGATATAATGTTACGACTACAGTGTGGTTATGATGCTGCTTCGGTCTATGTGTCATTGTGTCTGCATGTATGCCTTGTGTGTGTTTCATATCGGTGAGCTACAGAAGTCGCTAATAATGAATTTTGTCCTTGTTCTTGCATTTGTGTAACTGTAATATGTAAATCCTTGTTTGCTCCTAGACACACATGCATGCCTTCACTTACAAACACACACACCTACACACACACAGGCACACACTCACATGTGGATTCTTGTTTGCATCTTTACACATATGCCCACCTTCACTTGCAAGCGCGCATGCACACAGACAGACAGACACTCACACCTACACGTGCACACACTCACACACATGCACATGAACACACACAGCAACTGTTTATGATATTGTGTGAGTTCTACAGTATGGTTTTTTAATGGCAGAAAGCTCAGATCTACAGTTGACTTTATAGGTGATCAATGTCAGTCTTCTGTACGTTTAATTTTGTTTTGAGAAGAGGTGGCTGTTGTATTTTGGTCCTGTTCAACGCGTTGTCATGTTTAAATGCGGATTGTGTTCTGCTCTCTCGCTTTGAATTTCAGGAGAAACGGGTCTAGGAAAGTCAACGCTTATCAGCAGCATGTTCTTCAACAACGAACTCTACAAAGATAGGACAGTGCCTGGAGCTGTAGGTGAGCAGACACAACCAGATGGATGCACAGACAGATAGACACACAGACAGAGAGGCAGACAGACGACAGACAGACAAACAGACAGACAGGGACTAGTGTATGGATAAGCATGCAGTCAGCAGGTAGACAGACACGCAGGCATATAGATGGGCAGGCAGGCAGGCTTGCAAGCAAACATATATGCAGGCATGCAAGTAGAGAAACATGCAGACGGGGATATAGGCTGAATATGGGGTGAAAGATGTCAAAGCACATTACTAAATTTTGACCCATATTGAAAAAGTGTAATCAACCTCCATAGAGTGAGACAGACATATGTGTCATTTCATGTCAAGTCAACCAATAAAAACCAATTTTGCATAGATCTCTATCTCGTGTCTTTTGTCAAATTTTCCCATTTGCTGAACTAAAAGCTTGGTGAAAATGTATGACATTTCACCAGATTAAATTTCTGGCAACAGTTGATTATGACTTGTTTTATTTTTGAGTTAATATTGTCGGTTGAAAACGTCTGAATGATTCATGATATTTGAATCAAATGTAATTTCTAATTATGCTTTGGAATAAAATGACTAGAAATAAATTTGACTAGAAATAAATTTGAGAAATGCAGGTAAGTTCAATTCAGACAAAGAATCAATCAATCAATCATTCAGTCAATCAATCAATCATTCAATGCATTACTCGATTAGGTATTAGAAGCACTAAGTTGACACAGATGCAACTTAAGGGTACATCCATAAATGACGTCATGCACCTAGTGGGGGGAGGGTCACACATTTGTGACTGTCTCTTACTAGATATCATGTGAATTTTTTGTGTATTGATGCATGATTGGGGGGGGGGGGCGTCAAAAACGTCCTAAAATGTGTGACATCATTTATGGATGGCCCCTAAACAGACATTATTGTACAGAGGGCAATTACGGAGGATGTCACAACTTAGCAAGAATAAAATATTATGTTAGTAGATTATACAGAATATGTGAGATGAAGTTATGACGATCTTTAATTAATTAATGAAAGGTTACGTGGTCTAGTTGAGAATACTGGGCCATGTAGCAGGATTCTGGGTTTATACATGCAGAATCCAACACACACATGCACACATATGCACATACGCACATGCAGTACAGTCACAAAGGAATAAAATCTAATTACTTGTTATTGACATCAGGGTAGATGTATGACAATGACCTGTATGACGTGTATGTGTATGACTAATGATGGTAATTGTAAATTTCAGGAAAATTTTCAGCTTATGTTCCTATTAATAGCATCACCATCAAAGACAAAAGTGAAGTACTTGCTCAGCTTGAGGTGGATTTGAACCCGCAACCTTCCGGCTCCAAGGCACCGAGCATATCTCTACACCACCCTGCCCCACAGGATTCTGGGTTTATGCTTGTATATAATGTTTGTTGTATATAATGTTTATGTGGCAAGACATATTAGATGTAAGTAGCACTTTTCAGCACTTTTAAAATGTGTTGCATGTATGACTGATGGGAATGGTTCTTGCAAATTTCTATAGAGACTGAGAAGGTGACTAATCTAGTGTGTTGTTTGTTTACTAATTTGTTAACCCTTTACCGACCAAAGTGCAGTGAATAGTATGGAAAATCTTATATCCACGGTCGATAAAGGGTTAAACAAGTGAGATTTGAGCAATGCAAATTTTTCGTCTGTTGTTTAAGAACGACTTGAGAAGACGGTTCGACTAGAGAAGCGATATCTTGAGATCGAAGAGCGTGGCGTGAAGTTGCGATTGACTATCGTCGACACGCCAGGATTCAACGATACAATCAACTCCAATCAATGGTAGGATTTCATCGATGGTTTGCGTTGGCTTTTGTATGTGAGAAGGTCTTGTAAACTTAAACGTTCTTTCAATGAGACCATTGAGACATATTTTACTCGTAACCTTCCTTATGACCTGCCAAAATGTTTCAGTCATTGTATCAAATGACACAGTTTTTTTTGGTTATATTATAAAGTTCTAAGTTATAAAGTTATAAAGTTGTTAGTTATAAGTTTTGAAGTTATGAGTTATAAAGTTGTAAGTTATAAGTTATAAAGTTAAAAGCTATAAAGTTATGCACTATAAACTTTATAAGTCATAAAGTTGTAAGTTTTAAAGTTATATGTTATAAAGTTATGAGTTATAAAGTTATAAGTTGTGTAGTTATAAGTTATAAAGTAGTAAGTCATAAGATAAAGTTATGTGTTATAAAGTTATGTGTTATAAAGTTATAAGTTATACAGTTATGTGTTATAAAGTTATAAGTTATAAAGTTATGTGTTATAAAGTTATAAGTCCTTATATTATGATGATGTTATGTTGCAATGGAGTCTTGTTCAGATTCTGAGTTTGACTGGCATCTATAATTATTTCCAGCCACATAATAATTAAGACTTTAAATACTGAAGCCACTGATAAGCAAGAACTTTCGGTGTTGACTGTTCTGTCTCGATTTAATTTTTAGATCTGTTGCACCAAGCGATTCCATGCGCGTTATGTTGCTGGAGTTAAGGCATTGATTAGATTAGAGCCGATGTGTGAAACAGTTTTTAATGGTAGGCCAGTGGCAATATTTTCCATCAAGCAGCGGAACCAGGATGCTGAAGGCGCCTGAGCCGCAGTGGCGGTGCCACCATATTTTACTTGTAACCTTCCTTGTGACCTGCCGAAAAAATTTGGGGGAATTTTTAATATCTTCTTTACACTTAATATCTATGATCTGCTAATTGACTCCCATGACCCTGACATGACCTGCTCATATTGTATAGCTGGTGCCGCTTCACTGCTGAACAGAATGGGAGTTATTCGGGGGTGGAGGGGCTTGGTGAACCCCTCTCTAGAAAATGTCTGCAAACTGAAGCTTTAGTTTTGCATTTTTGCACACTCTCTTAGTATTTGATCATCATTAGGCATAAACATTAATAGTTGTGTGAGAATTTAGTATTAGCTGACTTTTTCGTGCACGGCAATTTGTTTTCAGTTTCCTTTGCAATGAAAATATGACAATTTTTTAAAACTCTGAAGTTGTGTAGGTTTTTGGGTAACAAGGCTGTGCAGGCCAGAGAAACACTGTTGGTGGGCCAGAAATGGATCAATTTTGGATATTTGACACCCGTGGATTAGAATATATTATGACATGAGTCTTAATTGCTGTTTGTACATGTTCAGTTAATTATCAGACTGTGATTATAACGGTATGCTAACAGATGCAGTCAGATGTTTCCGCTATAATTGTTTAGTTCCGTGTTTTGGTTATAAAGCTATTTGGCCAAACCGCTGAACTTTAGTACAATGAATCATCTGGTGACATGGGCAAAGTCGAATTTGCATGAACCCCTGCTATCATGGGAGGGTTGGAGTGGGGTGCGGTGGGGTGGGGTGTTGCTATGAATACATTTGTAAGGCAAACCTAGAATCTCATAAATTGATTTGATCCAGTTGAAACTGACTCTCTTTGCATGCATAATATTATCTTATCTAATTTATAAACATGTTAGAGATGCATCTGCATGGTATATATGATGATATGATGATATATGATGATATATGATGGAGTTTAACATCAGGGATAGAACATTTTGACTTTTATGGTAGGTTAGGCCTCCCTAATCCGTTCAGTAGTTTAGGCCTCCCTAATTTATGTGGTAGTTTAGTCCTCCCTGATCCATATTGTAGGTTTCCTTAATCTATGTGGTTGTTTAGTTTTCCCTGATCCATATTGTAGGTTAGGCCTCCCTAAGCCATAGAAGCAACATTTTTGTAAACCAAAAATGCTGTTTTCAATTGGGATAATAAAGCTTCCCTAAGTACTTATTCTCAGGAGTTCTTGTCTTCGGTCTTTGTTGGCTTAGTTTTTAGTAAAACTGTGTAAAAATGTTCAGAGTCACGAGGGGCTAAGACAGGCTAAGATCAAGAGTCAAGGCCATATCACTCTGGGGCTTCTAGCAACCATTTTCTAACATTTAAAGGTCGATTCTTCTGTCATTGCTAAAGTTCTGTTCTGTTTCAGATGTAATGTTGCAATGTGACTGGATATGAGAGAGTTCATTGTAATTTTGTTAAATATCTGGTCACTTTGACTTTTCTTCTGCTTGCTTTCATAGCTGGAAACCCATTGAGGAATACATTTATCAACAGTTTGACCAATACTTCAAAGATGAAAGCGGCTTAAACCGTAGGAATATCAAGGACAACAGAGTTCACTGCTGCCTCTATTTCATATCGCCCTATGGACGTGGGTATGTATGCAATCTTCTCCTAAAAATATAAGATGAAAACTGATATCATTTTTTAAGGTGTTGAACTTGTCAGTTTTGAGTGATTTGCTTGGACAGCGTGTTTCTTTGAAAACTCATTGAGGCTGAGATTCAGCATGTGTCAGAGTTCCAGGTTTTTAATATAGCAATACCCGGTAGATTGGATATGGATTTGTGAATTGTGATTTGGCATCATTAAATTAAGATTTAATTCGGAGATATGAAATTTGGTAAAGATTGCAATGTTGAGGTAGGTTTGATTTGGGTTTTGCCTGTTGTTTGCCTATTGTGGGTTCATAAACAAGGTGTTTTGTCATCGAATTGCTGATTTGGGTTTTGCCTGTTGTTTGCCTATTGTGGGTTCATAAACAAGGTGTTTTGTCATCGAATTGCTATTGAATTTTGTTAGACTGTTCTCGTATTAAGTACCATATAGACTCTTGCAAGTAGACTACTCTGGAAACGCTGTAGAACCTTCTTGATTGTTCAACCTCAGCCGCACAATGACTTGACCTCTGGACCACACTTTCTGTAGAATGGTTTTGTAGTCATCTGTGTTACCTTACCTTTACCTTTGACACAGTAACAAATTGCTTAGAGTTTTTGCCTTGTATAGCAAGAGTATCGGTTTGAGCATTCCCTTAGACAGTTGCTGTGTAGAGAAAGCGAACAAGTCTGCCATTAACAACTACTGTTTCTACTGTCGGACTATATGCTCTCCTTTCTCTCTATCCTTCTTCGCTGCTCATTTTGCTTTATCGCATGATTAAGACTAGATATATGGTTGTAGAAACTGATATCACACACAGAAGTGATGGGATTGAAAAGAATTGTAAGAATCTGATTGGTTATCTGTTGATCTCAGTCGAACGTTGTTTTGGTTGTTAGGTTGCGTCAGATCGACATACAGTTGATGCTGAGGTTGCACAGCAAAGTGAACATCGTTCCTGTCGTAGCAAAGGCCGACACTTTGACCCATTCGGAACTACAACAACTCAAAGCTAGGGTCAGTCAACAGTCATGCTCTGGCTCTTCTTTTTCTTGTGTCTGAATGACTGAATTTGACAGTTAACCACCATGTCACCTAAAACATGGACTGTTGCACTTTAAAGGACTTCAGTTTAGGGGAGTGCTAATGAAAGCACTCGATGTTCACCAAAATATCTTAATTGACTGTTAGCTTTGCTTTAGTCGTATCTTCTATTCTAGAATAAAAATTGATTGCAATTACTGTTTTTCGTTTTTGCTGATTTTTAAATACTATTCTTAGCTTAGCCTGTTGAAATGTTTAGGTATTAGATGAGATTGAAAAGAATAAGATTCGCATTTACGAACTGCCTCAGCTCGACAGCGATGAGGACGAAGACTACGTTCGAAAGGATCAGGACCTGAAGGTAAGCATATATGGTATCCAGATATTCAGTGAAATTTGGTGGAGCACAGTTGTTAATTTGTTAAAGCGCATGTCTTGTAGTGTAAACAGTATTGGTACAAGCCCCAAGACGTTTACTTTTTGGGTACATTGAAAAAACTATTTAAGAAACCGAAAATGATCATTAGGCCAAAAATTCTTTAGTGCAAGAGTTGTAGACTAGTGGAATGGTTTGGATGATAGTGGCTATCATCAAAACCATTCCACTAGTCTACAACTCTTGCACTAAAGAAGTTTTGTCCAAGTGAACTGTATCAAAACTTTGATGAGGAAGCCAGGAAATTTGGATTATGAGTGTTCCATGCTTATGTTCTGTGGTGTTAAAACAGTCTTTTGATCCAGTTATAACCCTTGTTTTGTTAAGGTAAGTCCTTAACTCACAATTTCTTTGCCTCTTACTCAGATTTATTGACCTTGTCTGCATTTAATTCTAACATAAATTAATAATCTAAGGTGAAGTCAACTGCTGTCCTGAGCTAACAATGAACATTTGCCTGTAAGAAACTAAACGGCTGTAGTATATGATCTTCAGAACGACAACTGTGAGAGGCGCTATATAAATTTACATATATATATACACAGTACAATGCAATACAATGGTCTTGATGTTCAGAACAACAATGTGCCATGGCCTTGATTATCCTTTTTTCTATTGCGGCTTCTGACTGCATAGAGTTGATATTGAAGATGCTCTTTTTTCACTCGATCATCACAGCACTGTAGCGGCCGGTTTGTTATGACTGCTTCTTAATGCATGGCTGCTTATTGCTTCCATGTTGTGACTTGTGGTACTAAAGGAAGTTAGGTAAATAAACACAGCGCAGGTCAGTTCAGCATCATTCCAACGGATCTTGTTTTATAGTCTCCGTGCATGATTTTCATCATCTGCACAGCTGTTTGTTTTCTTTGATGAAGGTTTATGTGCCTTTGTTTAGAGCGGCATTTCATTAATGTGGCATTTTATTAATGTGCCGTAACACTTTGGTTCTTTATTGCTTTTTAGGGTTCTGTTCCATTTGCTGTCATTGGCAGCAATGCCATTGTCGAGGTTAATGGAAAGAAGGTCAAAGGTCGTGTTTATCCTTGGGGTATAGTCGAAGGTGAGTCATCATTGGATGACTAGATGTTCCAGTGTGCATATTCTGTTAATTTGTTTTTTGTTTTGTTAGTTTGATTTTACTTAACACGTTGACCGCCTACTACGAGTTAACTCGTAGTACAGCCAGTCATTTAACATGGCATGCAGGCGGTCAATGTGTTAAGCGAAGAATTTTCAGCAGATATTTCTAGGACCATGGTTACTGTGGGGTACTGCTGTAGTTAAAGAGCAGGTGATATATTTGGGTCATTATTAGAATTCAAGTTGATATTTTTATTATTGTGTTGATATCTTTATTATTGTCTAATGTTGCCTTTGGAATTGATCAGTTTCATTTGCGAGTAATTCAAAATTTGTGACTAAGACCATTAGTTCTTTTGTCGGATAAATGAACTGGCATGCATTTATGGCAATCAATTCTGGAGGCTTTTCAATACCAATGCAACCTTTGAATGCCATTCTTTTCCTCTGTTTTGTGGCATTATGTTGTGTTTTCTGTGTGGCCATTTTTAAAATGATCTGCTGAATCTAATTCTGTAGGCATGTTGCCACGTTTGCATTGATTACAGCATTTTATGAATTTGTCTTCATATTCGTTTCAGTTGAAAATCCAATTCATTCTGATTTCACGAAATTACGTCAATTTCTGGTCAGGTATGTTCTGCACAGATTTCTTATTCTTGGAAATAAACAGCTTAGTGTCAGGTGGTGAAATTGCGTTGCAGGCTCTTGGTACATAATTATGTGTATATTAATTCCTGCCCTGTATATAAATTTATATGTGATATCCAGGGTTATATTATTATTATTATTGGTATTGCTATTACTCTTTCTTACATTTTAGACATTCAGTTATAATGTGAATGAATGGATATGGCAGTCTGATTTTTAAACTAAGTGGTATGACACGAGAAATTATAGCCACTTATCTGAAGTGATAATTCCTGCAAATTTTTGCCTTTAGTGAAAGTGAAGCTAACGGAAACTGACTTGGCTGCATTTGACGAAATACGAGTAGCTTTAGATGTAGTTTTTTTACATAATTATGTTTGGATATTAATTGTGCATATGCCATCAGAATTAGTTTGCACTGAGATATTAAAAAATGTATTATTGCTATTCTAATGGTTGGTCATATTACTATTTATGACCTGTGTGGGTTGCCTGTGTAAAGGCACGTCGAGTTTAAGCTCCTAGTGCCAACGTCTAAATACCTGGCCTGCTGATCTCTGCTCTTTAGCATGGTGTCCTGGTTGTCCCTTCAATCCATACTTCCACAGTGAAATATACGTAGTACCGTGTACTATATTATTCACGAGTTTGACCATTCAGTCTAACGAGACTGGCAAGCGACCTGTGGTTTGAGATTCTTGCTGTTTCTCTGCCTCTATTTCTTCAGCAGTTGATGACTGCTCTATTTGTTCATGGTCTGTGCTATCAGGCTGGGAGCACCTCTGACAGTGGCGACACAATTTCAGCATCAGGCTCATGGCAGTTGTTCAGCAGGTTGAAGAAATAAATGTGAAGAGTATATTAAAAACTTCGAATTTTTTTTGGCAATTATTAGGCAGGTCAAGAGTGAAATAGGCAGCTTAAATGATCTGCTACGGCCTATGGTAGCACATCCACTGACATCTGAGTAGTAGTCTTCTTCTAGAGATGATATGCAAATGTGAAATTTCGAGTGCAGCTACTAATGGATAAGTTTTGTATGTTACCAGCACTCATATGCAGGACCTGAAGGACGTTACAAGAGACATACACTACGAAAACTTTCGTGCCAATTACATCCAGGAGCATATGAACCGTGCGACGGATCGAAGGTAAGTGCTAATCTTTGTTCATCTTCTGCCCCAATTGAAGCATGGAAACTTCTTTCATTCACTGTGAAAATTTGTATAGCACTCATTTAACTACTAACTACTTTGGAGTGCTTCTTACCCAGCCATGGCTGAAAAGGACTGTCATGAAATCACGGTAAAAAATATGGATTTGCAGGGTTGAGTGGGGAGCTGAAATTTTTTTTAAAGTGAAATGTTTCATTGGAAACTGATGATTTTATTAATTCTCGTTTGCTGCATCTTCTTTTCTATTTCTCAATGTTTTGTGTATACGTCTTCAGGTCAGTGCTGCCGTTCCAGATACTGCTAGTTTCTAGTGATGCTGTGTATCATTTGGGAAGGCTTTGACCTTCAACCTCTCTCTCCATCTGGATTTCGAGTCCTGATGATTTTTGTGAAATCAAAATTGTCTAATTGCTTTGGATGATTGTCATCTTGTATATTCACATCAATAAATGGTATCATATATCGATGTCCTTAAACATTGTGAGTTGTTAGGTGTTTAACAATTGTTTGTTGTATGTTGATTCTGATGGATTTCTTCAAATTCTTCTTGTAGTGGCAAATCAGAACCAGTTCAACCTGTAAGTGAGGCAGACCAGTTGCTGATGCAGAGAGAGATGGAGGTAGGTTACATTGTAGTCATCACTCTTAATTTTTTCATTTGCATTCATTAATGCATCATCACTAACGTGGGAGCTTCATCAACATCATAGTTAGCTTAATCTTGATCGTCATCACTGTTACTGCAATTGTTAGCAGCATAATTAATATTGTCATTTAAGTGGAAAGCACTTCAGTAATCAGTCATCAGGATTTTTTATTGATAGAAGCTTATGGATGGTTTGAGAGTGCATTGTAAAATCCTATGTTTTGTTTCCTTACTGTACAACATTGTCTGAATTGGTCTCTTAGAATTCCTACCTAATGATGATGATGATGATATTTTGGTTTCAGCTGCAGAGAATGCAGGAGATGCTGAGGAAGATGCAAGCGCAGTTGGCGGTTGCCAAGGGTCCGTCGTCAGCTGCCGAAGCCAGCGACATGACAAAACTTTTGTGATCATCGTCATCATCGTGTGGAACCTTTGTCAAAACCAGATAGAGAGAATAATTTTCGTGTGTTGTCCATCTTTTTCAAGTCAATGGCGTTGCTATGGTAACATCTGCTAAATAATTTTACCACCTGTGTGTAGTCAGTGGTATAGCTTTGAGTTGCAGGTCATCCTCCTGCACCGCTGCTGGGTCTTTTATCTGCTTCATCAGCCACTGATCGAGCTCACCTCCTGTTGTCGTGAAGATGTGACTGCCTGTGGTTGTCATTTTTTGGCGCTGTCTGTATTGTGCACCACGCATCAGTTGATGCAGAGGGTGTTGGACATTGGTGTGCGATAGAATTTGCTGTTTAATAATGTATTATGCTTGCGTTATTCTGCACGACAAGTGTGGATGGTTGTATAGGGGCAAGTTATGGCCAAAGTAGATAAAAAACTATTAGCAGGTAAAATGGAGTTGAGTTTTGAAGTAACAGGAGCTCTACCATGGTTTTCACTGTGGTATGTAGGCAGGACTGTACTGGCAAAATTAGAGGTGAGTACATGCTAACGTTGTCCGCAGTCATTTTCCCCGTCATACTACACACAAATGTTTGTGAGTACACGCTGTATACCCACAAGTGCAGCCCTGAATGTCGGTATGGTATCGGTTTGGATTATATGACGAACTGTTTTGAGTTGGTTTGGAATACATGATACTTTATAAAACCAGAGCCCCAGAGTGCCAAAGAATTGAGTTTGTGATCTGCAATTTGATCTATATGACATTGTGATTTCTGATGAGTACGTTCAACATTGTATAATTTAAAATGTTGGGGGTTTATGATTGGCTTAAAAAAATGCTGAACTTGTTTGTATTGGATGTAAAGGGGAAATTCAAGTCAAGCTGATGGCCACAATGGGTTTTTGTTTCGTTCAAAAGTGCAACCTGCTTCCTTAAACTGCTTTTTTGCTATTTCATGTTGTATTATCAAGTGGTAAATTCACTATTTATGCACTTACTCACATATAGTCACAATAATTTTTTGAACAATGTGGGAAAGCATTTACGTGCTTTGTGGCAAAATTTCCAATTTGAATAGAAGTGCTGTAACTATTGTGTCATGCTATATTTTGTGTGTTATTACTTTACTCTTATAATCAAATTATGTGCGGTCAGTTTTAAGGAATGGGTGACTGTGAAAGAATGTTTATCAATGCATTATTATGACATATTTTTAAAAGCTATGGACTAAACACACTGTTGTTTCATCTTTTGCATGTGTGTTGTGTTGTATTGTCTCATGTACAATTATGGATTGCTTGCTATGCTGTTTAAAACAATTGTAAATTTACAGTTTTCTAACACTACTGTTTGTCTGGTTTAACTTTTGCATGTTCTGTAAAATGCAGTGATTAAAATATTGGTTACGTTTGAAATAAGATTGCCGAGACGTATACAAGAAGTTTTGTTTAGGTTGGCATTGTAGTGCAGATGTGTGTATGTATGTACGTATGTACGTACGTACGAGAACATTTGATATAGTGCATTTAAAGTACCTCTCAACTGAGATGTACTGACTATTTAACAGATCTTGACATGTGCATTTTTAATCAGACTGTTTCTTAAATGTGCGATGCACAGAAATCAGAGAATGTTTCCAGGACTGTTGAACGTATGAGATGGTTTTGGATCAGTCCAATTTCTATTCTAATGTATTGGATTTTAACCCTTTAATGCCGGAGGGTATAGTAGTTCCCATACCATTTACTACCATTTCGGCATTAAAGGGTTAACTCCAATGTAACAGTTAATTATGTTTCAAGAAGACCTGTAATATGATGTTTTTCCAAAAATATTGATGTATAACAAGGTTGGTTATAGCATTCTTGTTACAAGCCTGTTTTGACTGTAGTTCTCTGGCAGTGGTCAATGGTCATGGATTGCAGAACTTTGCTTTGACAGAAGAAACAGCTACTGCAGTCTTCCAAGTGTCTTTAACACATTCGCTGCCAGAACAGGGTGAGATGTTAACAGCCTCGTGTGCCAATGTAAAACGAGGGGTAAATTTTTAAAAAAAAATAATTTATTTATTATTTTTTTATTAATATTTATTATTATTTTTTTATCTATTTATTATTTATTTATTTATTATTTATTATTCATTATTATTTTTTTATTATTTATTTATTATTTATTTATTATTTTATTATTTATTTATTTATTATTTATTATTTTTTAAAATTATTATTATTTATTATTTAATATTATTTTTATTTTTTATTATTTATTTATTATTTATTAATTATTTTTTATTTACTTATTATTTATTTATTATTTATTAATTATTATTTATTAGATCTAGACCAACAAGATCTTTCGAAAAATATAGTATTTCACCCAAAAAATATAGGTGTAGGCTAATATAGCACAAAACCTGAAAATTTCCATTACCATAAAACTTTTTTAGTCATACTCCACTCCAATTACGTTTCTAGTGTGCCAAAACAAACACAATTTGACGTCGCGGTGTGCCAGATAACCGTTGTATTGCGTCTACTGAAGTACGTATATATACGTACGTGGCACTAGCCGTGCGCTTAATGAAGTACGTATATGTACGTACGTGGCAGCGAATGTGTTAAGAAAGACGGAAGAATTGAGGACTTAGCTTCTTTAAAAAATCTTTAGGGGCTAATTTTAAACTTTGCCATATTTCTGATCAATGGGTTAGAGAAATTGTTTTGAAATATATTGGTGAGATTTTTAGCAAAGATCGAGATTTTTAAAATTGAAAATAGAGAGCATAGTATTTAAAATGTATTGAAAAATGTATGGTTTTAGTAGATGTTGGTGCAGTTGCAAAAAATAATCAGGCGAATGTTTGGAATGAAAAGTGCTGATTATTGAAAGCATTCATCTACAAATAACCAGGATATTTTCAACTGTAACAATTTGATGTTCATCGTATAATTCTATAAGATTTCTTTCACAGCTCTGCATGCAGAAGTGTTTATAGTTGGTTCTTACAGTTACTACCTATCTCAATTTGTTTAGTGATAATATTGGTTGTCAAATGCCTCAACTTTAGTCTCTTCCTCCTGCAGTTCATTGTAAAATTGTAATGGCATTTTCGTAATATTTTTTGCGAGATTACCGCATTGTTTGGTAAAATGTCTCGAGTTCTGTCAATATAAGAAATGACTGAGCACTTTTGAATACTGCGACCATTTAATTTCGTGTTAAACAGCAAAATTTCTATGAGGTTGTCTAAGTTTTCTTAGCATTTTAATAATCTCATTATGCTTGCTGGCGATCTCAGAATTTTTTTGTCAGCCACATCTTGAACTTTTTGCTTTGCTTGAGTGCCGGTGTTTTGCTGGTGTTGTGAATTTTATGTCTAATACAGGAGAAATTGGTGTTAATTTTTTGCGCTTTTTATATGTATTTCTTTATCCTGCAGTGTTGCTTAAACCGCTACTCATAGCATTCGAAACAGCTTCATATTCTCATGCAAATAAAACAACCAGATATTACAATATTATTTCTTAAATGACTGTGCAGCAAAACTAGATAAATTTCAGTCATTTAAATTTGAGAAATTACATCAGAATTACTTGTATCACTGCACATTCAAAAGTGGCTGTGAAATGAAAATAATAATAATAAAGGTGACTGTCAAATCTCATATGGTTAATCCTGGTGATTGCAATGCATTTCAGATGTTTGTGTGCTTAGTACAAACACTGGGAAGAGATGTGCAATTTATTATTGCATGGAATTGTTCTTTTGCATATTATTCATAGCTTTACAACGGTTAATATTTATTAACATCTATGCCAAAGTGCCATAGTAGAAAATAGCGTAAAATCTTCATACACGTAGGCGTGTGCCATAGTGGAAAATGGCGTAAAATCTTTATACATGTATTAAAATCCTTTTGTAGGACAATGAAAGTTATATTGCATAAGAAATATTTTAAAAGTTAGTATTTTATGATAAAACAAGAAAGACTGCCATTTGTGAGATAGAATCATATTAAGGTCTGTATTTCACAATGATTTTTGGTGGACACTTCCGAGAATGCTGCTTAAAAGATATGGTAGAAATGCCATGATCGTAGTTTTTGATGGCATAGAAATAAGTGTGAGACAAAAGCATAAATCGGAAATTAAAATCAAGAGTCTTTTAACATCTTTTATCCGAGTCCTTTTGCTTTGGTTAACTTGGCACGACGTGTTGCCAATCAAGTCATTTAATTCTGCAACGTTAACATAAAGTCACTTGCATTGAAGTGCAGTAGTTGTATTTTTGTCTGTCTGTTGTGATGTGTGTTTTAACTTCTCGTAGATCTTTGTTGTTTGTTCGTCATATTTGGAATTCGTTCAAACGATTGATGTTCGTTGCTATTTAGACAGAATTACTGTTTGCATTATTCGACCTCTGTAACGAAGTGATTTGCTGCATTAATCTGCTTTGTGATTTCGTAATTATTTGTCGCAGTGCTTCATCATTCATATGAAAGTTTACATCATACAATTGCTACACGATATCAGATTGAATCAAATACTTGCAAGAACATTTAAGCTGTGCAACATAGACATTTCCTTTTTTTTAAATCTCATAGTCAACATGACAGTACATGCATACAATATCATGCAGATGTTTAATCTGCTTTTCAAGATACAAACAATGTCAGCAATGTAAAAAACACAGCCAACAGGATAACCTGTTGTGCCTGCTTTATGTGTAATATCTATTTTTTATTTATTGCAGGAATTTATATACGCTTCAAAGATAGCATTCAATGGATATATAAATGGAAAAAGGTAAAGGGAAGACCAAAGAATCAATGGCTTGACAGGACAAGAGGAATGCTGGGAGATGGGTTGGTCTGTGCAAGGAGCTGCACATAAAGCACAGGACAGAGATAGGTGGAAATTTCCATTAATGGGCGGCTGTCGTGTGCCGCTGTCGTGTGCCGGAGTATGTTTAAAAGCTGCTCGTATGAAGCGCACTATGAAACACAAAACGACTTCAATGCATGACACAAATTTATTCGTACAAAGCACTTTTTATGAAAATAAACAAAGTATATAAACAACTTATGGCTTTAATGAAGCCATATGTTAACTCGTGTACTTTATTTAAGGCACTCAATTGGATGATATATATGGTACACTTAAACTATCAGAGTGAAGGTATTAAACAAAAAAGTGTAAATGTTCTTAAATTTTTACCAAGTTATGCTGCAACTAAGAACTATATAGGTGGTACTGCAAATAGAATAGTTGGTTTTCAGACTCGATGGAATGTCTAAGCTGCATTAAATAATGACTTGTACCCCCATGACTGTCGAAAATTGATGTCACAAAAATTTAACCTTTTTGCGCTGCATCATCTTATCGAGTTAAAAAACTATAAGCATCTGTTATTTTACAGCTACAAAATAAGTACTTCAAAAATAGTCAGCATGAATTCCAGAGTTCTTTCCTGAGTTTGGAGCGAGTGTCAAATTCTGAGAACAAACGACTAGCACCAAAGCTTGAAGTAGTATTCATCAGTTGTTGTCATCGTCATCATCAGTTGTCATCGTCGTCGTCATCGGCCGTGCTTTCTGTAATTCCTCGCTCCGGAGGATGCAGCTCGAAGATCTTGACATCCAAGTTTGCTGGATTAAGGACTCCACTGCAAGGAAACAAGATAGGATATTTAACATTAGATAAATCTTAAAGATCTGAAAAGCTGAACTCTTGGCATTACGAAAGACTTGTGCATTTTGTACCAAGATCTGAAATATTGGGGAATGTAATCCCAAAGATTTTCATCAATCGTGGGATACAAATTTATGAGGCAATCATATTGGTATGAGCAAATAATAAGTTTTCCCTCAAATTTATGAAAGGATCAATATTATGGTTCACTAGTTGATTCTAGTCCTACATCAGTCTATTCATGATCTACACAACTAGCTATCAGACATCACATTTTAAGATAAATCAAACATTGAAGACAAGGGCATACAGGAGAATGGTTTAAATCATCTCTATTGTCGTAGAATGAAACCCACCTCATGCATCTAATCACAGCCAAGGACACAACTACGAAACAACACGTCCAGAAACAGTTTATAGTATTGTGAAATCATACAAGAAACCTTGTATAACTAGAGATTGATAATTACGATATCAATTAGCATATCTAGACAATGCTGCATAATTCACTTCAGGTTCCTTTAGCACTTGACCTGGAGACGTATGTTATGTTACTTATTACATAACACCAGTCAGATGAATTAATTACTACGATGAATAAGAGACTGCACTACATCACTGACCTCATGTCCAGCGGAGACAGAAATATGAACTGTGATCCTTTCTTTTTGGTGGCCGCTCTCATCATCATGTCCATTGTGATTCTCCGATTGACCATGTCCTACAAGAAGACAGCAGACATCAACAACTGTTCGCAGTCTGATCTGCCTCACTCAAGTCACTGAGAGGCTGCAACAAGTACAAGGTGCCAGTAAAAAGGGAAAATAACTTTGCCCTCAAAAGCGATGCTGACCACTCCCAGAGTCCCCCTCTTACCTCTCTCTCTCTCTCCTGCTACCCTCTGTCACTCGCCTGCCTCTTCCGCTATGTACGAATTTGGTAATGCTATTCTTGCCAGCCACTCTAAGGTCACTTGCTGATAATAAATTATATATTACATACTTACATTCAGATAATCTGCTGCTGTTTACAACAGAGACCACGACTGAGCAAAAGAAAAAAACTGCAGTCACTAGTCAAGCATTGGCATCCAACAAAATGTTGGTATGTATGTATGTATGTATGCATGCATGCCTGCATGTACGATTGTACGTATGGGTAGGACTTTCTTATTTTCTCGCGGTATAATGACGAGAGCACCTCTAAATACCTAGTACTGCAAAAGACACTAAGTTTTAAATTCACTTATAAAACGATACGATATGCAAGTAAGTGCGTATGTTGTAAGACACACTAAGGGAGGTGATGCATGGTGGCCTATTGGTTAGAGTGGTCGGCCTGTAACACGGAGAGTACGGGTTCGATACTCGTCCAAGACAGTTGCTGAGCAGGGACCGTGAGCAAGTCCTTCACTCGAAGTTGCTCTGCAATACAATTGCAGTTGTGCCATTGACGCGTAGGAATGGAGAAATTCTTTGAAAGAAGGGCGATATCAAATTGCCATTGTATTGTACTGTAAGGGACTCTAGTAGAAGGTAGTTCCGTACCAATACCTCGGACAGCTAATTTATCAACTAACCATCAATTTGTGTGGGCGCGGTGGTGTAGTGGTGGCGTCGTTGCCTTGGAGCGAGAAGGTTTGAGGTTCGAATCCACCTCAAGTCGCCGTGTAAGGACCTTGGGCAAGTCCTTCACTCACAACTGCTCAGCGTTTCGGCGTGAAACCTAGCTCTGCATTCGGGAGCGCCTCTAAGTAGATGAAGCTTGAAGGGGTGCTATAACAAGTGCACATACAAACACAAACAAACAAATTCCATATGACTAGAGAGGAGGCACAGCTCACCATGAAGACGTCGTACTCATCAAGGCATCTGAACGGTGAATCCATGGCGTCCCACAGAGCAAGGATGAAGCAAGCGGTCGAAAAAGATCTCTCACCACCCGACAGAGATTTACTCGAAGGCCCATGAGATTCGTTCTCACCATCAGCGGATTTTGGATAGACCTGAAAACAGATGTTGCATTATAAAAATTAATAATTGCATAACTTTGTTTTTTGAGTAAATTTTTAAAATATTTATGCACAAAGATCTATTAAAAATTCTACTTCTGAAGGCAAAGAACATGAATACGACGATTTAATTATTAGTTACTGTTCGTAAAAATGTTTACGAATACAGTGCAAATTTTTTAATTGAAAAAATTTTATTTTCTGGATTTCCGACACTATAATCAAACCAAGAAAACACTGCTAGATTTCTTGCATCTAATAATAATAATAATCTTCATTTATTTTTCAAACTGGCACAATGCAGTATGATTACACGAAATAATGTTAATTAACATCAATCTTAACTACTAACAGAACAGACAGCCTGCAATACAACTGTTAATAGCATGTAGCATAGCCTACAAAGCATGTCGAATTGTCTATCCTACAAGTGTTTTGGGAATCGAACTCTGCTCTACTGATCTCCATGCTAGTGTGTTATCCAATGCGCCACAGCCCCGCCCCCGACAGCTTTTTCAGGACATGCAAGATACTACAAATCGTGAATGCTATATGCATATATGTTAAAGGTTCCGGAAGCGCAACATACAACAGGTAGTTTTTAATTGAATATCTTCACAATGACCGGTTGTATCTCCTAGCCATTGAAATTGAAGATAAAAAAAATGTCTGCTACAAATCAATTCTAAGCAACGTTACTAAAAACTGGAGATACGAAAAGATCATTCTCAGGCGACGAATGCACAACTCGGTTAACGCAGAAATATCAACGAGCATAGCACAATAAATATTCACAAATGAACGTTTGCCCTAATCATCCAAGATATTTACACAAAGTCACTTCACAAATTAACTAAATTAAAGTAAAAAATCAAAACAGTCATATTGGGGATTAATATCCATACCATTGGTTCAATAGTTTCATTCTTATGCGACACATTCAGCTTTCCAGAGAAGTTTCTCGCAGCAAGATTCTCCATGAAATAGAGCTTTGTTCTCAGAGTCAGTGACCTTTTCGCTCTATGAAACCACGTATTTCTAACGCTCATCGACTCATCGAGCTTCTGCAAGATAGAAACCAAGTTACATAAGCAGAAATTACTTAAATAAGTTGAACAAATGAAAATGACCCTGCTGTAAACAGAATACATTCAAGAAAGCATGGCTTGCTGGACACAGTGAACAGCTTATTAGAAATGATTTCTAAAAAAATGCAAATATACCTGTACTGAAATGAATCAAGCATGTCAATAGTGCATTGGCCAGTCAAAACTTGAAGGAATGCCAAGGAAAACACTGTATTTTCAGTTATTTAACTACCAGCATTATCAAATAATATTGGCTCACTCGTTAAGGTTAAACAAACTCTTTCTCTCTAACTACTGTTGTAGATTCTACAAATACAAGAGAGTAGTTTGATGCAATGCCTCTATTGTACACACATTACCAGCACATTGCTTCACATTCAGAACTTTTATTAGCTTCTTACAAGCAAAAACAAAATTTGTACCCGCAAGAAATTGTTGATCTGGTTCACTTCCCTCCGTATCTTCTCAAACGCTTGTCGCTTCTCGTGATACTTCTGTGTAATTTCGTTGCGATCTCCTCGACTAAAACACATGAAAAACACCAAGTTTGAAGTTCAATTGTTCGATGTATAAATGCATGCAAATAGCAAATTTTTAACATGTAAATTTAAAAAAACCGAAGCCCTGCATTGATGACAATAGTCGGCTAAAAGTGAAACCAATGCAGGTCACCGTTAAGGTATTAAGACAGGATACAGTTCAGTATTATCTAAATCTGACAATTTCTCTGCTTTCCATTATGACAGTGCAAAAGATTGCGCTGGCTCGTGTTTGAAATCAACGGCACATCGATGCATGACTTGAATCTGATATAGACAGGCAGTCTACGATTTCTAATGCAGACTCAATGCATAGAACAAAGTCTAAGAGATTGAGCATATAGAGTGGACAAACTGAGAAAGTAACTTGGCCAAAACATCAAATTTCTTCTTGTGCACCTATGCAAAACCTAAAGCACCACAATCACGTTTCATGAAATTCACAAATGGTGAATGGGCATCGCCTGCATTCAGAAATATCATGCTACGAAATCCAACAGCAATGCAGTTACAGCAGAAACGTACATTCTCTCTTCGGCTTGGATCTGCTTCTCAATCTGCTTGATTTCATTCTCGATGTTCTGCGCAGTTCTACGAGTTCTTATCTCATCGCAGATCTGCAACGCCTTCTGTCGATCAGACTGTAAACAATGCCATCGGAAAAACGTAGTAACACGAATGACGTATGAAGTTTATGCAGAGTAATTTCAAATACAATTATTCTGAAGCAGATAGAAGACATGTGAAGTGTCAAGCAGATAGAAGACATGTGAAGTGCCAAAGCAGATAGAAGACATGTGAAGTGCCAAAGCAGATAGAAGACATGTGAAGTGCCAAAGCAGATAGAAGACACGTGAAGTGCCAAAGCAGAGAGAAGACACGTGAAGTGCCAAAGCAGACAGAAGACATGTGAAGTGCCACACAAAGATATACAAATTTAAGAATCATTTTCAATTTTTCAGAAATTTTGTGTTCACGCCAGGTGATCAAAATGCTGAAGAAATTAATAATTAAAATCTACGAAACAAAAGTATTGTTGATTGAAACCAAAACAAATGCTAGTTGAAAGAACAAAGCACAAAACAAAGCAGCCAAAAGAACCAATACATCAATATCTAATAACTATTACATGACAACTCAAATTCCAACAAGCACTTTCAGATGGTCATTACAAGTGAGACCATAGCCAAAACTTTTAATCTGTTGGTCACGTCCTATCCAACAAGTTTCGGAAACCTTTTAAAAATATTAAATGGGCATCAAAATTGTAAATTATCTCTCTACAGCAGCGGTGCGCAACCTGCGGCCGTACGGCCGCATGCGGCCGTGAGAGGAATTATTGGCGGCCGTGAAATCAAATCTAACTCTAACATACTGGCGGCCGTTTCTAGATAAATTCATAAATATTTTTATTCTATTGTTTTGAAAGTAAAATTATATGATGCAATTAGCTGCATTTGTGTTCTTTATTAGCCTATAATATTATACTCTCACTTGAAGCGCACACGTACGTGCACGAACATAAACGGGCACCCGCACCCACCAATTGCCCGTCGCATGTGCATGCATCTTAGAGGTATCAGCTGCGTATACGTTTCCTCCAGATGTAGCTCAAAGAGCCCGCCAGAGTAGCCTACTAATGACTCGTATCCAGCCCAGGACAGTCAATCATTGTGTACAATCACGGATCAAGATTCCACCCTCCACTAGTGAGGTGAAAGATCTTGATATTGTACGAGCAGGGCTGACCGTCAGCTGGCCGCTGCTGGCGGGGGAAGTTATCAATGAAACTTACACCACAGATCATTTTCAAGTATATCAGGTTATAACGTAGGCTACATCAGTACTGTCTCTGTGTAGGGTAGAATGGAAAACAGGTGTTGTATAAAGCTGCATGGGGCTCAGACCTTGATCATGCGTTTGTCTGACTTCATGAATAGATCACCCACTCACTGCGACTAGAAGAGAAGGAATACTAGATTTTCTGTTTTCTATCTGTAAAGTGTAAACTTAGCGCAAATCACAAATTGTCAGCTGTTGATTATGATGTCTCTGAAGAGAAAGAGAACATTTGAATAGGAGAAAAGAAGCTTCAATGAGAAATGGGACACCGATGTTTTCGTAGTGGAGACAGCTAATAAACTAAATATTGAGGTGGGTACACGCCGGTGTCACGAAATAAAGTCTCCCCCCGAAACGAAGTCACCCCCCGAAACAAAGTCTCCCCCTGGCTGAAAATCTGTTTGGGAAGAAATTTTTCTGGTGTAAAAGTATATAAATGTACGTGTTAAATAACGTGTTATCGTGTTAGCAACGCAAACTAACGGTTTGATATGCTCATCTATTAATTATATGCGACTGTAGCCGATTTCACGATCAACGGGGGGAGACTTTGTTTCGTGGACGGAGGAAATATTTTCTCCCCCCGGAGACTTTATTTCGGAATATAGTCTCCGGGGGGCGAATTTATTCTAGAACAGATCCTCCGGGGGAGGATCTATTTCGAAATAAAGTCTCCGGGGGGAGACTTTTAGGGGGGAGACTCTGTCGCGCGACACCGGCCGGAAAAAATCGACTTTTTGGGGCGAAATTTCTGACAACCTGTTTTTATTCATCACAATTTCTGACGACTTTTTTTAGTCATCACTTACTTTTCTTATTTTTTGACGCGTGATGCGTTCAAAAGCACTTATTTCCGAGATTTTATAGGCCTATTATTTTCTCCTGAGCTCCTCTCACATATTTATTGAAGCCTTATACCACTCTGATCAGCACTGAAAATGTACAGCAATTTTGCTTAGATGACAGCTTAAAATGCTGCCATTGCAATGTGGAAATTTAAAAAATCAAACCTTCCCCTCTCGGCGTCATGCGCCTTGGTGATATTGTCCGCCAGACGCTCTTTTGCCGAAATTTCCCCTCTCCAGAAACCTCGATTCCCCCCCCCAGATGAGAGGAACTAGATTAAACACTGGCGGCCGTGGTAAGAATGTAAGCCTTTGATGCGGCCGACACTAACGAAAAGGTTGCGCACCCCTGCTCTACAGCTTACTGGGTCTTGAGGGCAATTCATAAATTAGCATGAATTAGAACCCTTAGTGCGCTAATGTATTTGCAGCATATTTCGTCATAATCAGTTGTGCTTCATAAAGCTTCAAATGGAGTTTGACCGTTTATACAAAGCGCTGTTGAGAGAAGTGGGTCAAATACAATGCAAAATAATATAAATATTAACAATCTGATCAACAATAACAACGATATCTTGTATTTGAATTCTACTTTAGATACATGTTGTCTGCACCTCAATGTCAGCCATCTTAGCGTCAAACTCCGTTTGGAGTTGTTGCAATCGTTTGTCGTGTTCTTTCTTTTTCATGATGTAGTGTTTCCGATGTTGTTTCGCTGTATCCAATTCAGTTCCAAGATCCTCCAATCGGCTCTATAATTCAATCGAACAAAATCAATGTTTCAATCATGCACTGATATAAGCTACTTTGAATCTTATCCTTGCATCATAACGATATTCACCGCTCCACAAACATTTCTACAGAAGATGATGTTTGATAGGCTATGAGTTGAAATCTCTAACAGGGCAGAACCTTGCTTTGAGATTTCTACTCATTCTGTGCCTCCTAGCAATAATGAGTACATTGACCACACACTGTTGATGGTAAGAGGAGATGGTGAGGAAGAAGAAGACTGGTCACCCAACCTTATAAGCAGAGGAAAATGAAGAACTTGCTAACACTTCATACCTATGGCTGCCTCAGGGCCAACTACCTAAGGGACTGCTCTTCTTTGCCCAAGAAGATGATTACGTTGAAGTGACCGTGTAATAGCATACTTCGTGAGGTTGCTCTTAAAGACGGCATCATAAAACTACTCAGAAGACTTATCCTGAAATGATCAAGACTTTCCTTGAGAGGATCAAGACCTTCATTGATAGAATCAAGACTTACCTTGATGGGATCAAGATTTTCCTTGATAGAATCAAGACTTACTTTGATAGGATCAAGACTTTCCTTGATAGTTAATCAATCTTTTGACTTACCTTAATGGGATCAAGACTTTCAGCTGCACTGTGTATCAGTTGGTCAACTTCATGGAAATTCTCTTCCGCTTCGTTCTGCTCAAGTTTTGCCTTGGAAACACGCTCCAGCTCGGCCGCAACACGCACATTCAGCTCCTCCAGCTTTGAACTCAATTCATTCGCTTCTATTTCCTAAAGCGCAAACAGATTCACATTCGCATTTAATACTTAATATTCACAAAAATATATATATTTACAAATATATATATTTATAGGTAACAGACGTAGACATCATTTATGCAACAATAGGGTTTCAAATCGAAGCCACGATCAGTTCATGCTAAACAAGTTTACCTAATATCAGCATCACTTAATCAAGACAAGTTAGAACTACCAATGTTTATTCAAAATGTCCAAGAGTCTTGTCTTAAATCCGGATTTCATGATGCAAATAATACGTGAAAAATTGTTTTCACGATTCAGAAATTAATAATGGCAATTATAATCACTCGTTACAATAATTAAAAATGTCAAACACACACAATCACTCACATTTAAGGCACAAAAATTGTATCTTGTACCAGTCTTTAGTAAGCAAAACCCTATCAACATTCAACAATAACTGCAAAAGATTGAAACCTATGTCAATAGTAATAATAATAATAATAATAATCATAAATC
Organism: Lumbricus rubellus; assembly: GCA_945859605.1. Lineage (NCBI taxonomy): Eukaryota > Metazoa > Annelida > Clitellata > Crassiclitellata > Lumbricidae > Lumbricus > Lumbricus rubellus. Next base: position 12,700,339 of record OX243811.1, on the reverse strand, counting down.
ATTCGTTTCCATACCAACATTTCCCTATCAACATTCAACAATAACTGCAAAAGATTGAAACCTATGTTAATAATAATAATAATAATCATAAATCATTCGTTTCCATACCAGAGTAGAAACATCGATCGGTTGAGGTTCTTCGAAATTCTTCAGTTCCTTGATTTCCTAAAACCCAAAAGATGAAACATCGTTAGCTCAGATGCGATACTTCACAATGTTACTCCTACATCTGCACAAGATAAGAACTTTCAGGAAACCAATACATTTGTCAGCTGCGTCATCCAGTAATCAACAAAGGCATTATCTCTTTACTCACCATTATCTTGCCGTCTAAACTCTTCTTAAGCACTTTGACAACAAGCATGTACTAAAACTGACTGGGAAACCAATACAGCATCAAGTCTCACAAACAAGGGTCGGAGACAGCTAATATGTTTTGTTTGGGCTTGTTTGTCTAGATCTCACGACTTTGTGCTGCTACCAAAAGATGGAAAAATTTCACGCCTTGGATCCTCTCTAAAAGCCTGTCTAAAAAGAAATAAATCTAGTCTTTAAACATCAATTGCAAACAGCTAACCATGTAGGAATTGGCACAGATCTACCTTAACCCTTTAATGCCGAGATGGTAGTAAATAGCATGGAAAATCCTATACCCTCCGGCATTAAAGGGTTAAAACACTTCCTTCGAACCCTCTTATTGACTGAATGCTTGCATGTTGTCTGTGCTGTAATAGGTTGCATTTGTCATCCTGATTGACAATAAATGACGATTATTACATTTAAGCAGCCTATATGGTCAAAAGTGATCTGTCGACAATACATGACACAATGTAAGATAGTAAGATAGTTAGCGCAGGTAAAGAAATAGAACGAATGATCGGGATGGCAGAACTAATGATTGGACGACAGTTACCATGTCGATGGTGCTGATGCTTTGTCGTAGTTTACGAAATGTCAAGTCATTCTTTTGTTTCTCCGCTGAATGACGGCTAATCTCCTCCTCCAGCTTCCTCGTCTTTGCCTTCACTCCTTGAAGCTGCAACTTCTGCTGATGCAAATCGTCTCGAAACTGTCTGCATTAACATCGACATGTCTCATCATTCAGCAATGCACGGTCAATATATGAAAAATGTTGCAGTGATATTCTCTGGTCATAAAAATGCAGTGCCAAGGCCTAAAAAAAAATGTTGTGTTTCCGGTAACAGAGCTAAAAAAAATTGGGTAGGTAGGTCGGAAAATATTTTTATTTTGTAAAATATTTTTATGCAGTGACTATCCGAAAAAGTATACCCCACTAGTCTTTTTTGCACGCTGAAACAAAGTACGTGTTCTAAGCAAGTATAAACTGCCTATTTCCCGACTGTCTGCACCTAAAACTGCTCTAGAAAAAGTCCTATTAATTTCATTTTGTTGACGTCTCTTATGTTATGTCAATACAAAATGTTGAAAAAATATTTTTACAAAAATTTTAATTTTTTTGTGAAAATTTTTTTTGGGGAATTTTTTTTTTAAAATAAATTTTTTTTACAAAAATATTTGGGTCGCGGCCGTAAAAATGGGTCGGTCGGGTTACCGGAAACACAACAAATTTTTTTTTACGCCCAAGCAATATCAACAACTTCACCATCGTCACTATTGTCATCATCACCATCAGTTCGCTACTATATCATCCATCTCAGTCTTGGGTGTGACTCCAAGTTAAACAAATTACATTCTTAGATTTCTGGACGTGTAAGCAATACTGCAGAAGAATTCACTGGCAAACCAATCCTACAGCAATCAAGCAATTAAAAAAGGCAACCTGGCATGGTGGCATCAACATTAAACGTGTATGGGGAACTCCGTTGGTTACATTTCATGAGTGCACAACAGCTCGACATTGGTTCTGTTTCCACTCATTCAATACACATTCTATAAGCACTAGAAAACTGTTCTTTTTGGCCATGCTACAGTTGGGAGCACTCTGAGTAGTTTTCTCGAAAAGGTGCTATAACTTATAACTATTTGAATTAATTAATTAATCATTTTGTCCACAGATGACACTGTTGCCATTAGCCAAGGTATGTTTAGCAACAGATAAATAGTCAGACAAGCATACAATCATAACATCTTGTATTAAATTATTAATACCAGAAAACCAATCACTCAATCAAGTACTTTAATCAATCAAAGACTCGTTAAATACCAGTTATTTCATTCCACACTGTGCTCCAGAAAACTACTGGAGAAAATAAGGAAAATAATAGAAAAAAGACAATAAAACAGAAGCTTACTTTATTACGTCTTCAAGACTGGCAGTCAGAAACTGCGCCGTTGATTTCTCAGCTGTGTACATTCGAAACGTTGGAAAGGAAAACATCTGGTCACCTTCTATGGTGAATGCCTGTTTATTCAGACATCAGATAATTCGTTAGTAGCAGAAATAAAGATAACTTCGGCAAAGTTCATTTGCAGTACAAAATATATACAAACACTAGAAATTATATAATTGCATACAGTGACAAATTTATTCGGCAGCACCGTTTTCCAATTAGGGGCCTATGCTGAAAAAAAAACATTCCTAAAAGCAAAGAAATGGCCAGATTTCAGTAGTACCTTCAGTCCTTCACCGTATCAGGTTATATTTCTTTGATTTACGCAACTTGTTGCATCAATTCAAAGTATTGTCGCTTTTACTTCACATTAATTTTAACTAGCTTCATATCATAAATGGCTGGAAAACTATCTTAAATGTAAAAGACCAAACAAAACTGTTTTTTGGAATATTTCAAGTACGACATCGAGAAAAATGTAAACGAATGCATTGTTGAGTTAGTTATCGTAGAAACAATGTACCTCACGAAAACCCTGCTGCGAATTCGTCTTCATAACATTTCGCGCCTCGGCTGAGTTTTCAAACAAAAGAATTCCTTCGATTCCACGCTGGAGAAAAACATTGAAACAATGCTGTTGATAAAACAATGAATCATCTTCAAGAGAGTGCCACAAGCTTTTGTATCATGATAGTAAAATTTGGATCTTAAAACTTCAGTTAATTTACACTACACAAATTTATTGAGACTCAGGCTGTTTATTAGCGCTACAGTGAGTTAAATATTTAATTAAGATTTCATTATAAAGTCGTAAACATACAGTATTCTATTGCATAAAATGTTGACTAGAAACTTTCAGCAAATGTTAGCAGTCTCTTTTAACAGTTTATATCAGCCCCACGTTGCGACACTGTAAACTTATATTTATCAGAAAAATCAGAATGTACATTACAACATTTCGACACAGAACCTAGTGGAGTGAAGCATTCTGCAAACCTGGTCAATAACAAAGTTGGAAGCCACTGGATTCGAAATCTCAAGCATTTCGAGGACTGTGTGATAACGCGTTGTCTAAAATGCCGTACAAATCACAGCTGCAATAAAGCTTGAATTAAAAACAAATCCGAGATGAAGATGAGAAAGTAACCAGCATTATGCGTTACTACCATACACTACATGTAGTTAAGTTCAGAAAAAGCGCTGAACTAATTCCTACACAAAAGATCACCTACAGATAACAATGACATTTGGAAATGCGTACTGGTATAACTGGAGAATAGAAGATTGTAGACTCAAAACTCTAGAGCAGACAATCCAATTTTCAGATGGCAAAAGAGTTTCCATCACCAAACAAAATAAATTGATACCAGCCTAAAGTCAATGGCATGTGCTCCAAGCATTTAAAGTCATCAAAACACATGGATCCATACTTTCTTTCTGCATGCAATAAAAGTACACTTTCTATGCAGGTTATCACAAAAGATGTATGTATGAGCAGTTGAGCATTTGTTATGGGGCACACATTCAAGAATTATACTCAGAGACACTCCCAACTACAGCACAAACACTGAATCGGAGTTTAACGACAAAGAGCATGAGCAATTGCAAATAAAGGACTTGGTCAGGGTCGCTAGATGGCAGTTTGAGGTGGATTCGAACTCGCAAACTTCTGGCTCCTACACCACTGCGCTCTAAATTCAAAGGCAGCATCTCACATACTTGAAGCAGTCAGTTGGGAAATGGCACACATTTTAGCAGCTAGAATATGCAGATTATGCACTGCCATCAAGAAATGGGATTAGCAACATCTACTTACGTTTTTAGCCACATTGTATGGAGTACTCTGAAAACAGACAATATAATAAAGAACTCTTAAACAAAGCCAAGAAAAGATTTGCAAAGACATTTACCACAGGAACATATCGTAAACCACAGTGTACCACCAAGCACTCAAACTAATAATTCAGTGAAGTCCCAGGATGTATACAGATGTAAACTATAGACGTGTTATGCAAACATTTTTAATACAAAACTTCTGACAATATGTGCAGAGCTCTTCAAAATATGTTTCTCTGCCAACATAAGTCAGTAGATTAAGGTTACTGATCAAGAGCACCAATTGAATTCTTTGTCCTGCGCAGAATAATGAATAGATATTGCAGGAAAAATTAAACAGATCAGTTATCAAGCAGCTCAATTCTAAGGCAAGTTAGATTGGTCACATAGTGACACGTGTCATTCGAGTTATTTCCCAAAGAAGGATTCACGGGCCACCACTAAAAACGAGCCTGGGTACCCGGGCCACATTTTTATACCATTTTGACAAAGCTCCCTATTACAGTTTGGTATGAACCAAAGATAAAACATACTACAATCAGACTGTTTAACCCTTTAATGCCGGAGGGTATAGGATTTCCCATACATTTTACTACACTCTCGGCATCAAAGGGTTAAAGACAAATCCAAGAAAACACTCACCTGGTATGAACTGGTGAAAATGGAAGGCTTCTGAGATTTGTTGGGACAGACCTTGGAGAAGATCTCCTCAAGAACACGTTCATCGTTAAAATTGTCAACGCAGAAACCTTTCACTAGCGCTCCAAGGCAAACCTCCACGGCCAAAGCCCACTTCGGATCACGAACTGCAACAACAGCTCCTGTAAAGTAACATCATCAATCGTTGATTACTGCTAGCAAAAAGAATCCCATGTAAGAAGTCTATCAATGATTTCACTACGTTTATTTCAAAACCACCATCCAAAACTCAATTCAAACACAGCAGCATTAACATTATTTCTGTTAGTGATATTTTTTTAAACACTACACTATAGAAAGACATCAGAGCATACCAATTGTACCTCTAAAAAAAGTAAAGTCCCATCCCGTTCCATGAGGAACACAGGGAGGCGCTCATCTCCTTTTCCATAGCCCTGAGCCAGCAATGGACGAATCCCAAGGTCCTGGACACGGGGCCAGTGTATCGCAGGACTTGCTGTTTACTTCCCAGCTTACGCCGGTACCAAATTATACTGCTTGGTGACAGAGGCACGTGTGCGTGAACAACTTGCCCAAGGTCGTTACCGGGAGTCGAACCCGCAACCTTCCGCTCCGTGAGCGGACGCGTTACCGGTCCGCCACCAGGTCGCACATTGTACCTCTATTGCAGTGATATTTTGTAAAAACACTACACTATATAAAGACATCAGAGCATACCAATGGGTCCGATGGGTTTCTTTTTAAATCGACCTTGGCTAAATGCTTCCTCGATTCTCTTTATGGCGGTCGGCATCCACGCTCCGTAGCGGCTCAGTTTGTCCGTTCGCGATGACTCGTAGTTTTTCAGCTGCGTCTCTGTGCGTTGGATCTCACTGAAAACGGCTTTCTCTTCTAATCTGATGAGCACACGATAATAAATTGTGAACAATTATTTATATAGCACCACTCAAGATAGAAACAAATCATAGATGCTCTGTGTAAATCTCTGAATAATTCGAAGCGCTATTTAAACAAAGGCAGTCACTGGATGACAGATCTCATTGTAATTTTATAAATAGTTATGTGGAAAAAATAATAAGATTTTAGTTTTATGTATGAATTCTTTAGTGAAACACTATGTATACATGAAGGTGCGTGTGTATGGTTGCATATTTGCTTGAATAGATGATTTTATGCCTGTATGCATACATGATAGTATGTAATACTATGTACGTATTGTATGCATCCAGATTTTTAACACATCTCTTTAAATAGCTAACTTTACCTTTACAAATACCTCACAAAACAATCAATCTTATCTGAACAAATTCATTTCAACACTTTAATGACGAGCTTATCTTAGCACAATCTCTTTGACAACAACATGTCACTCGCTAGTCTCAAAGACCAAGCAAATAAAACACTGTCTAAGTATTACTCCCTGTAATCTCCTATCATCCAAAACTTTAGGAAAACAGTTTTACCTGGCCTGTGACAGTTCTTGTTCGATCCTTGATATTGCCGATTGAAACTGTCCGATATCCATTTCGAGCGTCTTTGAGCGTGCTTTGTGCTCGCTCAGCTGTTGCTCCAAGTGAAGGATACGCTCCTGACGCACTCTGCGCTGCTCATCGTAATCGTTATGATCCCTTGCACGACAATATTAATTGCACATTAGATAAATGTCATGCAAAAATGCAGAATTCTTTAAAAACGCAATCCTTAAGGAATGTTTTACTGCATTTGGACCAAAATTCAATTCAGCTTTAAGGCCATTAATCCAAAAACATGCAACCAACTCCAGCTCATAATACTCACAGCAACTACTTCACATTACTTAATGATCCCCTCATTCCAGCACAAATTCACCAATCAAATATTGGACTAGAAGCAGAAATATGCAAGACAAGCTAAAAATATGGAATGCCACATTTTTTACCCAAAATGTCCAAGCCTGTTTTCAATATCGACAATTAACTGACTAGAAAAACTAAGTGAATAAAGAGAGAGGCTCACTTCTGGCGCAGTTACTTAATCCTTAGACATCAATACAGATATAGCTTAGCCTAGACATTAAACTGAATAGAGAGAGACTCACTTCTGTCGCAGTTCCTTAATCCTCTGCTCGATCTGTTTCTTGTCGCTGGCGACTGATGCTATCTCTGAACAAATCTTTCGATGTTCATCCTGAACAAGAGCAACGTCAAACTACTCAACACTCTTCACCAACGTATCATAAGCAGTAACTTAAATTATAATATTTATATGAAAAACACCAATGACAAAATGACAAATTCCAGAACCCATCCATCCATTTATAAAAGCTTAATTAATAACTCAAAGGATTTGGGAAAAGGCAATTTCACAGGGTGTAACAAAAAATTCTTGATTTACAATAATTAAAAACAAACTCATTTTCTCTTAGATTATAAACAAATCTCTTCTTGCATCACCCAAACTTAACTTGAATCATGAATTGCTAGAATGGGGCATTCACCCTTCTGGACAGAGTGTCACGATCTCGCTATTTGAAGCACAAAGCCATGAAAAAATTTCAAAACTGGATTTCTCAAAATAACATTACAAATAAACTTCAAAATGTTAAGAGCTTGGTCGACTAAATATATAATGATTCAGTGGTCAGATCTTTGCCATAGTCCATACATTAGATAAAACTGTATCTTTGAGAATGGGTCACCTGGACTTTCTTCAATGCATTCTTCTTGTTTAGCCAGACGTTCTTTGCCTCCAGATGCCTCGGTTTCATCGTCTCCGCCTCTTCTCCGAGTCTCTTAACCTCGTCCTGCAACCGGTCGAACTCCTGCTCCACTTCCTTCACTTTCGCTTCCGTCTCTTCCACTTTCTGATCAAACTTCGGAGTACGAAGCTTCTCCGCTTTCAGCTCCTTCGCTCGAGGTTCAACGCTCTGAAAACAAATCAATGTCAGCAACAATGAAATCAGCAACAATAGTCAAAAAGAAATTATTAACAATGAACCATTTATTCAACATTCAATTTCATTTATCAGCATTTACCTGATCTTTCATGTGCTGGAAGTCTTAACTACTCATCAGCAGAAGATGACTGAAAACTCAACAGACAACGTTAGAAAAAGAACGGCAACCAACTACGTTTCTGCCTCCGTCCATCAACGTAAACAACAAGATTCGCTATTTAAAGTGCTCACTAGTCAAATCTAAAGTAATCTGACTTTTATAGTGCCGTTACAATAATGCCAAGGATATCGATCAATGCTTCACTCCAAGTGAACTTGCAATCATGTGGGTGATTATCATGAACAATAGAAAGAGACACAAACACACAGAGACAATAGGAACAATGAAGACCTAAAGACCAACAGACACACACACAAACAGAAATGCTACGACTTAACACTATGGGGGTCAGCCTAAACTGCCGTACAGCATTGTGGTTTGCAGTGTTATTTTAGTTCCTGGGAATAGAATAAGAATAATAATTATTTTAATTTCGTTCCATGGAACGAAAACTGGAATAAAAAATAATTCTGGAACGAGAATAGAATAGGAATAAAAATTTCAATATTTTTCAGGAACGAGAACGGAATAGAAACTTTAAAAAAATTTAATAGTTTTTCCGACTGAAGGCGGCTCCTGATTTGTCAAAAAATTTCAGTGCTGTTAAACTTCCTATTGAATGTTGTATGTAAAGCGCAGTGCATTTGCCAGCATTTAATAAAGAACACATAAATTTTGTTAACAGTCGCATTCACATTGTCCGCAATTTACTAATCTTATAAATAGGTCAAAAGACTCGAGACACTGTTTTGTGTGATACTGTAATCATTCATGTTAGACATAACTATGAGAAGTGGAATTGGAACTAGAAATATAAATTTTCTGGAACTGGAACTCAAATTATTTCTAAATAGGAAGTGGAACTAGAATAAGAATGAAATTTATTTATAAAGAAGAACTAAAACTAGAATAAGAATTACAACAATGGAATAGAATAAGAATAGGAATAAAAATTAATGCTGGAACTAAAATAACACTGGTGGTTTGGTGTCATGTCGGGAGCGCCTCTGAGGAGTTCTCTTGAAGGAACGCTATATAAATATACGATTACAATTACAGTATAGAAGATGGTTCAATTTAGCCAGATGGCAACATTTGGTGATGGCTACGAAGTGAGTGTCCGTAAAGCAACTAGCAACAAACGAAGTCCTCACTCGTTCCGTTTCGCCAATGATCGCCCACGCTAACTCCTTCTTCAGATTCGATATCTTGTCTTTTAAGGCGTCGAGGGATCCACAGGCGTCGAATTTCTGCTTCCAATGAAAGACTTCTTTCTCAATGTCAGGCAAAGTCTACAAAAGCAGTTAATCATCTGAATGTGGATACAATTACAAACAATGGATGCAATAAACAGACTGTGTAGTTTTCAGCTGAAGCAGATTTATAGCAATAGTTGTGGCAGTGGCGGATCCAGAACTCTTCACTTTTCGAAGGGGGGGGGGGGCAAAATCTTTGATCTTGGTACAGGAAAAAAATGTTGTCGTCATCGGTTGCCAAAAAAGTTGATGACTTTTTTTAGTCGTCGGTCTTTGGCTGAGGAAAAAAGTACTTTTCATCCAAGAAAAAAGTTGATGACTTTTTTAGTCCTCCAGCAGAAAACCCAATGGGGGGGGGGGGGGGGAGTGGACCACGTCCAATGCAATTTTCTTAATGGGGGAGGGGACCAATATGCCATGACACCCCTAAGTCCCATGGCAGTTTAAAATGGGCGGGCCATGGCCGGATTGCCCCCCCTGGATCCGCCCCTGGGTTGTGGTAAGGGTACATTCAAAGATAATGAATCAATTCAAGTGCATATGCAAAGTATATATGCAAATGATGTATTCGTGTATGCACCTGGACATTTAACATATTAAAGAGCCACCTGTTTTGAGATGCTGATAAGATGCAGGACAGACAGAGAGGCAGTGAATAGAATGCAAGACAAACAAAGAGATACAACATATGGTAGAGGAAAGAAAACTCCTGACAGAGATGATCACAATCTGACTACATAATGAGGAAAGATTCTGCTCTCCTAAGAACTATAATCGAAAGAAGAATAGAAAGGGGAAATGATCAGAGGAAGACAATGAAGGAAGATATTGATTGGATTATAAATAATAGACGTTTAAAACAGATCAATAAAAAATGAAGACTTCATTTGCATGTAAACGAAATTTAAACAGCAGATGAAATCTTTATGTGACACGTCATAGACACACACACACACACACACACACACACACACACACACACACACTCACTCACTCGCACCCACAAGCTAAATAATAATAACCCTAAACATATCTGACCTTTTCTTTCTGTTTCATGACTTCTGCTGCAACTCTCTTCGACTCCTCTGCAGCGACATAATCTTGTTTCGTCTGCTCCAACTGAGTGGCTTTCAGGAAAAACTGAAGCAGAAGCATATCAAAACTATCTATAACCATGTAACAATGCAAAAGCTGAAGATAAAATCATGTGCAAGAATGCCTCTAAACCAATAGGTCAGAAACAAAAAACACCCATTGAATAAAATGAAAACTGTCTAAGGTTATTCTGGGATTATTTATTACTGCTAAAATACATTATTTCTGCAACTATTAAGCATATAACAAAGAAAAAGCAGAGTAGACAATTCAGCTTTATCACTCGCATGAAAATATTCGTGCATCCAGGAGTCTCACTCGATTTAAATCTCAAATCCGTGCACACACATTAAAAAATGTAAAATGAACTACCCACTTAATCTATATTTTGTTCCTTTTTTTAAGTTGAGCAGAGGGAAGGTATCCCACTGCTACTATTTAATTGATTCCAAAAATACTCTCATTTTCATCTTTTCCTGATCTATTATCATTTATCATATTACTAGCTGTACCCGGCCACACGTTGCTGTGGCAGAAAAGACTTCCCCTCCTCCCCTCCCCCTCCCCTCCCCCTCCCTCTCTCCCCCCTCCCCCGCCGCCTCCCTCCCCTTCCTCTCCGTCCCGCTCCATCCGCTCCTTTCCTCCCTGAACCAAGAAGGCCGCAACATAATTATGCGAATCGCTTATGACGTCACGGGACGCAACCTCATTCATGTTTCGTCTGCATGGTCGCAGTCACTGTCAAGGCGTTTGTGAATCTGGCAACGTGCGGTTTTGAATTTGCAAATGGCGGTCGGTCGGAATGCAAAGTTTCCTTTTTGTGAAAAATATTGCGTTTATTCGGAGAAAAAAAAGTTGGAAACTCTCTTATAGGAATGGAAGGTTTTGTGAAATTTTCAAAACAACCTGTGCGGTACGTTTCGAGAACACTTTACACAAACTATTGAAAAGTTTCATTTTTATATATATAGATAACAAAAAAAAATTCCTTGGTAAATAGGCCCCAGTAGCGGGATCACTCCCTTTGGGTAGCCTATTGCTCCCTACATTTCATATAAATGATTGTACACTAAGCTTCACCATCGTAATTGTTAACTGTAATTAATCACTTTGTGTACTATTATGAATGCATAATAATAATTATTGTCTGTTTGATATTCTTGGGATCAATAAACAAGTTCAAGTAGAGATGGATTAATAATTAATCAATTATATGCTAATCGATTTATTAATCGACTAAACCAACAGCTAATTCTAATAGATTAGCTTTCTAATTGATTAGCTTTCTAATTGATTAGCTTTCTATTGATTAGCTGTCATCCAATGCTAATTCTAACTAATTCTGAATTTTCAACTAATTCTACTAAAAATTGATCAGCTGGTCGATTAGATGGACTTACTTATGTATCGAAATCACAGTTTCAAACTTTCAATCGTCTATTCAACATTAGACAGAAATCGTCTTTTCGCCTACCTTGTATTTGTCGTGAGGACTTCTCGAGTGCAGGAATGTCTTGCTCGCCTCCTGCGTTAGGATGGCGACTGGATTCTCCACCTGAATGTTGAAGTGGTCGAGAATGGAGCTGAGCTCATCCTTGCGGGATACTACTACATTTGCTGCGAATCAAATCAAAGGAAGAGCAGGTTACAAGCAGGTAAGCTTACAACTGAAGACACGTGGCCCATCTTTCTTAGATCCACAACACAAGTGTCATGTTTTCTCACACCTGCACGTAACTGTACAGGGTGGGCCAATAGGAATGCAACAACTTTGACGCCTTATAACTTGAACAATTTGTATCCGAACATCGTGATCAATCTACTAAATTGAAGGTAATTATCCATTCTACTACTGTGTCAAATCTTGCGCTGATATACGGCACCCTTTAAATAAAAGTTCGGTGCGGCGCACACCTCTCAATTTTTAATTTAAATAATGAACATATCATGGCGCCGCTCACGGAAGAGGATAGAATTTTAATCAGAATCTTAAGAGTAGAAAAAGAATACAATGCACATCAGATGCTGATAGAATTCCCTTCTAGTAAATGGAATAAATATGCTCTGCATCGATTGATTAAACAAATTGATGCCACGGGAACGTCTAACAGCCGCAACTGTGGTCGCAAACGTTCTCCCGCCGGCGCATCGTTCACGTCATACGCGGTTGCCTAACGTACCAGAGTTTATTGAACCGGAGAACTGGCCACCGAACAATCCGGATTTAAACCCGGTTGACTATTCGATCTGGGGTTGTCTTCATCAACTGCTCTATCGTGAACCAATACGTGACGTTGAACATTTGAAAAATTTGATTGTTTACTGCTGGGCTGAAATAACCCCAGCCCTGGTGGCCTCAGCCATTGATCAGTGGTCGTCTCGTGTCCATGCTGTCATTAAAGCACGTGGTGAACATATTGAATATTTGTTTGACTTATGATAAATTCACTCAAGATATGAATTGTTATTAATTGTTAGAACTAGTGATTGTTTAGAATTGAGTCATTGACATATTCAGTTTAAGACTTTTGGTTTTTTCTTGTAGTTTCATGGCAAAAAAGGGACATCGAACATTAATAGCATTATCTCAAAAAGTCGTAATAGTATTTCTTAGATATTTTGCAGAATGATAAAATGGATAATTATGTTCAATCTGATATATAGACCAAGACGCTCAGATAAAAATTGTTTAAGTTATAAGGCGTCAAAGTTGTTGCATTCCTATTGGCCCACCCTGTACATAAGAGCGCCTAATAATTTGCTACATAATAATTTTCTAACACTGCCGGCAGCGGCCTTGTATGGACACGTGGATGGAACAAGAAGCAGAGGAAGACAACCGAAAACTTGGATGGACAATGTGAAAGAGGACCTAGGAGTTCATGGCATGGACATGAGTGATGGCGTGGAAAAAGCCAGAGACAGAACGGTCTGTTTGTAAAAGTCTAATTAAAGCCTAATCGTCGGCCCATGCCTGATGGAAGAGTGAGAAGAATTTTCTAACATTATCCTCTAACTGCTGAATAGGTCCCAACTGGTTAATGTTATGGATTTAATATAAAAAACCGTTATTTAGAGTTAATCTCACATTTTGAGCTTTTCAGCTTGTAACTTCCACTTCCATCTTGCGATAGTTTTCGTTCGATGATAATGGAATCACCATATACGTCATGCTTGTACGCATCCGGTCCACGGTTACGTAATTTGATCACAATTTCAGCCGTCCTAAAACATCAGCAATATCAGTGAACTTGCACATCATCACGATTCTTAGGTAAACAGACAAAAAACATGAAATAGCTGTCTTGAACTCCAACAAGGTGCATTCCACGTGCACTCTTGAGTTATGTAGCATGGTGGACGATTGGACAAAGCTGTCAACCAGTAACGCAGAGAGCAAGGGTTGCATTCTCGTTCGAGGCAGAAGGGACAATGAGCACATCTTTGATGCGCAATTGCACTAAAAAATAATTATATCTGCACCATCGAGTCATATGCACTTCAAAACTTTGCAGAAGGGCAGCATCAAAATGCAAAGAGCTGTATATTACTGTACTGTGCACAGATTCCTCCATGCTTCTAAGGACAAAGGAATAAGTGCAGGTATTCTACCCAGTTAGATTGAAACAAGTACTCAGTGCATATCTGGAGCGAACAGTAACAGACACAGAACACAAGAAATTGCAATTTGACAAGACAACAGGAGTCGTATAAAAATATCCATGAAAGCATCCACAGTGAAACATGAGGGGAGTGCATAAAGTCAGCTCTATAAGTGGTAAGTTATAATCAGGGTGGAGATGATTTAAATCGGTTGATTTAAATCATTGATTTAAATCACGATTTAAATCGATAATAAAAATCACGATTTAAATCGAATAGTGAAAATAAATTTCAATCGAGGCTTTTGTGCCACACAACTTGCAGGTTTGTTTCCTTTCACTTAGCTGCAGCAGTGCAGCTGCCAGTCACCTGCTGATGGAAAGCTGGTGTTTCTTTTCAAACTTATGAACAAGAAGCCATTAGCAGGAGAAGATGAACACTTGTATTGTGACTAAAATATTTTACATCTGAATGACAACAGTTACTGGTGACTAGCACTAGCAGTGACCTAATAATATTAGTACCGTAGTGTTCTAGTTTGCAAGGTGTGACTGACTCACTGACTCAGTAACTTAACCACTTACATAGCGATCTGATTTCACAGTTTAACAGAACATTGACTTCTTCAGTGGATTTAACTGATTGTTCATCGATCGCACTATTAGTATTAAGTATATAACTATATATACCACTTCAAAGGTATTAATTTGTATTGTATAACTGCATAACTAAGAAGGTAATAATTGTTACAGAATACCACATATCAGTTACAATAATGCAATGTGGCTTGATAACCACATGGAGGCAATAAATCTAAACTTAGAACTAGTAGAAAGAAATCGGATTTAAATTTTTAAAATCGGATTTTTTATTTTTAGTTAAAAAATCATGATTTTTATTCACCCTGTATTGTATAGCTGTAGAATTAAAGGTAATAACTGTTACCTAATGAAGCATGTGACTTGATACCCAAAAAAGGCACTACATACAAAATACGAACTATAAGAAAGAAATCCGATATAAATAAAAAAAATCCGATTTAAATCAAAAAAATCCGATTTAAATCAAAAAAATCCGATTTTTTGATTTTTATTTAAAAAATCACGATTTTTATCCACCCTGGTTATAATATACATCAGATGCTAAAAGCATCATTTCTAAAAGAATTTAAATTCACAACCAAGTAAACCTCACCGTTTTCCAGTCTTAATAAAGTTCTTGACAGAAGATCCTCTGTTTGTTGCGCTGGCTTTTCCACCAAGACCCGTAATTACAGCTGTCAAAACGGCACTTTTTCCACCTTGCAAAAGAGCACACATGTTCAAATTGTAAAGCGCATGCATACTTTCAAAATCAATCTGTATACGAAATGTCTGATTATTCAAAATAATTATTGTTATTCACAATTATTGCATATGCAGTTGAAAAGCGAGAAAATTCTCAACAAAAATTTTGCCTCTTTATTCAACTAAAAAATAAAGACAAGAAAATAGAGACAAAATAGAGACAAGTCAAAGACAAAGAGTGCAAAAACTCACTCCCGTTATGACCGATCAGAAAGTTGACATGTGGTCCAAATGAAAATTCCAGTTTGCTGTGACACATGAAGTTCCTGACCGAAATCGCTTCAATAATTCCAACTTCTGCTTCTTTCTGTCACAGAAATGTAAACATTTGCACTTGAAATCCAAAATAATATTTAAAATACACAACATTGTTCATTCCATCATTTTATGGACTTATTCCTCTTTAAAAACTACTCAGGAGCACTCCCAGCCCAGCCACAGAAAAAGAAATGACTTGATTTATGAAATAAAGTTTTATTGGTCAGATGCATCAAATGCAGCTTTTAAGAGAATTCATTCCAGATGGACAGCCCTACAATCCAGACAGATCGACGTTGTCTGGCAGCTAAGCAAGCCCATGGAACTAGGAGGTGACCCTTAATAGTGGAGCGAAGAGCCCTACGCGTTTCAACGTCGGAGACTGGACGACAGAGATCGTGCAGGTAAGGTGGAGCGCAACCAATGATACAGTGTGAAACCAGAGCAGCAATCCAATATCAGATGGTCATGTCATGGGATTTATTCAGCCTATAGAAGAAATTAAATGTAAAGAAGATATTACGAACTCCAAATAATTTTTGGCAGGTCATAAGACAGGTCAAGAGTGAAATAGACAGGCTATAAAACCTGCCATCACCTATGACAGCGCCACCACTGAGAGCATAAGACCTCACACCCTCTCTACATACATTTGGTAATGTTATAGGTAGAAAAGTTTGTGCTTGGTAGTCCAAGTGACATTTTCGTTACTCTTTACTGTCTAAAAAAATCAGCTAACGGTATTCGCACAACAAAGCACACGTATATTCTTACGTCCATTGTACGTTCGTCATGGAAATCCGGATTCTGCGATAAATCGGAACTACTGTCGTTGATTCGACTACGTTTTGCTTGACTGCCATTGGGAAGCTCTTCCTTTCTTTTATGCGCCATGTCAACTAGACACCTGCTGACTGTCTCTTAGAAAGCACCACTGAAATCACAAAGAAACTGTACACCTTCCTATTGCAATTCTACAACTTTTCATTATAATAAAATGAAGCAAATAGTTCCACTTCGTGAAAAACAATGTTACGTTGATTTGTTCAATTAAATAACCGCATGATCACATTACTGAACACAGTTGAAGTGTAACGTCTGTCCAATTTATCATACAAATTCGGAGAATTACAATTGCTGACTCTACAGTAATCTAATCTAATAACTTTAATAACACTGAACATTATAATAACGTTCAAGGCATCAAGTCCACAGCGAAGCAAAAAATGAGGTGATTAGGATAAAACAAAGTAGGAATACAACAGAAGTATTATCCGTTGTCCAAGTTTTTATATTGGACTGTGACTCGGAGCATTACCACGGACAGCCTACTTTACTTCTTAATATGCTTTAGCCTGAAGCGGCCATCGACTTATGCCAAGGCATCATGGTAATGCCATTAGTCTAGTTATTGACCGATGAGCACTATAAAAGATACGCTTAGATGAGTATTGTGTCGGCTTCCGAACAAATCAACTTTAAGATGGATTTTAATTAAGCACAACCTAAAAAAACTCCGTAGCACGCAAGTGACAGTGATTATAAGTAATGCACATTCGAAACTAGTTACACAACTGTGACATTTTAATGAAAATTAAAAAACCACCCACACTTTTTGCCCCCGCAACAACAATTACAAAATATCACAGAACCTAAAATAAGCGCGCAATCGTGGCGAGGAATTCGAAGCTAAGGCGAGAATAGCACTTGTCAATAAGTAAGTACGAAAGTAATATAAGTCTCTGACGATAAATAGCCTGTTTCAGCAAGGTAATGATGAAACTGCTTCTTCCGACTACCATTTCGTAGCACAGTTAAACTATGCTCTACTACAGTACGAACATTGTACAATGCGGCTCCTTGGCCGCTCAGTAGCAGTCAAAGTGTATGAACCATAAAAAACCTGAGTAGCCTAACAATAAGCCGAGTAGCAGAACCCTTTGCTAGATGAACTCACATTCTCTGGCTACAACTTATCGTACTAAGTAGGCTAAGCATGTCGTCCTGAACCCTGCAATAATCGGCCTTATAAATTTAAACAGTAGGCCTAGCCTAGGCCTAAACAGTAGGCCTAGGCCTAATTAAGTCACATAGCCTAATATTCTCAATTATGTTCTTTTTGCAAACAAAGTAGAGCTATGTATAGTGAAATAACTGCATAGAAAAGTGTTGACCGTTGTTAGCAGTGGTCAAACTGATTAAATGAAAATTAGGCTAAACCCTAGGACTGCTTTTATTGTTGCACCGTGACGATCAGTGATGCCACAGCTGTGTTTTTTCCACTAGATCTGGGTTTTTCGTCTTCGTCTGGGTTGACTTTTTGGACCGGAAGACTAAAAAAAAGAACATCAACTTTTTAGCAGGCGAAAATAGAAAATTTTCTTGACTTTTCAGCCGGACGACGGTCTGGGTTTTTCTGGGGTTTTTCAAAAGGAAATCTGTTTTTTTCTGAAACCTCAGTGGCAACACTGGTGACGATGTCTTTGCGGTGCAGCGAAGCGTGTCGGTGGCGGTGTCGGTGTTGGACTGTCGTTGAAAAAGTTATCGGTGTCGTTTTTTGAACTTCCGTTAAAAGTTCAGAGTGTTTACTGCCTGAAAACTTTACGATGAGTTCGTCATGCATTTCGTTTATTTTAACCTTGTTGCCGATATGGAGTTGTATTAATTTGGAGATGGTTTACGCAAGGGAGTCTTCATGGAGCATGATCTTCAAACAGGTGGGCCGTGCTATTTAAACACACGACCTATTGAGTAAGACCCGGGCATACGTAACCAAAAGTCTATTAATCCACGATCCACTCTGCTGATGACAAAATAAGATCAAATTAGCGGAAAATGCATTGACTGGACGCTTATTTCCAGTGACTTCTGTATAGCAAAGAAAAGCTAGCTGGGAACATAATTATAGTCTACTTTGCGAGTTGAGGCGCTATAGAAATTTCGACATAGGATTACAGCAGCATTGTGTTATTTTTGGCAGAACTTAAAACAATAATTCCACTGTTACGTCAAACCCTCATAAAGTAGGCTAATTGTGATTTCGTGTAAGCTATAAATTACCATGGCAACCTTTTAAACTATTGCATTGTGATATCATAGAGCCTATAAATTGCTATAGTAACCTTTTTTATAATAATTGCATTGTGATTTCATGGAGGATATGAAATGTCATATAGTGACCTCTTATAATAATTGCATTGTTATGCAGACTAGAAATTACCATGGTAATTACCTCATATATATTATAATTGCAATTATGATTTCATGCCTTTGTTACCATTTATGACATATTTTATAATAATTTCATTGTGATTACATTTTCCTATAAGATATAAATTACCATAGTAACCTCTTAAAATAATTGCATTGGGATTTCATGGACGAAATAAATTGCCATAGCAACCTCTTATGATAACTGCTTTGTGATTGTCGAGATTCCATGCTATTTTATTTCTAAAGTGCAGACTGCAGTACAACCAACCTAATCCCGATGCGAAGAACCCTTCAAAAAAAGACTTTAGACAGCGAGCAGAAACAGTAATTTCTCCGGATAAAAGCTGAGTGCTAGTTATATCAGGAAGGCCATTCAACAGCAAAGGACCAACAGAGGCATGGCACAATGCTGGGCTGTGGCAGTCTAAGGTTGCAGTACAAAAAGGTCATGACAATCTAAAGAGGACATCCAGTGGTGGCGCCAGGATTTCAGTTTTGGGGGCTGAGATCGCAGAGGAGATTTTCCATTTTCATTCGGCAAAATTTTTACAACCTTGTTTGTGTGTGTGTGTGTTTTTTTTTAATCGTCCAGCAAAAATCTCGTATAAATTTTCCATTTTCGTCGTCAAAATTTCTGATGACTTTTTTTTAGTCATTTGGCAAAATTTTTTTGGGGGGGGCTAAGCATGGAAATATTTTATTTTTACATGGGAAAAAAGTATGGCCTTTTTGGGGGCTTAGCTCCTCTAGCCTTCCCCAGCGCTAGAATTTAGAGTACCTCTGAGCAGTTCCTTTGAAGAGGCGCTAAAAAATTCATGAATAAATGAATAAGCTATAGCTTTGCTGTTAGCGTCAAAGTAGCACCTTAGAAATTTGAAGTTTATGAATATGAATTATGTTGCAACAGGACAATGTCAGCCTCTTCAAGGTTCAGCCGAACTACATGTTCGAGGATTCTTTTGTGACAGTGTCAAGTAGGTTTAATGATTTTCTTCAACACTGTTTGACTGTTTAATCATTAATCCATACTAGGTTTTGTTCTGCCTTTTTTTGTAAATTTCCAGTTTTTTAGAATGAATGAATAGAATGAATTTGTTTTTGAGGCTTGTAAGTTTCACTTGGTCAGATTAATTGATTATCTGAACAATCACTTAGGTGGATTTTGTGTTGATCCTTTCAAGTTGTCTATGTGTAACTAGAGTTTAATTCTTGACTCCAATGTGCTCCTATCGCAGTTTTCTGACCATGTTAAAACCATATGCAGATCCATTTATTTTCACATGAATTCAGGATTTTCATAGAATCAGCTCGTACCTGCCTACAGCTGACTTAGTCTCACTCACAACTGACCATGCTAATAGAGATTTCCAGAAACTTCGGATTTGTTCAAAAGTCTATGATTCAGAGCTGCAGAAAAAACTTCCAAGTATTGACATATTTGAGATTTCTTTTATCCTTCAGCTGTTGTCTCAATTGCTACTTTCACTGCTTTTTGAAATTCATTGATTTCTATGTTATTCATTGTCTTTAGTTTATTGCGATGCTTATGGCGAACCAGTGCCACTCGAGATATCCTGGATTCTGCAGCGGGTTGATTGCGTCCAGGAACTGTACCAAGCTACGATAAATGTTGGTTTGCGTAAATAGGATTTTGTATGCAAATCTTACAATTTTTTTGTGCTGAATACTTGTAAATATTAAAGCTGCACTTTGGTATTATATGGTTCTTACTTTTGTTAAGCCTATGGAAAAGTAGGCCTACTGTTTTTACTAGGAAATAATGGTGTTCATATATATTGGTTTGTAACTTTCAAGAACTTTGTTCAAAATGTAACTTTATGTAGTACGTTATTCTTTCAATTATTCTTTGTCCAAATGTAAATTTTGCTTGCTTACTTCTTTTTGTATGTGCACTAGATATAGCACCCCTTCAAGATTTCTACTCAGAAGCGGATGCTGAATCAGACTTTCATGCAGTTTCATGCCGAAACGCATGAGCAATTGTGAGTGAAAGACTTGCTCAAGGTCCCTACAAGGAGGCTTGAGGTGGATTCGAACCTGCAAGGCAATGAACATACCCACCACACCACCGTGCCCCACTTCTATTAGTTTAGGGTCAATGATGTGGTTATGTTAATTATTTCTTTATTTTGAGAAATACATTTTTATTTATTACACCATGTTTTCCAAAATCATCATTAATTCCTCAAAAGAATGTCATTGTTACCTGTATACAGTATTATATATACATTGTATCCAACTAGATTACCATAAAAATCCAGTGATGTCATAATGCACAAAAGGCATAATTATGTAGATTGTAGATGGTAGCTTGAAATGAAACCAAAGTTGGAAATAATCCAGTAGGTCAGAAAGAAAAAACTACTAGCCGCTACTACCATTGGCTTATCTGCTTTCTACAACAGATTGCAAAGTGAAATAAGAATTTTTACACATTTTTTGGTATAGGGCCTAAGTTATGTTTTTGTATATTTTAGAGTACAGCTCGACTGCTGGAAGAATTATCGAGGAATGATTTTAACTTTCCCGAAACTACGTCTGATCAATTAGACGCTAATGTCAGTAGGTCACAGGTCATTGGTACGACCTATTTCCAGTTTGGCATCCATACTGGTGCCCTGTCAACCTGTGGCCTACACACTATCATATTACTGCGAGTGAGTCAGCTTGATTTGTGTATGTCTGGTTTTATTTTTTTGCTTAATTTCTCTATTCCAGTATTTGTTTCCTTTAAGGAATTCTAAAGTACTTGTTTAGAATGCATTAATGTGTAGTTGCTACAGAATAAATAATTGGGATAAAAAATAATACCATTAATAATAACAATATGAGCATAGTGACAACAATAAGAATATTAGTTATAGTTATTGAGGACCTTGCTATGATTCATAAAAACTCAGGTGGCGGCGGCGGTGGTGATGGTGACAATGATGGTAGTTATGATAACAACAATTGCTTGTGTGCTACGGCGTGAAACTCCAATGCATTGTCTGTGCTGTAGTCGGGAGTACCTCTGAGTAGAGAGCTTGAAGGTGCTCTATAGCAAATGTGAGAAATTTAAGTATTACAAAAGGTTTTGCTTATGGGTGTGAGGAAAATTGCACTGGAGTCAGGAATGATCCTTTTGTTTTTCAGGACGAATCGAATTCTCCATATTACGAAGCCATGTTTTATGTAAGTATTTTCCTGTTAGTAAAGTAACAATTGAACTAGAGGTTTCTAAATGCAAATTTCTCAGTTTCTCTGTGTGAATCATTAACTTCATCAATGCTTCAGTGCAAAGAAATTTGTTTAGAACGTGAAAACGACAATGTGGTAGTTAGAAAATAGATGTCAATTTTCCAATAGGATCAAGACGTTTGTGTCCCTCTTGCCCCTGTGTGCTGGCATGAATGGATTTTGAGGATCTCTAACTGATTCTATGGTAAACTGTAATATGGTTTTGAAACATATTATTTTCAGGATACTGAACCAAGATCTGTGGTTAGACAAATCGAAAGAAAACTGTCGAACGACACAGCACAGCAGGTTGGTTGCCATAGTTACCCTATATTTGAATGACCTTTGCTCAAAGTTTTTCTCACAGTTCTCACTTCTATGTTTATCTCACATCACTCCAGGTGACAATAATAATATATCAAATCTCATATCACTCCTGGTGACAATATATCAAATTGTTGTTGTCTTTGTTATGAAAATGTCTGCTATTCTTATTTACTGTTCTTTGTAGGCAAACCATCGTGTTGCCACTGTGTGGGAGGATGGAATGTACCATTTT
Organism: Lumbricus rubellus; assembly: GCA_945859605.1. Classification (NCBI taxonomy): domain Eukaryota; kingdom Metazoa; phylum Annelida; class Clitellata; order Crassiclitellata; family Lumbricidae; genus Lumbricus; species Lumbricus rubellus. The sequence continues at coordinate 12,677,926 of OX243811.1, read as the reverse complement.
CTAATTAGAATCCGTGCTTTGGAGAAAAGAGATTTTTCTGCAACGGGTAGGTTGTAGATAGTTTTATCTGTTTGTTTAATAAGAAATGCCCAGACAAGAATTTGTAAGAGTGTAAGTGAAGCTACATGGAACTGAGCTTTATGGAATGACCCTATTACAACAATGCCTTGTAATTAGACGGTTATTAATGTGGCTTACAAGGATAGCATTGAAAGGATGTTTTGGTATGGTGTGCAGTAGGGTGGTCGTTAGAAATGAAAGTTGGAATCTACTATTCTCCAAGTTTGCTTTTGGTGCCATTCCATCCAGAAACATCACACAAAAAGTTGTGAGAGAAAATATTAATATTTAGGACTTGCGCAACACCATCAAAGTTTCACCATGTACCAAAGAAGCGAAAACTTGAATTGCAAGCATAATAAACCATGCATCCTGAAATCAGAATTCAAAACAATGTGACTATATTATTGCATACATGATTACCAATGATTACACTGTTTGGTGATCAAGATTGCAATTATTATTATTGCTGCTTAGGTATTTAATCAATGTCAATGTGACCTTGAAGACTCTGCGGCACTCTCTTTTGTTTGTGCTGAGAACGAGTTGCGATGTTCTTATACAACTTCTGATATAAATTGTTTTTGTTGTTCATTCCTTGTACTTGAGGCATTAAAATGCTGAATAAGGGTGACACCTAAGCTAGATCACTGATAACCTTTATGGATCTCCAGCTTGTCGAGCTCTTCATGCAGTCTTCATGCTTTATACGACCGCTTAACTGGATCGTGTTCCAGAAGTGCATCTAGTAGTTTAATTCAAGATGCAGAACAGGTCATGGGTTGAATTTATCACGAAATGATGTCGATCTAGCCTTTTTTGCGAATGGTTGGGAGAAGAGTTGTTGTATACGTTTGTGGATCTCAGAACCTTCTTTGTCTACTAGAACTGCTATGATCAATTTCTTCTCTCCCAATGACATGTCATTGTGAAAGAAACCTAAGCTTGCCAAAAGGCTTGGATAAATACCAGAGATTTCGGCCAAAGGGTGTCACATCGGGATCAGCAATGACCTTCCGTGGATATAAAGAGAGATAAAACAGCAGTTACTGTACTAGACCGTTCCTAGGATCAGTGGTTGCTGAATGCTGGTGGGGTTTGAAACTAATGGCGGCCATGTAGATGCATGTCCCAAATAGACTAATAAGCTTAATTAATTATTTCCGGATGCTCCCACACATATTCGTCATAAGATGAGCCGATTCTTTGACTATAATCGTTGCTGTAGCCTAGAGGATACTTGTCTTGAAATAGCAACATCCTCAAGCAGTAAATTGCTCTCGTCGTCCATTTAGGCTACTGTTATTGAGGGGTTTGCAGCCGATGCTAGCTTCTTTAAACCTTGCCGGTCTCCAGCTTCCAGATATGCTCAGTCTCCTGAGTTGGAACTTTGTCAAAGAAGCTGCTTAGTAGTCTGAGTGATACTGTCCCTGATGCCAAGTTTTTCACGCTTATGATAATGGAGCAGTACTTTGAGCAGTTCTCTGCTAGAACGTCTCTTCAAGATGGGAGCTTGGAACCTTTGAAGCTCTCCTCTGTCCTCTAGCATGCGATATTACCGCTAACGCTATTGTAATCGGCATCGCCTTCTCACTATTAGATGCAGACATTTAAATAATGCCCCTATAATGCTGCATATGTTAATAATAATTATGCATGGCGTTGTTGGAAACAAGTTCAGCAATGAACAAGCAAAGCATGTTCAAGTGGTGAAGATAAAAACATGTCTGTAAGCCTTTACAACAGGTCGAACAGGAAGGAAGAGCAAGGATATCGTTGTTTGGAACACAAACAATTACATAGAACATTTGCATCATAACACTGTAAGCTTATAGGGCCTCTTCTTCTTCTTTTCCTTCCGGCTAGGATTAATCCCTCGCTGAGGAGGGGTCAGCCACTCGGATTCTTTGTCTCCATGTTGTTCTGTCTCCAGCGTCTTCCTTTTTCAGATGAAGAAGCTCCATGTCCTGCTTAATCATGTCACTCCATCTCTTCTTCTGCCGCCCACGGCTGCGGCGTCCTTGTACTTCTGCACGCATGATTCTTTTGATGCTGCCGCCCTCATCCGATCGCTCCACATGCCCATACCACCGTAATCTGGCTTCTCGAATTTTGTCAGTTATACAGGCTACTCCAACTGCTTTTCGTATGTTCTCGTTTCTTCTCTTGTCTTTCAAGGATGCTCCAAGTATCCAACGTAGCATCCTCATTTCTGTTCTCTCCAGCAGCTCTTCCTCTCTCCTCCTCAACGTCCAGGCCTCTGCTCCGTAGATCATCACCGGTCTTATCATTGTCCTATATATCTTTCCTTTAAGATGGGTCTTGATCTTTTGGTCACATAGCACGCATGTAAGCACGCATGTACTACAGCATATTTCTATAATACATGATAAATTCTGCAATGCATGAGATACTATACAGCCTAAAATATAATAATAGGCCTAATGTATGTAAGACTATGTGTATTGTGTACGGTAGTGCATTGATGACTTGGAATGTAACTAATAAAAGATCATAACATTGGACAGAATAGATCATTTTCGCAGGAATTCTCTCTCACTTGTCAATTACCGCAAAATGCTCATAAAAATAAATAATTAGCAATCACTGATGACAAAAATATTGTAGAATATATCTTTCAGCTGTGCCTAAGTAAAAATCATAAAGTATTTCTGTAAGAAAACTATAATTCTAAGACTTTGAAGTAAATAATACTTATGCTCAAAATTACAACAATTATTTGTAAAATACTAAACTTCAACGACGTTGCGCAAGTCCTAAATATTTTTCAATTCTGATAATTTTTGGGCTACATAGGTTTTAGACCAAGTGGCACGGAAGGCCGGGTTGGAGAAATATGAGATATTAAGTTGAAAATTTTCTATTAGAGATGCAACCACCCTAGTGTGCAGCCCAAGGTTCAAATCTCTGAAACATGCAACAATGGGTTTGTGAATCAATATCCCAATGCACTGAGTTGTCATTTGATATGCTCTGTACCTTTGCTGTTGTGGCTAGCTGCTCTGTTTTTAAGATGCAACATTCTGTTGTGTATTTTTTATAGCAATTGTACTGCAGATGTTCAATGTATTTGTGATGGTGTGTTTGTTTCAGTAATTGTTCAGATGAAGGGATCCTATGGATTGCTGTCAGCCATTGAATGGCCGCTACTCCCGGTACAGAAGAAATCTATTATTATTACCTACTTACATAAATCAGTGTAATGGATGATTGTGTGATTTGATTAATGGTATTACTGCTCCTGTCCAAGATGATTGCTACATTTGTGATTAAGTCGAATAGACTGTTTGTTAAATTAAAAATTATTAATTTTAGCCTTTGTTGCAACAGTGTAAGACTGAGCAGTTTTACTGTTTGATGGGGCGCTCGTGAATAAGCTGGTACACTTGTTAGACTTTCAAGTGGAGCGTTAGGGTTTGGAGTTTATGATTACAATTTCTCTGTCAATTTTTTTATTCATTTGTGATTATGTAGGTCATGACCTTGTTGTAACACAGTCATTATTAACTCAGTACCTGGCTCCCAAAGATGCCATCTAATAGTCTTATGCTTACCTATAGCTACTGGTATATATAAAAATGCATATTATATATATATAATATGTATATATAATATATATATACGGTACATATACATATAATTATATATGTGTAATTGATATATGAACAGATTTTGATGTTTTTAAACCCTGGCTGTGTGACAGCCTATATGAAATGGTGAGAATTTGCAATTGCACTTTTGTGTGGTTCTCAACCTATGCTCTGTAACTGTTTGGATCAGTGCACGCATAGCATTTATACGTGATCACATGAATGTGCCTACACCAGTGTATTGTGAAGTTGTTTATTTTTGCAGGTGACTGGCACGATGTCGTTGCTTTACCTGACCGCAGGAACAGCGTGGATTTTCCTCTGGGCTAAGTCACAGGAACACACACAGAAGATTCATATTGTCATTGGAGCAGTAGCGGTTGCGGGTATATCAAAACCTATTATTTTAGCTGTGGCTCGACTAGGAGTGCCTCTGAGTAGGTTTCTTGAAGAGGCACTATATAAATTCTCGAAATGAATGAATATCGTTTCGCTTACGTGGTTGATTGGTAGATTCTTTCTTGGGGTAATAATAATTATATTTAGAAGATTAATTAGTTTGGATTGATTGGTTGGATTTTTGCTGACTCACTTATCTCTTGCGCAAAGTGAGAATTTAAGCACTGCGAGTCTGTTTAGATCCACATTCTGGATGCAAGTATGAGCGAAAGGGCAGGCAAGAGAGAAGTATCCATGAATGAGTAAATGGATGTTCAGAGTAATGTTTGAGCGAATGTGAATAAGAGCAATGTGACACATGATTGAGCAAGAAATTTGCTCTAAATGAATTGTGGCCATTAGTAAACTGGTTTGGTTAATTATTTCTGTTCTGTCTTATAATATTTTGTTTAAGTATCGGTTTTCCTAGAGCTGTTGCTTGCTCAGGCATGAGCACTGTATAGAGCTTGTCAGTAACTTTTGATACCTTGCAGTACCTACTTCATTAGCATAAATGTATGGCCTACTGGTCACCTTCAAAGTTCAGAGGTACTTTGAATTAGCACTTTTGTTATTACCCAGTGTTTTCTTTTACTAGGAACTTTCCTGTACTTATAGTCCTGAATTATGTTTTTGTAGGAGCTTTGGGAAACACATTGTCGTTCACTGACTTGTCAGTTAGGAATTCTGATGGTGTTGGAAGTAAGTACAAAACTCTACAATTCCATGTTATATGAATAGCTGTGCAGTGTGCATGCAAAATATTAAGAACTTTGAGACCTCTTTTATGAAAATTTAGCTAAAATTTGGATAAATAATATGTGAAATATGTAAAAAACAGTAACATGGCCATAACTGAAGTTCTTAAACAGAGAGCAGTTTGAAACAAACGAAATTAATGCTTTATATGCAAAAGAAAATTGAAGGAACAACTTCAGTTTTTAAAAGTCAGGAGTAACAGTGTTACATAGCCAAGCACATATGCCAAGTCCACAGAAAAAAGCCATCTGCCATCTGTTTTGCTGTTGTTTTGCTGTAGTTTACGGTATTTACTGGATTGGAAATTTGGTTTCGACATGTCAGATCAGTCTGACGCTTCTACTGATCATGATAGTCAGCACCGGTTATGGCATCAACAGGTTAGCATTTGTGACATATAGAATAATAATCAAGGCCATGAGATGAAGTCTGATTACTGTGGCTGTAAAGTAGCAATTTAAAGTAATTTTAGGACATTCTGGTATAAACTTTGATGTCAGGTGGGGAGTTCAGTCAGTCGTCCTGTCTTCATTGTTCCTCTAGCTGAGTTGGATTGATGAAGAGCATAGTTTGGAATATTAAGCTTTCAATTTGTTTATGGAGTCTGTTGTTAAATGGAGCACTGACCGCTTATTGATTAAACATGTTCATGCATGCATACTATTGCATAGTTTCTTACATACATAGCTACACACTTACATTCATGCATGCATCCATACATACATAACAGTAAGTACATCAATTTCTGGAAGATAAAAATATTAGTCATCAGTTGTGATTTTAAATACATGTACCAGTACTGATGCTATATACTGCACCTCAACTCTAGGACCCTATCTGAATTCTCTAAATTTTCTCTTCCTATTCCATTTGTCCACCTTCATCATTCTCCTCTGTAACATCAAGCTTTCCTTTGTAAGCTAAAGAACTATTCATGACCTAAGCTGAACACTATATTGCTGGCTGTTTTTGATATGATTAGTGATTTTAGAGTTGATACTGGTTTATCAGGTTGATGTTTGTTGCATTTTAGACCTACCCTGAAGTCTTTTCATCTCCAAGTCATGGTGTTTCTTTCATCATTTAGTTTTGCCAGTAAGCTGGCTTTCCTTATTGTTTCTGATGAGACTTTAAAGGTGAGTGACTAATCAGTGAGTTTGAAAGCAATTCAATTAATTAATTTCAGTTATTTAAATAGTGCCCCTTCAAAGCCATCTACAGTACTCAAAAGCACAATTACCGATTATATATAATACTGCTTGCCTGTGGGTAAATTGTTAAACAATAGAAAACTTAATTTAAAATCTTGCTGAATTGACATCTCTTTTGCATAATGATGACTGTCATAAAGAAGAATCTATAGCCATAGCTGTTAGTTTTTCTAATAAATGCTCTACATAAATTCTAATTGCAACAATGATTCATTGAGATTATGATGAATTCAGTGTATTGATTTATCAACCTTTTTTCTTTGTTCGTGGTTGGGCTGGGAGCGCCTCTGAGTAGTTTCTTGAAGGGGCGCTATATAAATGCTTTGAATGAATGAATGAATGAATGAATGAATTGACCAGATGAATAATTATCTGTTTTCTTTACTGCAATTTCTACTTTATTGTTTTATTCATTGTTTGTAGATAAAATATTCATTTCCAGGTGTTTTTACACTGGTCTCTGTGATCTACCTCATCGTGATGTTATTCGTGACTGGATGGATATCCTTTTACGCTTGAATAGCTTTGTTCAAGCTAAATAATCAAATTAAAATTGTTATTTCTTGTGTGCAATGCAGTTACTTTTTCTACTTCTAATTGCAATTAACTTTTTACTTTTATGGCTACTGTAAGTTGGTTATGGTGGTTTGTCTATTCGAATTATTTAAGTTTTAGAGCAGTTTTGATTACCATGGAAACAGAGTTTCTAATGAAGGATACTCAGATGATCTGCTACTGCAAATGTTCTATTTAATAGGATTGAATTTATGGTCTTCTTCCTTTTCAAGTTCTCTTGTTAACTGGTGGGCCAAGTGCCTCTTTTCGTTGTCTCTGGACCACTTTTTTCTCTTTAGGTCTCACACACTGGGAGTGCACGCTGTGATTAGTGTGCACTGTGAGAGGCTCTATATATAAATTTATGGATACAAAACTACTATTATTCTTATTATCATTACGATTATTATTGCTATTATGTGCTTATGTATTTGTGCATTTATTGGGTGGCAATATTTAACGACCAATCATCAATAGAAGAAAAATTGTGAGTGAGGGTTCCCCCACTAAAAAGTAACCATCTCACAGTAAGGAGGTTGAACCTGTATTCTCCATTTTTATTTGTGGGTGATCACTCTAACCAATCAGCTACTGTACCCCAGATATATGCTTGACTGATTGATACTTTTTACTTTATGACATCCTTAATCGATGCTTAGATAATGGGCTTTTCGATCAATACTTTCATATACTTGTTTCAAAGGAGGCATTCCAGTGAGTCGAAGCTGAAGGTCTTCTGTGTCTTTATGGCATGCAGCATTTCTGTCTTCATTAGTAAGTATGATCAGACATAATATGTGCTTCTGGTATTAGTTTTGCATAGTTTTTATGGTTTTTGTTTCTTGACACTGTGATTGAGCTTTATTGTGCCTTTGCTGTTCACCAGTGATGACCCTATTTACTATGGCACTTTTTTGATGACCAATATTTTTGTCTTCCAGAATTGTTCTACTTTGCTTTTACCACTGCTTTCGTGTGTATGTACATGTTGTAAGTGTGTATGTTCATATGTTTGTTACGCAAACTAAATGAAGTCATTAAGCACAAAGAAGTTATTCGATATTTGATAAGCGAGCAGCATTCAGATAACTAGAAGAATCGCCACCGGTGAACTGTCACAGACACACACAGAGCCGTCCGTGGAATTCTTTCATGTGTAATTGGTGGCATAAGTTTCCAAAGTTTTCAAGTTACCAAATGCTCTGTAATTTATACATATAATTTTCATCAAAGTGCCGTGACCTATGAAGCTTCAGAAAACACATTGATGTATTCATATGAATGCTATTATAAGTCCTTCCCATTGGAAATCAGCCTCTTCCATGATATATATCCCTCGTGGACAGTTTCTAAATATTTTTGGATTGGGTCTGATGTACGCTGCGGTATTCAGTTTGTTGTTTTGACCCTTTTTGTCTGAGTGTAAAGTCCTGCTGATGTTTGTAGGTCACTTTGTGATGGTCGTGGTCATTCTGAGTGACCGGGGATGGTTTAAGGATTGTCGTCAGGTATGACAATGTTCATTATTTTTTTTTCGATCCGACTTCTATTTTGCAAGATTTCTTTTTGTCAATCAAAATTGTGTGTGACCAGGGCTAAAACCCATGACATAGCAAATAATTTAGAATGTTAAAGCGACAGATTAACATTATTATTATTATTTACTTTATTAGAATATTTGTAAACATAATTGATATTACTAAAAGTACACTGGAATAGGGCTAATAGTAGCAGACGACATGAACAGATGTGTCTTTAGTTTTGTCCTGAAAATTTTGATAGGTCTGCATATGCTAAAGACCGGCATGTTAGCCACATGGTGCTGTGTTATCAATAGTGTAACTTACTTAGAAAAAGCATTTAATTGTTTCTAGGACATTCTAGTGCTTCTGAGGATTTCTCTTCGAGTAGTGCTACATAAATTCATGATTACAATTGTAGAATTGGAAGGAAGAGTGGATTGCATCATCCTTCAACCATCTCCTCATCTTCATCCTCCTCACTGTTCTCATGTGGCTTTGGCGTCCAATGGATGAACTGTCAAGGTCGGGCTTCACTTCAGACTTTTACACTCTAGGACTCTATCCGTTGTTTATTATATATATATATATATATATATATATATATATATATATAATTATATATATAAAGATATAACGTGTATGTATATATATATTATTCATCAAAATATTTGCTACACATATAAGAAGTGTATACATGCATAGAAATATGTTTACTTTTATCATTTTTATTTCTGCAGATGAGAATTTACAAACTGTAAACACCCAAAAGTAACAGATTGGCTCTGCATAAATGAACTGAAAGCAGATCTAAGAGTGAGCTTTTGTTTCTAATGAATGATTTTTGTGTGTGCTTCAGTTATGCGTTTGAACCACTCAGTACAACGGAGGAACGAACGGTGGAAGAAGAAAGCGCAGACGAAAAAGAGAAGATCATGTTAGGTTCGTCATTGTATTACTTGCTAATCAAATTGTAACGTCTTTTGGTATTGTTATTGGTAATTAAAACCAATTATCTTAACTAGACATCGTTAATTATAGCCTTATCACTTATGTCTCTCTGATATTCTTTGAGGCGCTTTCCATACGATTAAAGGCTTGTTATAAACTCAGAACATTTTCTGTGCAAACAATTTAATTTGCAACTGTAAAATATAGCTAGCTTATTTTTCAGCATTTGCGTAAACATTTAGCTAGCCAGTCATGTAATTACCATAGCTTTTTCTCATGGTGGCCATGCTGTTTGACCACGTATGTACAGAGATACAAGGCACGACGAATCAGGTTTTAGGGTTGATAGATTGTCTTAAAGACCTTGTACATATTTGTAAACCTTCAATGTTCTTTGAAATGTTTATTTTCCCCCCTATTCATTATTGTATTAAGGGGATGTGTTGGTAATTTTTTGGGTTGTCATATACTTACAGTGTAGGTCCTTTTGGAGCTTCATGTCAGAATGTCATGAGCTTTTGGTTTATTTTTTTGCAGAGGAATTTTGACCATGGACTGATCACTACGTTGGTCGCCAAATACAAAGAACTATTAGCAAGTTTCAGATCTGTAAATAAATTATTTGTGCTGTGACTGAGTTTCCGGGGAATGCTTGTTAAAATAGGAGTGATATTGCACAAATTGTAGATATAATATACAATGTTTGTATGTGCACTTGTTATAATTGGCATTGTTATGTTAATTTCAGAGAGTGATGATGTTTAAATTATGCTTACAGAATACTCAGCAAAGTCAATCTTATTTTTGAACAATATAATGGATTATTATACAATAGCATTGTTACCGAGTATGCGAATTGCTGAAAATGTTAATGTTGCACTGATGTGTACTTTTGATCTTTTTGCGTATAGTTTTGCTAAATTCGTTACATTTTTGTTCTCCTTGCTTGTACAGGTAATTTGGGGAGCCTGGCATGGTTTCTGAAGCCAATATGTGACTGTTCTGGGCTTTTCTTGGTTTTGCACCTCTTGTATCTGTAAAAAATTAGGGTTGATCTTTGTGGATGTAGACGTCACAGATGAATATAAGTATGCATAATTTTCCGCTCATTGTAGAAACTCTGTTAATTTTTGAAAGGTCTTAAGAAGGAATAGCAGAATATCGAGTGCTAAATAAATTGCTGTTATATGAAGAAGAAAATCTGAATCTGCTTACATTTTCACATTAAGGGAAGAGTGCTATGCTCCAAATTTATCTGCATTTACGATTGTACATGTACATGTTACTTTGCAGATTTTTCATTTTCTTCCCTCAGCTGTATATATATATATATATATATATATATATATATATAATTATCATAGCCATTTCTTACACTACAGTTTCTGTTACCTGTGCATTAGTTTAGGAAGGGCTGGTAACACCAGTTGCAATGGTTTTATCAGTGGTGTATCTCTTAAGTGCCTGTCAGGTAGGGGCAGCGTACAATGATCAACGTCATGCTATATTTATTGTGTTGATGTGCTTGTTGAATATGTCAAATAATTGATGTTTTAAATAAGTGTTTAGGTCTATTCTCTGTTATCATTGCTAAATGTTTATTGGTTAATATGCTACTGTTAACTGTGTTGCTCATGAATTTTAATGTTGGTGCTAATATTAAATGGACTAGTTAGCACAAGATGACAAAGACTTCAAATTTCAAATTGTGCATTTTTAATGATGGCACCATAGGAGTTATGAGATGATAATATTAATATGTGTTGATATTATGATATTAGACTGAATTTGCCAAAATGATTGTGTGCCTCACTCTAATGTTTCTCTTTTGTATCTCAGACATTTATTTAATATTTTTATGTATGTTTGGAGCATGTTTGCAAGCTTTTCTCATGGACTACACAGCTCTAGTAGTGACGTTAACAAGCAGAATACTCTGTGTTACTTAATGGGTTTTTTGTTGACCTATATATGCCGTTAAACATTGCCGTTTATAGCAATTTTTTTATCAAAAGAAACTATAATTAAATATAGAGTCGTAACCTTGAGTAAGGCAAACTGCCACTGGTACCGGTCCCAAGCCTGGACAGAGAGGGAGGGGACATTTGTCATCTTTGAAATGGCAGTGTTGTTAAACAGCAACAAGCCATTCAGAAAGGCAGCAGTGTGTAGACATACTGCACTGGAACCATTTAGAGTCCCTTTACTGGATATGATTTTAGGGCTTTCTAATCTAGGCCTTAGTACTGGAGTTCTACGTCGGTGAGGGGGTTGGTGAAGGGTCAGCCGTGGATTAGTGAAGGAGAGTCCAGTGTAGGTTGTTTCGTGGATGATTCATACGTGTATTATATGTGACACACATAATATGTGACACATATTATGTGTGTGTATATATATACACATATATATATATGTATATATATATATATGAGTTAAGCTGCTGCGGAAGAAGATGAGGTATATATATATATATATATATATATATATATATATTCCTGTGAGCAAATGGACGTTAACGTTAGGTCTGATGTTTACAACTAAACCCTGATAGATTAATAAACCAGGTGCGGCGTTGTCATTCATCATAGTATATGATATTTATTATATACAATATTATATATATAATATATATATATATATGACGATAACGACTTGGTGGAAAGAATTAATTCAAAAGAGTATAAATAATCTTTTATATCGTTTGTCCAGTGTTCTACCATGCACGTGCAGTCGCTTTTGTTCTGCCTGCCTGCGGGAACAATGGACCGCATCGATGCGGCAGCTGGCAGCCGGATGCTGCTGCTGCAGCTAAAGCGGCTGGTACCTTATGGGAGATGCATCCGCTGTCACTGCTGCTGCTGCTGCTGCTGATGTATCGGCGCCACGGTGCCGCGACAATACACTGGATGAAGACCAATGTACGGTGGCTTCGAGGGGAAGTCAATATTACTTCCTGAAAACAATATTATTATTCTATTCAAGAATTATTGTTATTTTAATTGCACCTAAACTGGTTCATAATCGTACCGTATCGTACGCTTAATTATGACACGGATTCTGATGTAGCTGGGTCAGAACATGGTTCACTAAAAATACAATGCAATAACAATAATAACTGTAGCCTACTGTGTCTTGCCGTCGTTTAAGAGCTCGAAAGAACCGTAGTCATACAGAGCATCGATGGCTGCTGAGAAATTTCAAGTAGGCCTAGGCCTAAGGGACTAATTGCTTAAGGTCCTCTTCCACAATAATTATTTACCTGGTTGACCAAATAGGACCCATAATTAAGCTTCTTTCAACTTTGTCCCACAATTTACTTCGTTTCTCCAGTAGACTCGACTTCTTCAATAAAAGTTAAATTGGCTTCCTCCTTGCTAGTGGTACAGCTGGAATTATCTCGATCAGTCTCGGTTACTTTCTCCTACTGTTCAATCGTCTACAAAATAATGCAGGGACCGCTCTGTAGCCTGCAGGCTGAGGCAGTTGTGTAGTGGGGGGGGGAGAGGAACGCGGGGGAACGCCGCTCCCCCACTTTTTCAGGGATAATGGAATATTAATAATAATACTACTAATAATAATATTATTACATAGAGCGTTCCCCCACTTCATTTTTTAGGACTACACTGCTGGGTTGAGGAGGTCGGAGCGGCGGAGCCTATAGTAGGCCTATAGGCTATAGTAATTGTCCGCAATAGGCAACTGGCTGAACGCTCGGTCCTATCCACTCGGCTACCGTACGTGACCACCAACAGATGCATTACGTCATCATTAAAGGAACAGATGGGAGGAATTCAAAGTGACTGCGCAGGCCGGGCTGCCCCATCGGCAGATCTTTTCTGGATAAACATAAAAACAAATACAAAGACAAATCTGGCAGTCAACAGCGGCGCCAATCCCATATAATAGCCAAACTCTGTACCTGTAGTCATGCGGTCTAACCTGTGAAAATCAGGGCCGGATTAAGCAATGTTGGGGCCCTGTTCGGGAATTTTTGTGGGGCCCTTTTCGGAAATTTTTTTGAGAAAATTTTTAATTTTTCGGGAAAATTTGTCCATTTCTGAGAAAATCATACCCATTTCGCCCGCCAAAAAAAGTTGATGACCTTTTTTTTAGTCATCTGGCGAAATTTTTGGGAAAATCATACCATTTCAGCCGCAAAAAAGTTGATGACCTTTTTTTTAGTCATCTGGCAAAATTTTCTCAAAAATAGTGCTTTGGCCGAAATTTGCTAAAAAAAATTTTTCCATTTGTGGGGGCCCCCTAAAGTGTGGGGGCCCCTGTTCCGCCGAACATGTTGAACATGCCTTAATCCGGCCCTGGTGAAAATAGGCTACTAATTAACCTGCGTAGCAATAACGCTGGTTAACTACGCCTAGCCTACATGTTCCAGCAGGACTATGTATACAAAGTCGTCTCCAATAGGTCACCGTGAAATTGGACGCGGTCCATAACTCACAAACGCGTTGGTGTGCTGTTTTGACACGCATCAGCGAGATTCCCTCTCTAGCTGTCTCTATTGAAACGTCGCCACGGTCCCTAGAAGTCTGTCAACAACGCAGACTGTCAACAGCAGCAGCAGCAGCTGGGTTTTACCATTATGGCTATTAATAGCCTGATTCAGACGACATATCGATCACGTGCTGGCGCGCACTTGTTATGCATGGTCTGGTTCTGGGCTTTCTCGGCGGACAAAGGAAGGACTGTGGGAGCAGGCTGCGGCTGCTGCGCCAGCTGCTGGCCTGCCTCTTCCTCCTCTTCCTTCTCTTCCGAGCGATGGATGATGCAGAGGCAGGGAGAGTACAGGTGCGCTTTTATTAGTCGTTTGGCGGTTATAGTCATGCTGTGTTACATGCGATGATGTAGCGCTGGTAGACTAATACTACGATTTGCGTGCAGTAGACTCATAATGTGGAGGTTAGTAAGACTAAACGTACTTTGATGATTTCATTCAATACTATTACTGATTGGAACGAAATATTATTGCGTCTGAAATAGGTCCATAATAATTAATTAATAAACCGTTCTGATGTGGATTGGCCTGCGTGTGTGTTTGCGATGAGTTTTATTTTATAATCATCCTAATTATTTTATTATCATCCTAATTATTTTTGTTGGTTTTTAGTTAAATTTTGTCCCAAACGATTTGCGATGTCATGCTGGAGTAGGTCCGTCTTAATTAATTAATTAATTAATTAATTAATTAATTCATTCATTCATTCATTCATTCATTGCAAGTTCGTCTGTCCGGAACAGTAGGCTATCCCGTTGGAGATAGGCCTACGCTTGTTATACCAATATATAGGGTTGAGTCATCAGTGTTTTACAAGCTCCTGAAGACCCATTATAATTACAGGCCTATATTTTGTATTACGGTGGTTGGACTGATGAGAGCGCCTCTGAGTGGGCTTCTCGAATGGGAGCTTTATAAATTCTTGGAATAAATGGATGATGTTCGAACTGCTGAATATTTTTCTTAAATAGTATGAATCGATTGTGCTCCATATCCATTCAATTGCAACTATATATATTATATATATATATATATGTATATATATATCTGTTACTTGTATAATATTATAATTGAAGGAAACACGACGTCATGATCCTCCCCTTCAATGTCTTCCTTTACACAATCTGCACATGTATATGTTTTTGAAGTTCGCTACAGATTGGTAAACTGAAAACTGACATAGGCCTATTATAATAGTCCCTATACTTTATTGCAGCGCACTGTAAAACCCTAGATGACCTACTAAGTCCAAATGTGACTGTGCCATAAAACCAGGTCATCTCAGTCTGACAATCCATCCATGAGTCATATTCGATCGATACAATGAGTAACAAACGGAAGTTGGAATATTTAAGAGGCGATCGAGCAGATGTTGCTGATGAAGTGTTGCTTTTGGCCGTCGCATATGATATCAAGACTGATTTCTTTCATACTTACTTACCCGCTGGTTTCCCCGACTCGTAGTATTTTCAACCGCGAGATTCTTGCAAAGAATAAATTCTTCTATATAGCAACTGTTTCGTCTGTGGAGATCATTGACTGACGCATTGTAGCCTACATTATTACAATTTTAAACACAACTGCGCTATATAAATTAATGATGACTTCTATGGCGCCGTTGTTAAGGCATAAATAAATAACCTCAATGGAGGACTCTTTAGATTTGCGAAGAGATGCTTCTTAGCTGAAGTGTTTCAGAATGAACGAATGTTTCACCTATCATAGGTTAATTATTAGACTGTACGACGTGTGTGCAGGTGAATGTGTGTGGGTGTGTGTACGAAGGTTGGAGTGATGATGATGATGAAGATGGAGCGGATGAGGTTTCAGCAGCAGACGTACGTCGTCATTGTCATCGGATGCTTCGTGCTTCTCACTTCCATCCGTCCAACGCACGAATCGACGAACTCCGTTTCCATAACAACGGTTCCAGGTGCAACCCCTCCTCCTCCTCATCTTCTTCCGCAGCAGCTTAACTCATCAGACGCTGAGAATAATTCCACCACAGCCTCCTCTTCATCATCCCCCGTTTCTCCAGGTCCAGATACGAATGCCACGTCATCTGGAAATGCATCCGTAACCACCCCCACGAATTCCTCCACCCAATCCACCACCTCCTCTCCCCCAAAGAACCCCGCAGTGGCCGTCTACGAACTTCCGCGTGTGGTGCGTGACCTTGGCTGGGTCGTCGCCCTGATCACCCTGACGAGCCTCGGCATCGTCCTCGTCCTCGTCATCGAAGTCTGGATCCTTATCAAGACCCTCACGGTCCCGGCGTCTCTGAGGATGCAGTCGATGTGGCTCGGCCAGGTCCTGCTCTTCGCCATATTCTGCTCCTACCTTACGCTCTACGCCTTCCTGCCGTTCAGCTCCCCCGTCACCTGTGGCATCATTCGCTTCTGCGTCGGCGTCTGCTACGCCCTCTGCTTCGCCGTCCTCCTCCTCAAGCTGCTCCTCATCCTCGGGTCGCGGTCCCTCGGCTACGACGTCTCCACCTGCTTCCAGGCAACGCTGCTCCTCTTCATCTGGACCGTCCAGCTGGTCATCGACATCCAGTGGTTGATCACCACTCCACCCAAAACCATCCCCGTCCAACCGCAGCAGCGTCAGGGCATCGACGTTGAACCGTGGGGTTCTTGCGACCCTGGTTACGCCGCGCACGTCCAGTCCCTCGTCTACGTCATGTTCCTCATCGTTCTCTGCGCGGTCCTGGCGCTCGGGACGCACGGGAACCGGACGAACCACCGCGAGGGACTCTTCATCGGACTCGCTTCCGGTGTGTCCATCGCCATCTGGATCGTCTGGATCCTCGTCGGATTCCTCATGAACGATCCGTCGTGGCACGAGCCGTGCATCGCCTTCGGTCTCCTAGCAACCGTCACCTGGATCCTCCTCATCATGTTCATCCCGAAGCTCTACCATCTCCACCGGATGAACGCCTCCGACCCTCTGGCCGAGTACTACGGTCGATCCGGGACCTTCCCACGGAACGTCTTCGACGGACCCGTCACCCTGACACCCCCTGCAGAGGAGAGCCGCAGGGTGACGTCGACCAGACGCGAAGAGGAAAGCTACTCGGCGTCGATGAGGTTCGGCGCCGAAATGTCGAATGGAAGAGATGCATTGGCTTCCAGTTCAAGACCCAACGAATACAGCAACAACCCAAGTAAGACTGAAGAGGCATCGTTTTTCCTATGCGGTCGGTCCTTAGGACTGGCAGGCATATGAACAGACAGACAGGCACACATAGACAGACAAGCAGACAGACAGGCACATACTACATAGACAGACAAGCAGACAGACCCGCCATGCAGATAGCCAGGCAATTGCGCAGACAAACGATGAGGCTGTGAGTCGGACGGTCAGTTGGTCAGTTGGTCAGTGAGCCGTTGAGTGATTGAGTGAGTGAGTGAGTGAGTGAGTGAGTGAGTGAGTATGTCAGTGAAGCAGCCGTCCAACCAGTCAGACAGACATATTGTATGTCACACAGTGAGACAATAAGTAGGCCTATGGCGTTCATCAATCAGTGAGTGAGTGAGTAGGTAAAGATCAGTCAGTCAGCGATTTCACTCGGACTATTATAGTCCTCATTTATCGGATTAGCGATGTCCAATCAAAATTCGATCGTCCTCCATATCCGTTAATCCGATATCAATTGAGTGATTATTAATATTTTATTAAGCTTAATGCATCGCCTGCTGCAGTTACAATGGCAATAATATTATTATTTCATATGGAATATTGTGGATTACACGTCAATACATTATTGTTATCCATCAACCCATTCCACACACATACTTCCATACATACATCAATTCATCCACTCACCCAGCCATCCACATCCATTCATCCATCCATCCACCCACCCATCCATTCATCCAATTATCCATCCATTTGTCAATCCATTCATACACACAGCCATAAATATATCCATAGACACATTTAATGGGTTTACTGGTTATACTCCCCAATGAAATAATTATAATTGGCCAAATGTTTTCTTGGCTATCGTCCTGCAAGGCATGGATGCATCCGTCCATCCACCAATCCATCCACCCATCCATCCATCCATCCATCCATCCACACATCCAATTGTCTGTATTTTCACCCGTTCCAGCATCCAAAATTAGCCTACACAAACCAATCCTTCAGGCCACTAGCTCATCCATCCATCCATCCATTTATCCATCCATCCATTCAACTAACCAACCTCCTGTCTCTGTCGCAGTTCGTCTGTTCTTAGAAACTGTTTGTGCTCTGACTTCCACAGACGCCTTACACCTGAGGCATCCAGGAGGTCCGGTCACATACGGAATCAAGTTACCCGGGATGCACTCAGCTTCACACTCAGCAGCAGCAGCAGCAGCCGGAGCAGGCGACCCTTTCCAGGAACCACCACCAGCCATGGTCTTCGCCAACTCATCCCATCGAATCACCCCATCCTCCTCCTCCGCCAAAACGTCCAACAATGTTCTCTTCTATCAGCAGTACAAGCCAAGAAATGTTCCCAGTCCAAAAATCACCTCAGGTACATACATTTACATGATGGACGGATCACCGTTAGCACGCCAAATGTGTTAGCTAGAACACCGTATGTTAGCTTATTAGTGATAGATCTTACAGGCCTTCAGTAACGGGATCGTTTTTCTCTCGAATTATTGGGGGGGGGGGGAAATCAGTCTTATTTATATTCCCCAGAATCACTCGACGAGGTGGCCTCACGGATGACAGCAGGTATCTTGGCAGGTTGGGCAAAACACAATGGTCGCGCTTAATTTTTTTACCAGAAGCTTGAAGAATGCAAAGCAGAATATTTGGAACATGGGTATATTCATAGAGGTTTCTAAATGTACACTGTGTCCGGAAAAAAAGGGACCCATTTTGTAAATATAAAAATAAATAGTAAATATTCATCGATTTTTACAATTCAAACACCGTTTTTATCCTAACATATTTGTCTAACAATTGTGAAAATATAAACGTTCTAGTCCCAATGATGACGTCATAGTGACGTCATTTGCATAAAAATTCAAATTTAAGCGATAAGTGCACAAAATTATCAAATTTCAATATTTTAAAGATGTTTTAAGATGTTATTTATCAATTATAAATGTTAGTTCAATTTTATTTTTATATCAGAATTATGTCAGACTGCAATTTGTGCTCAAAGTGTTCACCTTCGAACCCAACGCAAGCTTCAAAACGGTCGCGCTAATAGCCAACATCAGCATCGATAACCAGCTTATCAAAATCCTCCCAGGCATTAACAATTCGCTCACGTTCTTCAATGTCTCTTTTACTAGTCTTGTACACCATCTCCTGCAATAGTCTCCAAATTTTATAATCAACTGGATTTAAGCTCGGGCCGTTCCTCGGCCAAAGATCATAGGAGGAATGAAATTCGGAGTCTCCTTAGTCAACAGTTCAACGGTTTAACGAGCTCAGTTAGCTGGAGCGCCATCTTGTTGAAATGTTCATTAATCCTAGTATTCCCGTATATCAGGCACCAATTTTTTTTATAGAGCAGACACTTCCTGTTATGAGCTGCATTTATTTTCACTCCTGGTTCTATTAAATGGATTTCCGTCTTACTAAGAATCAATATACCAACCGAAACCATGCATGACTGGCCGGCTAAATGAACTTTTATGGAAATGACGTCATTGTGACGTCATCATTGTGACTGGAACTTTTATATTTTCACCAATATTAGACAAATATGTCAGGATTAAAATGCTGTTTGAATTGTAAAAATTGGTGAATGTTTAGTATTTATTTTCATATTTACAAAATGGGTCCCTTTTTTTCCGGACACAGTGTATATTAATTTATCAGCTTCACTTTGTGTATCATTGTCGCTTATGTCATCCCAGTTTCAACTTAGACTAATAGACATGTCTTTGTTAGCTGTTTAATCGTCATAGGTTCCGCTCTGTCTGACACGACTGACCGTCTGGCTATTGACCTGATTAAGGCTTGGTGTTGGCGCGCCATCGGCCGATGCCTTGTGCATTATACACGGGCGCCATAGAAGTTGTTTTTATAATTACAGTTTCATTTCACATGTGAGTGAGACAGTGAGTGAGTGAGTGAGTGAGTGAGTGAGTGAGTGAGTGAGTGAGTGAGTGAGTGAGTGAGTGAGTGAGTGAGTGAGTGAGTGAGTGAGTGAGTGAGTGAGTGAGTGAGTGAGTGAGTGAGTGAGTGAGTGAGTGAGTGAGTGAGTGAGTGAGTGAGTGGGTGACTGACTGACTGACTGACTAATGAATATGCTGACTGACCGACCGACCGAGTGGCTGACCGTTATTATTGCAGAACAAGACTTGCGTAGACCTGCGTACATGTAGGCCTACGTGGGTCTATGTCTATAGACTATATCGATTGGGTATGCCTACATTAATTAGCTTGCTTTTTTTACCTTGTAACACCTTGAATTTCTCTCTGTTTTACATAGAATTTTTCTCTGTTTTTATAGGCGGACGCTTTCGCTAGTGATTCAGCTGCAGAGGATAATTATGCTTTCCAGCATAAAACAGAAACTCGACGGACGTACGTCATCATGGGGTTCGCTGAGAATATGCCTGCGTTGAAGCGACACATGAAATGCGTGGTAATACGAATGAACCGAAAAATTAACAGCCGGGACTTCTATCCCTATAGTCCGGATGTGGGCAACTGGAGTCCAGTGAAGGATGGAAATGGGAGGGGGGGCTAAAAGTGGCGTAAAATCGGCCGAGGAGAGTGGAAGACCGACCAGGGAAGGGAACGACATGAACTGGGCCAGGTTGTTGTTGTTTAGTGGGGGATAGAGGTCACTGTTAACAGCAAGCCAATATATTATTCACTGCTGACAACTGAATGTTTTTTGTACGACGGGAGGTTATTTTAGTGCATATGCCATAACGATATTTGCGGCTTTTGCCTACGTATAATTATTTTGTTCCAGAGCACAGGAAGTAGACCTATGATCGTGATCGTAGGCTTAAACTCAAGCTTTCAGAAGTCCTGAAGCAGTAGGCCTATAGGCATAGATCTATTGTCAACGCCTACATCTGTGTGGGTCTATGTAGAAATTGTTAAGTAAAAACGCTGCCTCAGTTTCCAGATATTTAAGTTGAAATAAGTTCAATACTGATTTTGCTACTACCTATAGTCTGACGTGAGCAGGACTATAGGCCTTACTGTCGATTCCCATAGCGATGATGGCTTATGATTAGCACGCATGGCCCGTAGCTACAGCTATAGGGTCGACTCCATGGTAGAGGTCATACAGTCGCTATAGAACATCGTTTCCTAACGTAATAGTCAGCATAGCCTAGCCTAGCCTAGCCTAGCCTATCTGATCTTACCTTATCTTATCTATCTTATCCTGTCTTATCCTATCAATCCTGCCTATATCTGATCTATCTTATCGATCATAATTTATATAGCGCCCCTTCATGGTACCTATGCTCTGAGTCTGAGGCTTTCCCGGCCGAGATCAAGCGGAAAAACCCAGTCTTCAACAGTTTGTGAAATTGAAAACAGCTTGGGAGATGTCGCACGCATAGTCAATGGAAGTCCATTTCAGGTTGTTGGACCAACCACAGAGAACGAACGTAAAAATTTAATGCATAAACTAAATTAAGTAGGCTAAGCAGCTAACTGCATATAATTTTTGCATCCTTCAGCCCACTCGCTATTTAGGCCCTAGCAGCCGCATAGGCTATATATAGGCCTATGCAGATCGCGAAACAGATGTCACACGACCACTAGGCCTATTCGTAGGCCTATTCAGTCCGATTCCAGGTCTACATGTAGGCTGCATATGGTTTGTTAATTATTAAGTGCATCTGCGGGCAGAGTTCTAAAATTAGGCCTGTAAAATATTATGCTTAATCAATAAATATAGGCTATAGGCTGATTCGTTGTTTTGTGTTTTAATTCATACTATAGCCTAGGCCTACTTCAGTGTTTGTTAAGTCAATGGATTACTGCTTTGCTAAATAGACCATGACGTAAGCTTAAACCTTATGAAAGTAAAACTGTAGGGCCTACGATAATATATTTATGTCATGACCAAGGCCGTATAGCTAGGGGGTGGTTTGGGTGTTTCACCGTGTTTGAACACACACACACGAAATAATGCTAGGCTATAATAGGCCTAATGAAAATTATGCATTTACTAACACAATCATGATGTAATTAAGGACTAAGGGGATTTCAGTTTGAAGCTCTTATTTTTATGTGATATTTTACAATGGATTAAATCATCATTCGGCCTCAACCCTTAGTGAGTCGATTCGGTTGCTTGTCGGCTTGATCAAGGTCGAGTAAACACCCTCCCTCCCAGATAAAATCCTGGATATATACGGCCTTGGTCTAGAACACTGATTATTAAAGACTCTTGGAATGTCTCTTTTTCGATTGTAGAAACCAGAATTTTTATTCTTGGATTATCAGTTATAAAAATAAATAGTTCTTTACTATTTTATGCTTATATTATTTTATCTGGTATCATTATGTCATTATGACATTTTTCCCGCGCATTTTCTCGCATGACATTTTGCCATGGAATCAAAACCCAAAGATACGTAGTCTTAGGCGTAGGAGACGGGGGTCCAGAGAGGCAAACCCTCCCCCCCCCCCAATTTCGAATTTCACGTAAAAAAAGCACTTATAAAAGCCTAATAGGCTTATAACTATTGGGCCATCAGCATTGTGTGGAGACAAATTCTGATCAATGTGTTCCAAACTACATGTAAATTACTAATAAGCCGAAATACGAAGACGATTTCGGAAGGCTATGAAAACAGCTGAAATACAAATGAAAACGGTGATAAGAGTGTGGCTAGGCCTATTCCGTCAAACACAAGTCGATGCTTTTTAACGTAGACTTTTGCAGTCAGAACTTTGTTGAAAACGAATAAAATCTAACATCAACAAATGTCTGAAGCGACAAACCTGCATTCACAAGAATTTACAGTTCCATATAAACAAAACTGAACTGAAAATCACAAATCTTGCTGAAAGAATTGTCCATAAGCTTATATAATATAGAATACGACGTGTCTAACTGGCTAGAAATAATAAGCTCTAGGCCTATCCACAATTTATAAGAACGTCGATCATAAAGAACAACGCAACAAAATCGTGGAATGATGTCTCAGAATATATCAAGATGAACGAAAAACAGGAACATACTAATTACAAACATATATTAAACGCGGTTTGCTGAAAGCTTTGGCACAAAACTCGACTATTCATGTAGGTTTTTTACTTGCATAAATGCAATGTCAAAGCCCGCGTAGTATTGTGTGTATGGTTCAGTCTAAATACCCAACCACTGATTCTATGCATCTGAACTCAAAGAGACAATATTCACATGCAAATTTCTCGGTAAATCTGAACCCATAGAAATTCTCGATTAGTTACACTCGTTTTGCCAAACTCGGTGCCAATAAAGTTTGGAAAACGGATTAGATCTAAACAAACTAAATCCTGCAGCAAACAATACTGTTCTCTTTATCAATGCTCATCTCCGCAATATCGTGCATGGCATATACAAGAACAACAACGACAAAGATGCATCTATAGGGCAGCAGTGTTCCAAAACTCAAAGTTGCATCTTACAGTAACAATACGGTCTCAAATATGGCAGACGATCCATGACACAGTGTGGCTGACGACCGTAGATATCAATGCGACTAATTTCACGGTCGGATACACTGTAGCGCTTCTGATCTATGAAGAATTTGACGGTGCCTTCGTAGAGGGCATCTCCTGGTTCAGTCCTAAACGTGATCTGGTAAGAGGCTTCGTTAGCGTTCATCTTATCACTCAGGTCGGGAACTTCCACAGGCATGTCAACACTATGTTGAAACCGAAGAAGCTTTTTATTGTCACTCCACTTGACCGCTTTTGTAACTTCTGCCAGTCGTAGTTCAACACAGTTGCTTCTTTCCGGTTCCGTTAAGCTATTGATCTTCTGAATGATCGCCAGCGCCGCCTGGTGGACTTGATCGTCGTTGAAATTCACTTCCGTCCAACTCAGACATGCGCACCAGTGAGGTTCAATTGCCGCATCAGCGCAGGTACGTTCTTTCGGAATTTCCTTGAACAGACTGATTCCTCGTTGGCTGACGTCACCACGTCCGGACCCATTGAAAGCGATGATGTCTTGAAATGTCTCGTGAATATCGAACGGAGTAACGAGGCGACCAGCATTCGTCTTCAGATTCCTAACGGCATCCGGGTATTTATCACGAAACGAAGTGGGAAGTCGAACGCCGAAGAGCGGCATTCGCTCCTCGTACCTGCCCTGTTCCGTCAGATTTTCTACATTCTGAAATCGGGCCCCGTGATCAGACATAAGAATCAACATGGCACTGTCCAGGTGACCCTTGTCGGAAAGATATTCGAGAAAGTTCTTGAGATCATCGTCGGCCTGCTTCAGTGCAGCGTATCCGCTATGATTGTACTCGGAATGAAAGACAAAAGAGAACTTTCTCTGACCTGGATACCCATCGGCAAAGTTCTTCATCCAATTCATCATGTTCAGGTGACGAGGTAGAGATCCTAGACAGTTCGGGGAGTTGATGTCGGAGTAATTTTCAGAGGCAAGAAAGAAGGTCCGCATGTAGTGATCCACTGGCTGGTTCTGGAAGCCCAACATGCGGTCTGTAAACGTACCGATAGAAGACGAATCTTCTCCCCACTGCGTTGCATAACCTAAATTTTCCAGAGTTCTCCAGATCCACGGGTGATCGTCAACCGTCTTGGCTCCGGAAAATCCACGCCGAGCCTCCGGCAACTCCTGTTCCGTCTTGCCAGTCAGAAGTGGAAGAAGAGCCTGTGAAGTTCCCTCTCCCACGATGTTATAGCCCTTTAGAATGACGCCCCCAAGAACACCCACAAAGTACCTATAAGAATTGGGCAGATTTCTCATCCAATTCATTCTAGACATGGTGCCAAAACCGAACATGAGAATGTCAAGGTCAAGTGGTAAGTTATATGCATCGGTTTCTTCCGTTCTGTTTTTCACCCTAGCTAGAACGCTGTCATTCGGAGCAACTCCCACGTAGATGTTCGTACGTACAGCACCATCCGCTCCATCGCATGTCGCCTCAAAAACATCGGAGGTCAAGCGAGCCCCGTTTGGCATTGGATTAATTGGGTTCCCACGAATGACCTCAAAGTCATCCTTCCCTTGATATATAGGAACATAGATGCAATCTATGAAGCCGTGTTTCTTGACTGCCTGTTGGGAAATTCTGAACGTCCCGTCAGAGGTGTACACCCAGTTCTTTTCGGCTTTGGAGCAGTCAGGCGCCTTTGCGTCCGTAAAATTCGACTTCAGTTCTGGGTGCCATAGTAGGAGTTTGGGATGAACGCACGCTTGCTTGAAAGACATTCCACTACCAGAAACGTCCTTGAAATCGGTCGAATCGGACAACCCTTCCATGTGTGCTGAATATAAAGTATAGATGGGTACCAGACTGAAACCTATCACCAGAAACACGAACATTCGCCGAATGAGTAAACGACGCGATCTGATGCACGGCCAAAGCATAGCTGCAGTTGATCACGAGAGATTGCCAACGACAGCTATTGGTAGAGGAAATACGAAACTAGTCTCTCAAACGTAATCGAGGAGCGAAAGATCTGGCCGGTAATTTTAACCTGTTGGCATTTTGGTCCACATTTTTTCCAGGATGGACAAACGGTGGTCCGCTTTTGGTAGCCCTCAGTAAGTGATCTGTTAAATAGTCTACATAAAATAGAAAACAAAAAAGGTATGAAATCATCTAAAATATCAGCAATGACAAAGGTGGGAGATTAAGTGACAGCAGTTAATCAATTCCATTGTTTGACGGTGAAATACCCTATAGCCTAACTTGGACATCAAATGGAAGAGTTGTAGCGTTAACTGATCAAAACGCATAATTTATACAGAAACTTCGTTTATCATTTCAAACTGACACGAAGGCAGTATGAGTACAATTCATAGTATGAACGGATGATCACAAGTTATTACAGTAGTCGAATTTAATTGTTTTTTGCAGCCATGAAAGGCGCATCACGACCTACTGTTCATTTTACCAACGCCATCTGGCGAATGAAAGGCTGAGTCAACCCTTGGGAGAGTAACGGGAACCATCGGGAAGCAATCGCGCGTCTATACTGACCCTTCGTGCCAGAGTGCTGTCATTACCATAAGTCCGCTTCCCAAGCGAAAGATAGGAGGGGCGGAAGAGCATTGGACTATGGATAGCACACTGGCATGGAGATAAGCGGACCCGAGTTCGAGCCCCCGTAGGGCTGATCACGTGCTTTGTAGGCTTTAGGCTACCGGTACGTATTGCAGGCTGTCTGCTCTATTAGTAATAAACATTTAGCCTATGTACGTCTTCTGTCATTTAATTGTGTTCCTGTGATATGTTTCAATTGCAATTAACACAATAACCGATTGCGGTCTGTCAACCGGATTGTTCAACAAAGAAAATATTATCATGATTATTAAGGAATATAATAACGTAATTAAGTTAGACTTTAGTTTACGAAGTAGGCCTAGGGTATAAGTGATATAGGCTAGTGCAGTTATAGCGGTAGTCTAATAGAAAAGACACTTCTGTATGGAAGCATTGTTTAAATTGTTGGTTATTGGAAATTAGCAATTTTCTAACAGATATAGGCCTAGAGCTAGGCTATATAGGCCTAGTGCATGCTTCAACGATGTAAACGTCACAGAAAAAATAAGATTTTCCGACACATGCACGCGAAAGAAACATATAAAAGCTGCGAACTACTATTTTATTTGTTTTAGTCATTTGGCCGCGCTGAGGTTGGGATCGAGCGCCTCTGAGTAGGCCTATAGCCCTTTGAAGAGGCGCTATACAAATGCATTTAATGAATGAAATAATTTTATATAGATTAAATGACAAATTTAGTACAACAAATATATGCTCGTCTAAATAGGTTTAGGCCAGGATAAGCTTAAGCCTATATAGGCCTACTCTGGTGTCATGCGCAGTGTCACTATTTATTATTTGTGGCCAATTAGACTTATCGAATAGATCGCCAATTAAACCTGTAGCTATATATATATATATATATATATATATTATATATAATGCCTTACTGAACGATCTAATTAACTATTATAGCGGCCAGTGGCGGATCTAGGCTATTATTTTGGAGGGGGGGCGAATTCGCCTTCAGTGGAGAGTTGCTCGCGCCGAAGGCGCGAAGCCCCTTACGATTAGGGGGTCTGGGGGAGCGTCGTAAGCTCCTTCAGCGGGGTCTGGGGCGGAGCCCCAGCCGCAAACGCATTTTGCAGCATTTGAGATCAAAGGAGGCCTGTTTTTGGCAATATATTTCGGGGATTATTCAACCATATAAATGTATGAAAAATTGAACATATTACGGTTCAAAAGTAAATTACGTGCATTGAAAACAAGCCACATTATTTCACATAAAAAACCTTTAATCAATATGTCTGACAATTAGTCCATCAACACACTTATACTGCACTGGTCAAAATAACAAATCATTAGTTTCAGACCAAACTGAAGTACTGAACAACCCTTTGAATATCAAAACAACGTACAATTCTCATATAGGCTACTGTTGAACAGTAATTTAGACAACAAATTCCATTAAACGCTTTCTGCTTCGCGCATACCGGTCAATGATATTGTCAATATCCATAACAATTTCTCGATGAATTGTCATCAAAGCTAAACCAGTTAGTCTATCTTCGTACATTCGTGACCGGAGCCAGTTTTTCAATCTCCTTAACGTGGAAAAACTTCGTTCTGCAGTGGCAACGCTCACAGGAAGTGTTAGCAAAATGGAAAGCAAGCTGTGAATTGTGGGATATATCACCTTATCTTTTTCACATGCAACAAGAGCATCACACACTGTTTGAGGGAAGCAGCTGACATCAGTGGCAAAACGCAACCACTTTACCCTCCATAACTGCAATTCTGCAACAAGCTTTAAATGCAGAAGTTCTCGATTTGAGCTGACATCCAGTAAATTGCTATACAAATTCAGTATTCGTGACACACAATGCTGAACCAACCTATCATCGGCATTATTTGAAAGTTTCACAACATTTGATGGAATCAAGTTAGTCAATTCAAACATATCGAGTGTTTCTGACTGAAAACGAGTCTTCAGATCAACAGTAATGGAGTCAAGCAATGGAAGGTAAATAGCCCTTCTGTAATACTCCTTTGGAGTAGTTGCTGGATAATTAGGCCTGTTCATTTGCTTCTTCACTAATCTCGGTAACGACAGTTCAACATCTAACTCAGCTGCGTCAATGAATATTTCAGCATCATCAAATTATCGTATCAAATAATGACAAGCAATTGTTTCGTTTATCCTCCAAAACTGCTATAACATCCGCAACACTAGTTGCTGCAGATTGCAGATCAAGAGATACTGTCTGCAGCAACCTGCTTAATGGAAGCGTAACAGATAATACATCACAAAGGCAGAAAATTGTGAGAATGAAATCACTACAACATATGGCATGTATTAGCCCATTGGCTTTACTTGAAGAATCACGTTCTTCCCACTTGGAAACAACAGTGAGACTCTTTACAATTTCTGGAAGAGAACATCGAAATTGCAGTACAGCATCATGTCTTTCAACCCATCGAGTATCACAAATCCCCAACAACTGACCCTTAAGAACGCTTTTCAGTACAAAATTTCTTTTGGCAGAAGCAGTAAAAAATGAAACAACTTCTTTCATAACAGAAACAGAATTTCTAACACTTTGAACTCCAGATGATTTGCAAACTGATAAATTCAATGCATGGTTAAAGCATGGGCATCGCACTGCATTAGAGGCAAGAGACTGTATTTCATGCACAGCGCCACATTGCTTGGAAGTCATTACACTGCATCCGTCCGTTCCGATACCAACACAGTATGCAAGATCCAGAGAAAAATCATTTAGCTGTTTAACAACTGTTTGACCCAAAACTTTACCACTAAGAATAGGTTCTAGTGAATCAGTATCATAATATATTTTGTGAGCATCTATAAATGTCAAGAAATCTTCACGAACACAGCCATCATGGATATATCTCAATGATAAACTCATTTGTGATGTGTGGGAAATATCTGTTGTTTCATCGAACAAAATGCTATAATATTTTGCAGCTTTCACTCTTTCTAGGATAATACTTGTTATTTCCTGGCCACAACAATCAATAATTTGATTCTGTGTTGTTTTGCTAATGTATGTTGCTCGCGAATTTACATTTCTCATTTGAGTGCCTAAGGCGCTGTCACCTGATTCAATTCGAAAACGCAACAATTCCCTAAAATTTCCCTCATTTCTCAGTTCAGTGACAGTGTTGCTTTCTACTGCTAAGGGTCCGTCATCTCTGTGACCCCGAAAAGGCAAGTTCTGTCGCCCCAGGAAAACAATTGTTTTAACAATTGGTCTAAGGCGCTCTCTGTTCTCGTTTACTTGACTTAATCGCTGAGTGCTAACCTGATTGATCACTTCAAGTGCCGGATTATGGAAAGTAGACACAAAATTATTTCCTGCCTCCACAGCTGCAACATGATATTTATTCCGGCTGTGAGTTTCTAAATCACCATCCTTACCAAGTAATTTAGCGAATTTCAGCAATGGCTCCGTTACTAATTGTTTCAATGGGACATTTCTCTGAAATCCACCGGAGTGTGAGGTCACAAAAAAGGGACAATACTTGCAAAAAAGACCCTTCCGGAAGTGGGAATAAACAAGCCAAGGATACTGCTGAAGATGACTCTGACTCAAGTACCTTTTCTCTACTTTCCCCTTTTTGTTATGTATGGAAAATGGTAACTTGTAATCTTTTGGTGGTTGCCAGGGGCTTTCCAAAACTTTAAATTTTGTGTAATCGTCAATAGCCTTGCTAATGAACCTGCCAATATCGTTATCATAGCAACATTCATTTACAGCATCTCCCTCACTGGATGTCAAAATTGGCATCGGATCATTGCACTGTTGAACAACAGCAACATAATCAGGGTTAATCTGAATGTCACTTGAAGTGCTACTATATGCAGATACTTTCACATCGTCCTGTAAGGACGTCATACCCATAGGCGTACGGGAGGTTTCAGAAGTGGGGGGGCAAAGATTGAACTTCTGCCCGAAAAATTTATCCGGCCAAAAAGTTGGTCGTCCGCGACTATTTTTGCCCGAAAAGCCAGATTTTCCCGAAACTTGACGACCTTTTTTTATAGTTGTCCGCGACTTTTTGCCCGAAAAAAACCAAACTTGCCCGAATTTGGGGGGCAATTGCCCCCCCTGCACCCCCGCCTCGTACGCCTATGGTCATACCTTCAGCAAGATCGGTGTTAACATGGAGTAACTCTGGTGTATCTATTGTAAACGGTTGTAGGCTCACATAATGGTCATTCACAAACCCCAGAAGAATAGGCAGAGCTGACGTTTCGGTCTTTGCAGCAACATGCTGAACATGGTTCTGTCCATGTGGAGATACGATGCGTATCGGTCGACCATAGAGTTGTACAGCTGCTGAAAGAATGGTTCCGTCACCCCACGTTCGATCCTTCGACATCTGTTGAATGTAGGTGCTCAGTTGATCCTCATTCATTAGACCACTCTCACAAACCTGCATACAGGAGAATAATAATAAGCTCAATCACTCTCCAGACTCCATGTGTTAATATAATCCATGTGTGGGACTCTAAGAGTTCACAATTTCAGAACATAGCTACAAAGGCAAGGTCCTTATACACACATCAGCCTCAACAAGCCTTAGGCCTGAATGTGGCAATGTGTGTGTACTTTGTGGCAAGATCACAATAATGATAACATAACATAACATGATTTATTTGAACCAACCCTGACAGCAAACAATCCAATTTCATAACAGAGAATCCAAACAAAATTTTTTTAAAAAGGCATAAGAATGTTTACTTAACTAATATAAGTTTTAAATAAGTTTCATGTCAAATCATAGATAAACAAACACAAATTTGATTAGAGTAAATAGCCCGAGTAGTTAAGTCAATGATATTTCATATTTTAGGACCTGCCACTCTAACCGTAAAATGCCGTATAATATTATTTGTCTTAGAAAAGACAATATGGATATTAGTACTAGATCTGGTATGATGGGTATGAATAGAGGTATTAACTTTAAAATGTGTGTGTACTTTGTGGCAAGATCACAATAATGATGATACAATGGTGAGTTTTGTGTGGTACTCACCATTTCCGGATGTTCTTTGATGAACGTGACAAGTTCAGCACGAATTTCTTCAGCGGATTCCTTCTGATTTGCCTTACAGCGTTTCAGTTGGTGTGCCAGAGCACTGAACATACAGTTTCCGTCACTAGCTACATCGATAACCTTACAGTTCTCGTTTTGAGCAAGAGCTCGTAACCTGTCCATTGCACAAGTTTCACCAGACCGAATCGCTGTCTTCTTCTCGACACCTAAGTTCAAACACCAAAGCAGTCTGATAATAGCTTGCTAATGAAAATTACGATTATTCCAATAGCATGATGCTAGTGTTATGGGCAGTTGGGCACTCTATTAGTTCCGGAGTCCCAAATATACACGCTGCCTGCCTGTGTTGCGTCTTCAGTTTTATCCAGCTTCTTGGAATTTGGAAAACCGGAACTAATAGAGTGCCGTGTTATGGTTAGTGACAGAATATTGAAATTCATTCATTTAAAGCGACGTAGAACTTACCAAAATTCAGCTGTGATTGTCGCAACCTCTTCAAAGGCGGTCCACTACAACTTGATTTATGAAACATGTTTCTGTTATAATAGTTACTTCAATTTTCAATTAGAGTAACAGCTACTAGTAAGTATTTCCGGAAACAAAAACACTTAATAGGATATGGAAGAACCATGATGACCGCCAAAAAACCGTTCTCTTTAATTTCGCGGTCTATTCTCTTTTTATTTATGCCATCGACGACGATTCGACGTACATAGGCGCCGAGTTGACCCCGAAAGTGGCAGGGCCCAAAAAGGGGAATCTGTCCCCCGAAGTCTTTGGGCCCTGACACTTTCGACAACGCTTTGTAGAGTATTTACTGCCAATCGGAGCCTGTTTTGGACACTGTATTTAGGCCTAGGTCCCCTAACAAATTTTTCTTCTCGTTAATATGCATACCATGTACTTAAGTCATGCATAGAAATGTGAAAATAATATGGTAATAAAAATTCGATCCCACAATAACTTTAGAAATTAACACTTAAAATTTCTCAACCAACCATAGGCGGCTAGGCCATAGCCTAGCCTACAGTTCGATGGAGCATTTGCTCAAAGGCTTCTATGATTTAGACGACTATGGAGTATGGACCCAAAGTCAAAGAAGTCTGCAATTTCGTGCATAGGCGGAGACTTGCCGCTGAAGTTGGGGAGGACGGATTATGGATGCGTGCCCGAATGAGGCCGGTGAGGGTCGGTTAGGGTCAGTTTTTATGGTCGTGAGTGTCAGTGTGAGTGTCAGTGTTGGAATTACAGTAGTCTTTAGATAGTTGTTGTCGTCGGATAACAGCGTCGGCTCCATCTTTTTACTTTTTATACGCCTCTTACGAGCACCGACGGACAATTGGGGGGGGGGGGCGATCGCCCCCGTCGCCCCCCCTTGGATCCGCCACTGATAGCGGCCTACATGGAACGTCCGCCCTACGGAGCTCGATCTTGGTTCCTCAATCTCGTACGTTTTCAATGCCAGTGTGCATGTTATCCAATGCGTTATCGAACAGTTAAGATTTGCGACTTGTGTGCGTGTTTTTGTGAATTGTTTCAATAGCATATAGGGCCTAACTGCATGTACACATGTAACCGTTTGCGGTCTGTCAACCGGATTGTCGATAAAGAAATTACTAATAATTAAAACGAAGATCATTTATTGCAGGCTGTCTGTTCTGTAATTAAGTAGGCTAGTTACCTGAGGTACTTGATCAGATATTTATATATTCTGTAATCTGATTAGGCCTATCTGAGTTCTTGCAAACTGTTTCAACTGCATAATTGTACACTGTAGCCGGTTGCGGTCTATCACCGATTGTTGAATAAACGATTATTATTATTATTATTATTAAATAATTTTACTTACACGTTTAGACGCCATTTTCAGATTCGTTTCTGATATAATTATTCGTGACGTAATTGCAAAGGTGGCTTTTAATGCCTGATTGGTTACATATACAGGTCGAAAGATTTTCAATAGCAGCAAGATGAATCACTGATGACGAAACTGGAAAAAGGTCGCGCAAGGGCTTCTGGTCTATTTCTTGGTAAAGCAACGAAGCATTCCTATGATCCTATCTCTTCTCGTGTCAAAATCCAACGGTTAAAAACAGTGATCGGCACTAAAACTAATTTTTTTAGCTAACCGGGGACGGGTAGAGTAAGGGATTACACGCTGGCGTAGAGTGCGAGAGGTAACGAGTTCAAGCCTCCACTGGGCGGACATGCATGTATTGCAGGCTGTCTGTTTAATTAGTATGGTTTTTACCAAGATCTATACACACACAGGTCGCGCCGCTGAGGGGTTATGAATATGCGTGAATCGGAGTGGGGTGCCGTGACGTCGCATGCCTAGTCGACCAGCGCTGCTGGCATCTGACATGTCTGTTGAAACTATAGCATACCAAGTGTATTCGAAGAACCTAGATAGCGTACATTTAGTAACATCAGTAGGAATTTAAATCTGCTGTCGTATGCCAAATACGTCTTTTGTTGTCATAATTAAGCCGCCATTAAACTCCGGATCCAATATCTAATTAGCCTACATTAATTTAGCAGTCCGAAGTTGCCCACAGCTATCGTTTATTGGAAATATAATTTTAGTTGTGAACGACATTAAGATCAGCCTTAAATGACACTAACAAATCCTTGCATCAGAAATGATTAATCGAATGGCACTAACAAGTCTTAAGTGTACACGTGAATGACAGCCGGACATTCCCCCGGACATACATACAAACATACATACATACATACGTACATACATACATACATACATACATACATACATACATACATACATACATAGGCGCCGAGTTGAGCCGAAGAGTGGGGGTGCCCAAAGGAATGTGAAAAAATCCGCGCGTTAGCGCGGAAAATTTTTTTGACCCTTTTTTGATATGAGTTATTGAAATTACATCTGTTCATAAGTGGAGACTAAGTCTTGGTCCTGGTTTTAGAGGACGAACTCGCGACCAAAAGGACGCTCGCCTAGGCGCACACGCCGCACAGCGTCGATCAGAAAAGTGTTTTGAGGGGAGGATGTGCTCCTCTCTATTTTCAATTATTTTTTATTGAAAAGCTTTCTTGCCATTGTTTAAGAAAATTATTTTCATACTGAAATCGTCAAATTTAAGCTGTTGGGCCTTAGTATCTCATCAAAATTTCCTATTATTTCATTGCTTAAAGACATGATTTAAGACCTTAATAAATGTTCTTCCCAATTGTTAAAAAATGATCACTCTCTGGGTCGATATAATGTAGCCTACTTTTCTTGGAATTCACACAGAAGAAAAGCACAATCTTCGCTAGCGTGGTCATCTTGGAGCACTCTCCCCTAATAAGGTCAACAGACTCATATTTTCTACAAGAAATCAACCAATTTTGGCTACATTAGCCACTATTTAGTGAGAAAATGTGGAAAAGAGTTTTCAATTAGTCTTTCAAATAATTTTGACAGACAATTTAGTCAAGGCTGATTTGTCAATGCAGACAAAACAATTTCCCGTTTTTGTGATGCTATAGAACTCAAAAGGTGACTGCATCTCGCGTAGTGAGGAACATTATTGAACATGGACAATAAAAAGAAACAATGTCATTCAAATCGTCGCCTTCACCCGTAATAAAAAAAATAACGGAGGGGGATCGAATGAGCAGGATTTGGGGGTGTTCCTCGTATTCTTTGATCGGTTGAGGACCAAGGAGTTCAGACTATATCAGATCGGATAAAGGTGGAGTATTAGTAAGGTAGACTGAGAAAAATATAGCCTATCTAAGAGACGGAATGATTTTTATAGATAATAAGTAATGCCAACAGAGAAATAATCTCTGAAAAAGCACATCTTGGTGGCTGATTTCTGGTGGTGCCCATGCATAGGCGGGCCTCGCATGGCCAATTTCTGGCGGTGCTGAGCACTCACGGGCCTCGCAGAGTCGGCGCCCATGCATACATACATACATACATACATACATACATACATACATACATACATACATACATACATACATACATACATGCATGCATGCATACAGACATACATACATACATACATACATACATACATACATACATACATACATACATACATACATGCATGTATGCATACATGCATGCATGCATACATGCATGTATTTATTTATATTTTGATGGATTTTGTCTATATACGGGGAATGTTCTTCCTCGGGGGGACATGTCCGGGGTGATATGTTCGGGGTCGGGGAAGTGAAACTATCCAGCTAAATGTCTATTGTTTCTGGCAACGTCTTTTGCTTCTTAAATGTCTGTGAAACTGTTCAGCTTCGAAATGCTCAGAACATATGCGCGCTGTCTTTGCAATAAATGTATCTTTCCCGCAGCACATTGATATCCAGAGTTAGAATAATCCGTCATCTTTAGGAAATTATTTATGAAAACGATAAACCTTTCCTTTGCACTACGTATTTTTTCAACTGGCGATTGCACAGTTACTAGGTATCTCTATTTATTTGTTGTAGCCTAAATACATCAGTTAGACTGGATGTGTGGATTAATATTGGGCAGCTACACTGAATGAACTGCATGCAGGTTATACATGAGTCAGATCGACTAGGCATGCGACGTCAGAAACACCCCACCCCGAGTTAATGAGCCCGCTGCCTAAGCCAGCGGGCCAACCTGTGTATTGGAAGAACCTTGGGTTTTTACCACGATTGACAGATTGAGTAATAGGCAAACACCACCCAAAATTAAGACGATCAGTCACCATGCATGGAGCGACAAACTCCGGCCAAAGATATTAGAGTCGTAGTCTAAAGCCCTAAACCTACGAGTCTAATATCTTTGCTTCGGCGTGCACAAGAAAGTCCAGTTGAGAGTTTCTTGTCTCATGTTGAGTTTTGAACCGAATTGTTATGGAGTTCTAGATTTCAAATGAACCCTCAAGTTTATTTTAGTTGCTTTATGCATAGTTTAGGCGTTGTTTAAAAGTAATTTAATGCAAATTGTATAGCGCCTTTCAAATGAAGCCACCGTAGAGATGGCGCTAAATACTTGGATGTTGCCGTTGTGTCGAATCCTGCGTTGTCGATATGCACGAATCCAGCAGAAATAATAATATTCAAGATGGTGGCTGGAACATGAATCGGACTAGCCTACTATGATGAAGATTATTATTATTATTCGGCCATCGTTAAGAAACGCTCTGAGACATGAGTCGTCGTAGGTGTCTACCAAATAACTCTACTCAATAGCGTATCGTCAAAAGGAGTGTGCTTCGAAAGAAGACTGGAGTAGTTTATCCAAAGACTATGGCAATCGTCAGGATTTTCGTTCTGATTTTGGCGATCAACGTCTCAGGTATAGTGCGTCGATTTTATTGACTGATTCAGCGTCTGCTGGTGTCTGTTGATGTTTTGGAACTGACTGTTTGTAGGCTTTGTCTTTGAACCTATTTATCTGAGGTTATATGATTTTTACTTTGCTCTGTGAAACTGATAAGTGATGTTTGTCGTGTACGGTGGATAGTAAATTAAGCTATGTTGATTGTTGATGTAATGTCAAGAGAATTTAGCCTCTAGAACGGTTCAAAATTTGCACTTTAAAAGTCAAAATCGTTTTAAAATACAGTAGACTTTGATGGGCTACAGTAGGCTTATGCCTTTGTCAGGAAAGTCTAATAGAGCTTAGGACATTGCTTATTGGCTGTACTGATAAGTGTCGTGTTGTATAGTGTGATCTGACAATTAAGCAACACATGCCATTCTCTGATTTCTGTGCAGCATGAGTGTGCACGGGGAGATTTATATGGCACCTTTTACAAAACTGCTAAAAGAGTAAAATGTCTAACAGATCTAAGAAGACATGTCTTATGCTGACTTAGAATGTATGTGACATAACATTAGTCATGGCAGTGTAATGACCTCCCATATACCACAAAAAGCCGGATTTGAGTTTTATTTTATCGAATCAGAGGCTGGAGTGCATTGCTGCATACGAAGCGTCCTAGTGGGTTCAGATGTGCAACAGTTCAGATGTGTTAAATTTTTCATATTTATGCTAGTGACAGCAGTTACTGTAGGCTTGCTGCACAGTTTCAAAATTAGTGCCCAGTTAGATGTACTACCCATTACCCTCCATTTGGTCTTCTCCCCCATGGGCGTCCGCAGCGGGGCGCAAGTGCGCCCCCCTGGATTTTTCGCATAGTTGCACATAAATTTAGATTATTTGGTTGTGATTGTTACAACGCGATTTTCAATGTATTATCGATTCGTTCTACAAGTTGAACCTACAATATCTTTCTTTGGGCGAATAACGTATAGGTAGGCTATATGATTCTCTCGTGGTAATATGGAAATTCAAACTGTCACCCATTAAATTAAGATCATGTGACAATTTTTTTAAAGTTTGCGCCCCCTTAGAAAAATTTCTGTGGACGCCCATGTCCTCCCCTCCATCCCTACCTCCCTGTTTTGCTGTCTATCCATGTGTGTCTGTCAAGCCATGCTTGTCTATCTGTGTGTGTATATCTGTGTGTGCCTCTCATGTACTAATTAAAAGTAAATATGCTGTTTGGATAAGGAAAATTATTCAGTCAGTGAAACACTGGCCATCTTTGTTGTCCATGAACAACTGAGGCCATAGCATTTCTAGCATTTAGCATGTTGCTCTTGCCCAACCCCTTGTTGCTTGTTCTGAAGTTTGCACAGGTCTGCAGCTTACTGTAGTTGTACAATACACAATGCCTGTTTGAAATATATGCTATTGATAGCAGTTTTATTGTTAAATATTGGCTGTCTAAAAACTTATAATGTTATTTATTTTAATTAATTTAAATAATTTGTTTTATGCATGGTGTAAGCATTGATACATGTTGAATTTTCACGATCTGTATTCAGATGATACAGGCTTGGTCTTCTTTCCCTTCAGGCTAGAATTTTATTCCCTCTGGTGAGGGGTGATCCACTTGGATCATTCTCCTCCACTAGTCTCTGTTTCCAGTGTCTTCTTCCTTCAGTTTGAGCAGCTTCAGATCTTGTTGCATCACGCCCTCCCATCTTTTCTTCTGTCGTCCCCCGGCTGCATCGACTAGATACATGTACCTCCACTTGCATGATTCTTTTGACAAGTTCGGTCAACTGTAGTCGAAATATGTGTATTTTAAAATTTGTTCAGATGAAGGTCTCTGTGGGACAGCAGCTTGCTGTGAGAAAAGCACTTGAAAGATTCTTTTCTGAGTCATTTTCTGCAAGAGTTCTCGTAGAACTGTACAGTGTGTGTGTGCACAATTGGCAATTATTTAACTCAGCAGCTTTGATGTTTGGTGGGACTATGGGTTATGTGTTTGTTTGAACATGGTCTAGGTGTGTCCTGTTTGCGTTCCGTTCTGTGTTGTGCAGCAGTTTATCTTATCTGGTATGCTGATTACCTTTTGCAATGACAATGTGACACACTGTCTGAACTATGAAACGATGTCTAATAGCTACAACCACCAGTGTGGCTAAACTGCCTATATATAGGAACTCCCAACATGAGATAACTGGGCTACAACAATTGTGGCAGTTAATGATATTTTTCTCACTTTTATAGGCCACAGTAATTTTTTATTATGGTTATGAGGCAGTTGATGTCTTGCAGCTTTCTGGTCACGCTTCAGTCCCCGACTGTTATGAGTGCATAAATTCCTTCCAACTGACACCAATCTTCTAAAGAATACGTTTTTATGACTTTATTTCGAGTGCCTGCATGCTGTTAAATATAGAGGTGGTTGAAATTGTAGTAATTGGCCCATGGAGACCTTTTCATTGAACCATCATATGCACAGTTGCACACGAATCTCTTATAAGAGACGACTAGCTGATCGTGGTGACATACCCAATGGCTATTAATTTATCTGTTTTTGATTTGCTTGTATGTGTGAAAACATAGGCTTTGTCACCAATGTTATTTTTATATTCACACACAATACATGTATGCATAATTATACAATATACACGTATGTATGACATTGTATGTGTGAACTGTGATTATATCTGAAGCGCATATATATAACTTTAGAACTGCTAAATTCCG
This sequence comes from Lumbricus rubellus, assembly GCA_945859605.1. Classification (NCBI taxonomy): domain Eukaryota; kingdom Metazoa; phylum Annelida; class Clitellata; order Crassiclitellata; family Lumbricidae; genus Lumbricus; species Lumbricus rubellus. The sequence continues at coordinate 12,639,030 of OX243811.1, read as the reverse complement.
TATACACATTCTATAGTTAGAGAACATGCTGTCTGATTTATTTGGGGCTGGGTCAGGAGTGCTCCAGTGTAAATAGTCTTGGAGTGGTGTTCTATAAAGCTACCTAATAGATATTTATTTATAAGTAAATAAATGCTATTTATTGTGTAGTCCACTGACTTAAGAATATCATCATCTTCACAATAGGAGCCCAGAGGCCTGAGTATCCATAGAATGCATGCACCTATAGTTCACAATTCATATTCCATTATTATTAATTATACATGACCAGTTTTGGATATATTAGTTTTTAGTGTGACAAGCCAGCAGATAAGACCTGAAATATCTCCATGCAGCTTTTGTCCCATTTGCCCGTATGACAGATTAGCTGAAGCTTGAATTTCAAGGAGATTCAAGCATACCCAGCCTTGTCTTGTGGTGGCTGCGGTAGGTGGAAAAAATTACAGTGATTTATTTTGTTGACATTATTGAAGTACTTACTATTTCTCTCAGAGTCTCTTCATCACTTTTTTGGCATTTTGAGGAATTTTTAGAAGCCATTGCAGCAAACATGCCTACTTAAGTTTTTCAACTGCTAGTATCTCCGTACATGCCTCCCTGCTGTGTACGAATTTTGGGACGGGGGTCTTTTGGTTGAACCTTGAATCCTTGATGCATGCTCATAGTCATGCATTCCATGGTATATTGCTTCAAGGAATGAATTGTCTATAGCAATGCTGCTGCTTTGTTTGAATTCTCTTTCTTCTTTCAAGAAGCATCTCGGAGCCATATTTCTCATTGTCTTTAAAGTTTAAACATCTAGCTGAGCACTATCTGTCTGCTCTTTGACTGTCTAATGATGCCTTACAATGACATTTCTGTGTGACTTTGCACACGTGCAAAAATGTTTGTTATATATATATATGAACATTACTTCTGGTAGTAATAATACTAATGGTAACTATGTTGATAATTATAATTGATGGTGATTATGGTTGATCTTTGTGGAACAGGACTTCAGCTGTGTGTCATTTAGAGTTCTTCTCCATTGACAATAATTATTGTGATAATGAATGTTATGAAGTTGTTTTTAAGTTCTAGTTAAAATAAGTTTCATGAGTTATAAACTAAGCTTTACAGGTTTATATGAGCACTCCTCTGTTTTGATTGCAGCATTTTTTCGCACAGGATTGCTTTATATTGTATAATCTTATACAAATTTTAAAATGATGATGATGATGGTGGTGTTGGTGGTGGCGACAGAGGCGACGGTAATGGTGGTGATGATGATGAGTTTTCTGCCTGAATACAGATCAACTGACTTTTAAGCCACACCGGAGATGAGATGAATGAGGTGGTTTCCTCTTGCCTTCCTTACTGACAATTTTTGGTGTCCAGGGCACAGAGGTCTCAACGTCCAGGGCCACTCAGTGTCTTCCCTCGACAAGTTCAGGTCTGCTATCCTCCAGTTACTGACAACAGAACATCCCACTACACCACTGCATCGCCATTGTCAAGATTTACATGATGAAAATATCAGAAGTTCAGGCATACATGAATTAAGAATGGTGCAAGTTGCAACCTGGCCAGAGATTATGCGTATCATTATGCAGCTATAGGGTTTCAAATTTTTTGCATATATGTGCAATGTGCATGTTTGAAGGGCGTTCTGTTTGACCGTGGTCCTGTGCGGGCTGATCAGGAGCCCCTCTGATAAGTTTTCTTGAAGAGATGCCATACAGATGAGTGCTATTTAGACGAGCACTTGCAATTGGAATTGCAGTTAAAGTCTTCTAGTGTTGTGTTTACTCATTATAAATTTTAAAAGAATTGCGTTGTTTTCAGTCTGCTGCAGACGACCGCCTCGCTCTGAATGATTCTCATATTCATTCGATCGAGTTTTTTAAATTCTTGAGTGTAGTATTTCGGAAATTCCTGAGGTACTTCTTTTCATTGCTATGGCCTCTCTGAGGATCAGTTTACGTTGCAGCTTTGGAAACCAAAAAATCGATTCATCTTGTGCAAGACCGTGTCTGGCCGTGGACTCCTGAATTGGTCTGGCAGACGAATTTGCTAGAAGTACTACTAATGTACTATTTATGATAAATTGCTAACTCAGTCATTGCTAACTCACATAATTAGTGTTTAAGTTATAGGTTTGTATATATACATTAAATTGCTGCCTGAAAATTTTTACATACCTAATTAGTGTTTTAGTTGTAGGTTTGTATATACATTAAATTGCTGCCCCGATAATTTTACATGCCTAATTAGTGTTTGAGTTATAGGTTTGTGCTTCCATGTTTCATCTAGATAGGTTAAAAATTGTGTCTGCTAGAACATGATATTAAGTAAGTAAGTATATCCTTGATTGAAACCAACTGCTAGTCACACTGTGTTGTACATTCTGAAATAACATGTCAAGAGTAATATTATAATTAGTGTGGTTAATATGTTTTATGGGCCAAATTAGTGTGGTTATAGCCAGGACTCACCACTGCCGGTCTGGTATCATATCATCATCATCATCATCATCATCGTCGTCATCATCATCATCATCCTCATCATCGTCGTCGTCATCATCATCATCATCGTCATCATCATCATCATCGTCGTCGTCGTCATCATCATCATCATCGTCATCATCAACAACATCATCAACAACATCATCATCATCATCATCATCAGTGACATGCCAGTTTCAAGGAATCTTGTTCCAGGGCAGGTCTCCAGGCTGTGTATTGCCCAGTGCATGTCCTTGCATGTTCTATGGTAGCAGTCTGCCCCATGTTCTGGTCCACTGCATGGTGTCAAGAGCAGGTCTGGGCAAGTCTGCAGCCCTTTTGTGCACCACCTTCCCGCTAAACAAATTCCAAGTCGAGTTTGTTGTTGCTTAGCGCCAAAGTATTATTCATAAATACTCATAAAATTAACTGAATGGCTGTGTCAATTATAAAATTGACTGAATGTAGGTCTGAATGTATGTAGTGCAGTGTTTATTACATGGTCTTTATGTTACATTGCTAAATTGATGCCATCTGTTTGCACACATTTCTTTGAGTGTCTGGATGACAGGTACACTACAATGGCTGACTAAAAAAGAAAGATTGTTGATTATGATAAATTCCGTGTAGTGTACGCAAAATTTTAAATTAAAACTAAAGCTCTGATTACTGTTTTTTGTTTATCTGCAGAAAAAACCTTTTTGTTAGAATTGGCTAAGATGTGTAATTCACAATTTCATAGCCTGGTGTGTGTGACCAGAGACCTATCTTATCTCAATGGGTGCAGATTGTAATACCCTGTGAACTATTAGGTCTTAAGAAGAAATCTGTTGGCTTTTGTAGATCTGTGACAATGATGCTGTCCAGCAACAGTGATAGAATCCAGTTGATAAGATTGCAGACTTTAATTCGTTAATTCTTTCCGATTACATTGATTTTGTGTGCGTTACATGCTAATCGAATTATATACTTTATAGTTCAGCTGTTTAATATATATATATATATTATAAAAAAATATTATATGTTAATCTGATATATATATATAATTATTATATGTGTATATATATGTATATATATATATTTATTTAAATCAAGTGATGTGCTGTTATGTTCATCTATTGCTGGGATCTGTCACCAGAAGATTCCTTGCAGGTGGCAGAAAGGCTTTTTATTGCCTCTCACTCTCCATAATGTGCACCCAGAATAGGGTAGTTTGCATGCCTGACGGCACTGTAAACAGTGATGATGTTCTGCAGTTGAAAGTTGCAGCTACATTTTAAAGGATACTCTGAGATATTGTGGGGTGGGGTGCGGTGGTGTAGTGTGGGGCATGGTGCTGCGGTGGTGTAGTGGTTATGTTCGTTGCCTTGCAGCCGGAGGGTTGCAGGTTCGAATCCGCCTCAGTCTGCCGCGTAGGTACCTTGAGCAAGTCCTTCACTCGCAATTGCTTGGCATTTGTCAGTATTCGGGAGTACCTATGCATAGAGAGCTTGAACGGGCACTATTTAAACGAGAAATAGATATTTTAAAAAGATTTAAGTGGTAGGCCTATATTAGTAAGTATGCCTCTTGTTCCTCAGTACTTGAAAGCTCATGCTTTGCCAATCATGAAGGATATGTACTTGTCAACTGTTTAAAATTGTCTGACAATATGTTTGATTCAAGCATGGTTTGAAATACTTGCACTGCCCTTCTAAGATAAACTGCAAAATGCTCAGTTTGTTTACACAGATCTGTGGAAGCTTTTCAAAAGCCTGGTTGCATGGTGGTATGTCTGCTTAGCAGAGGGAAGACACAAGGGCAGTGCGATGACTAAGCATGCCAAACAATTATCCAGAGCCATGGGTAATTGAGTGAAGCTTATATAAGAAAATAATTAAAATATTATTTTTTAAAGTCTTGAAATTCAAGAGTGTTGCTTCTAAACTAAAAAAAACACAGGAGAAAACTTTGGAATAAAAGATATTTATATTTATAGGAAACTGGAATTTTACAACATACAGTAGATATGTAATACATATGTATCTGCAAATTATATAGGTGATTTTACCATTTACAGGAAATACGTTTAAAAGTCTGTGCGTCAAATCTGCGCGTCCAAAAGTTGACGTTAAGCATTTATAGTTTGATCAAATAACGAAATGATGGGTTGTTGATATTCGTGCACAATTGACTGAGGTATGTGGGCCATATTTTTCCAATAATATTGACACCCATAGCACTGACTGAATGCAATGATGTGAGATTAAATATACTCATCCTTTGGATGTATGATAGTACTAATTTACTAACTGCCAACGGATAGGGCCAAGGTGGCATGATATACCACGGACGATTATCCAGCCAGGCTTGCCATTGCTTTTGACTTCACTGTAACAGTCGGCATCTTATCTGAAACAATGAACACCACCCGGCACCAAAAGTCATCTCGGAATAATGGATCCGGCGTCTGCTAGACCTTAATACTGGTTGGTTATATTGGCAGGAATATCTTTGGCATGTGATGTACGTGTGGTGGATATGGGGTTCGAGCCTTGCCAGAGGCAGTTGCTGTGTTAGGGACCTTGAGATTAAAGTCCTTCACACACACACAATTGCTCTGTGCCATAGATGGTTTGTTGCACAGCAAGGGCAGACAAAGCACTTTGCTTCGATTGTGTGCACTGTGCAACCCTGAGCATGTATTGTTCCATTACTTGCCCCCAATTAATTAGCCACAGCGTTCCCTTCGAACAAAGGCACACACTAGAGTTCTCTCAGTTGATCAAATGTGAAGAATCCTTTCTTATTCATTCATTCAAGCTGTTCTGTAGTGTAGTGTAGTGCCTCTTCAAGGAAACTATTCAGAAGCGCTCCGGACTCTAGCATGGCACAAAAGCAGTTGAGAGCTGAATAAAAAATGCTTTGAAGTAAGAGCCGTAGAAAGTAGACATAGTTCCAGTGGGAGCTCATTCCAGACCATTGGACCCCCTCCAATTTTTGACATTGTAGTATGGACCTTCTATAAAATGCAAGAGTCTGTTATGCTTATGTTTGTATTGTAATCAGATATTTTCATTACAGCACGACACCATTATATGTATGTTATACTCTGACTATTCTTGTCTTGAAATGTACATGCTTTATACCGGCAGATCATTTGTTATGCGGGATGCGGTTTGCAACTGTGAGCTAGAGTTGATTTTTTATTGTTCTGTACAAACATCGTATGCGCTGTTTCAGTACATATATTTAATGTATTTTTCTTCATTCAGGAAAGGTTTGGTTCTAATATTAGGCGTAAAAAAAAAATTGTTGTGTTTCCGGTAACGCGACCGACCCATTTTTAGGGCCGCAACCCAAATATTTAAAAAAAAAAAATTTTCAAAAAAAAAATTAATTTTTTTTCCAAATTTAAAAAAAACCCATTTGTATTGACATAACATAAGAGACGTCAACAAAATGAAATTAATAGGACTGTTTCTAGAGCAGTTTTAGGTGCAGACAGTCGGGAAATAGGCAGTTTATACTTGCTTAGAACACGTACTTTGTTTCAGCGTGCAAAAAAGACTAGTAGGGTATACTTTTTCGGATAGTCACTGCATAAAAATATTTTACAAAATAAAAATATTTTCCGACCTACCTACCCAATTTTTTTTAGCTCTGTTACCGGAAACACAACATTTTTTTTTTTTGGCCTTATGCAACTGCAAAATGCACCCTAATATTTCATGGTTTGCAACTAATAGAGCTGTAACTGCTTCGTTTCTCAATGTCTGCAATTTTTTCAAATTACGTATTGCCTATTATTATGCTCACAATGCAAGTCTACAATCACTTTGTTTATAAGATGAATTTTCAGTTGTGATCTGGGTAGACCAATGTGATCTGTTTCAACCACTCCACTTACCCTGATACATTAGTTATTTACTTTAGAGTCCGTCCATTGCTTGTCTCTGAGTGTGTGTTTTTCCTTATGTGTGTTTTTTTTGTCAAGGCGCCCTTGTAGCAGCATGGCTGTGTTATGGTGCCATAGAAATTGTCGTTAAAATTACATTACATTATGGTACCTTCCATACAATGCAAACTTTAGGCTGTTATATACTTTTTTGTAATGTAATCAGACATTTACATTGTTGTACATTACAGGTCCTTGACTTTACGAAAAGTCTAAGAGTGCTCCTTTTTGAAGTTTGAATATTTCAATTGTTGCTAATTATCTGTTGTCCTAATTATCAGCTTCTGATATTATAAGGTCTACATTTGAATTTTTTTAGAGAATGTGTATTAATACGATTTTTCAATGCATTCTTGCAGCACACGCGCATCGTCTAGAAGTGAGCGTGCTCGACAAGGGATCTGGCTTCTTCCTCAAGCCGTTCTACCCGCTGCGGAACAACGCGACGGTCGAGGAGTGGCCGTTCGTGGCCGTCGTCGGAGCGCACCAGGTGCGAGCGCAGTTCGGTCCGTCGCACGACGCGTACAGCGACATCTCGCAGAAGACGCTGCACCAGGCGATCACCAACCACAGCTCGCTCCTCAACTTCCATCTCATCAACAGTCACGAGGTCAGCGCACACCTCGTCACCGAGACGGTCATCTCCAGCCGACCGCGTCTCCAGGTCCTCTTCCACGCGGGTCCGGCGGCGGCCGCGGAGAGTCCGGTCCTCGTTCAGGGCGGCGGCGGTGGCACCACCGGTCGGGTCGGCTCGACGGAACCGATCGCCGAGGAGGAGGAGACGGCGCCTAATCTCTGCCTGATCCTGTTCGCATTCAAAGACAATGAGGTGCTCAGCGCGACGTGCACCGTTGTCGAGCTGAACCGGGTGTGCATCGCGGACCTCGCGTTGCCGCTGCGCTGGTGGAGCGATCGCTTCGCGCAGACGGTCGACGTGTTCTACTCGGTCTACAACCACGACCAGAACGGACCGTGCGGGTCGGAGGAGCTGCAGGTCAAGCGCTACGGTCGCTACAGCTGGAACGACCGGCAGACGTTCCTCGCGGCCGTGACGTTGACCCACGGTCAGATGAACTACCAGGAGCTGAAGGAGGATCAGCATATACTCATCTATGTTCCCACCGCGAGTTTCTATCCCGGATCGAAGTTCCGTGTGCCCGTGAAGCTGCAGGCGGAGTCGGATCTGGAGATTTTTGTCATCAAGTGAGTTTGTGGTTAATTTGTGGATTGGTGGCCTTTATTGTGGATAATTTGTCTTAATTTGTTTTGGTCTGCGGGTATTTACGATTGTTTTGACAGTTGTTGTGCCTTCTTATCGGATTGTAACTGCGGTTCTGTTACATTTAGAGTATATATTCACTGTATGGAGTGCTCTGTTTTTCCTGTTTCTTTGAATGTGGTAGAAGATTAGCGTAAATTTATATGACGGTTGGTGTTCTGTGACCACTTGAAGATTAATAACATGATTCTTATTAATTATTAAGGAGTTGTTATATATTGCCGATTCAAGGTTAGCTATTCAGAAGCGCTCCCAGTTCAACCACGGCTAAATAAGACCTGTAGTTTTTAAGTTAGTAAGGAATATAATGACCATGTGAGCGCTTGGCACTAGATGGTGTACCACAGGGTCCTAGAGCCAGCAATTGAAAGAGAACGTGGACTTATGAGGTCAACTTGATCGGCTGAGTAGGTACAGAGTAGCCAAACCTTCCATGCAGCACAAGACCAATGCAGAAATTACTTAGTGTTTCCTTACATTCTAATAACTTTGAGTTTGAAGCTTCATGAAACTTGTTTGGTTTTAATTGGACGATGATGTCATTGTTATGATGTCATTGTCATGATGTCATTGTTTCTGCAGAGTGAAAGTGAAGCATGGAATTAAAGTCGTTGGAGCCGAAGCGAAGAACGGATCGCGATGGACGATCAACATCGAAGTGAACGCACGCAAGCAGAGCGCCATGGTAACGGCATACGTTCTGAGCAAGGAGACGTACACGAAGACGGACAGGTGAGCGAATGTTATTTATTTATTTGTTTGTATGTGCACTTGCTATAGCGCCCCTTCAAGCTCACTACTCAGAGGCGCTCCCGACTACAGCACGGACGCTGCATCGGAGTTTCACGTCGAAGCACTGAGCGACTGCGAGTGAAGGACTTGCCCAAGGTCCCTACGTGGCGACTTGAGTTGGAATTGAACCTGGAACCCTCCGGCTGCAAGGCAACGAACATACCCACTACACCACCGCGCCTCACAATGTTGTTTGCACTTAATTCAAGGCCACTCTATTTACTAGACCAGAAACCTTTCTAGCCCACCATTGTATCGAGTCAGAAAGGGTCGTCCATAAGGGACATAGTGCAAACAAGACTTGTGCCCGTACTCGCCCACTCGTTTGTCCGCAGCTGGAATTACCCTATCCATCTCTTTTTGCAAACATCCAGAGTACTACCTGTTGTTGATCTATGGGTCCAACATGAGTATTGTAATTATGTCAAAGGTTGTAGACTGTGTGCTGTGGAACTTGGCTCACTGAGGTTGGTATACTAAAAATGACTGCAAATGTGGCATAATTCTCCTCATTGTCCACATTTCATGACCCCACTCAACCTACACTGTTTGCAGACGTCCTTAAATAGGGTTGGTTATTCTTCATGCTTCAGTTATTTATAGCATTCTACTGCAACCCTACACCTCCAAACAGACAACTGTGCATAACTGAGGCATAGGCCCATGAATAAATGCTGCCATCCCTTTAAAATAGTCATTGTGCTTATTGTGGTTTAGAGTTATTCAACTTCACAGTGAGGCGCTACCATTCCCAATGATGCCTAATGATGGTGATCCTAGGATGTCTGTATGTTGAACTATAATGACTGCTAATGTGGCAGCATCAATTGGTTACTGTGGATACTTAATGGATAGGTGTGGTTGCCAGAGCTGGACCATATTCAGAAAGAAGAGGATAATCAATACATCTACATCTGGAATGAAATGTATTTGCCAAGTATTCAAGGTTTCATTTACTGAGAGATTTAAAGACTTACAAGTGGGTATTCCAGATCATGAGCTGATGAGGGAAGACTTAAAATGGCATGTATTTAAAAAAGATGATCTTAGAGTGGATTATCATTCAACTGGTTAATTATTGAAGGAGTCGAGAAACAGAAGTAGATGGAGTGGAATTGTTCGTGGTGCGATCAGTCCTCAGATCCAGAATGGTTGAAGACAGGGTTAGACAATGGATTATGAATACAATTATGAATACTTAAAGCTCTAGGAAGTTGTTTTTCTATGTCGTTCATTGCAAACGTTACAAACGTTATCCATTGCAAACATTACGGGTCCATTGAATTCTATTGTACGCTGTATGATATCCATAGTCACGTAGTGTACTAACGTTGACAAAGTACTTGTATCAATTAGTGTTCTCAAGTATTACCTATTGAGATCAGTTTGATAACGATCTGTTAAGTGGCTTTAAGAGTGCTTTTAAATTTATGTGCCATATACATGTAGTTCTCCTTGTGCATACACACACATGCACACACACGCGCACATGCACACACACATACACACACTTCAGTTAAATGGTTGATGTTGACTTGACGACTTCAGTGTGTGTTAGGACATTACAAAGTTTTTATTGATGACAATTAAAATGACTGAAAGGATGATGATGATGATGATGATGATGATGATGATGATGATGATGATGATGATGATGATGATGATGATGATGATGATGATGATGATGATGATGATGATGATGATGATGATGATGATGATGATGATGATGATGATGATGATGATGATGATGATGATGATGATGATGATGATGATGATGATGATGATGATGATGATGATGATGATGATGATGATGATGATGATGATGATGATGATGATGATGATGATGATGATGATGATGATGATGATGATGATGATGATGATGATGATGATGATGATGATGATGATGATGATGATGATGATGATGATGATGATGATGATGATGATGATGATGATGATGATGTTTGAAGTAGCTGTATTCGTGACTTGTGAAGTGTGCATTCCGGAGTATGTGCATCAGAAGAAGAAGTGTATCAATGTTTAACGCTTTAATAGCGACGAATAGCATTATTTTTCGCAGGCACTTTTAGTGCACTTTCATATCGTTGAAGTGTCCAACAGGTAGCACTGTGATAGGTTGTCTTTGCTGCTTGCACAGAACAGGTTAATTTGAATTGTGAATTTGAATTGTGAGTACAAGTAAATTGGGTCAATTGCTTCAGGTTATGATATGTAAAACATAATGAGCATGAACATCATTGGTGTATGATCCAACTTTTACAATTTATTTTCCTGTTTCGTCTCCCAGCCCTACATACGATGGCCCTACATATGATGGCCCTACATACGATGGCCCTACATACGATGGTCCTACATACGATGGCCCTACATACGATGGCCCTACATACGATGGCCCTACATACAATGGCCCTACATACGATGGCCCTACATACGATGGCCCTACATACGATGGGTGCTACCATAGGTCTGTTTAGATTGGGTTCTGTTCATATATTATGTAGCCAACAACACATTTTGTTTTGGTTTGTAAACATTTTGGTTCGTGTGTTTTTAAAGTTGCCTGAGGCTGTCCCGACGAAAGTGAGATGGATGGTGCACTGATACTGATCTGCGATTTGGCGTTCAGACAATATTATAATGTTGGGACCAGATGTAAAATTAGGGTCTCCGGACAATTCAGAGCGGACAATTCGGAGCGGATTGATGAAATTTGTTGCTTAAATAGAAGCTGGATTGATGAAAATATTGTTGTTAAAATGGAAATTGGTTTGATGAAAATAAATTAATGCTTGCTTTAACAGAAGTTGAATTGATGAAAATATTGTTGCTTTAAATTGAAGTTGGATTGATGGAAATAATCCTTGCTTCAAAACAGAAGTTGAATTTATGGAATCTCTTGTTGCTTTTTGCATAGAAGTTGGGTTGGTAAATGTAATTCTTGCTTCAATATAAGTTGGATCGATGAAAAAATTGTTGCTCAAATATAAGTTGAATTCATGAAAATAATTCTTGTTGATATAGAACAGTGGTTCCCAACCTTTTTTGACTGTAGGGCCACTTTTTCTAAGTTGGAAGACAAGAGGACCACTTTTTCTTAGTTAAAGGACATTAAGGCATTTAAGGGGTCAAAATGCAAAAATTTAATTAACCAAGGGCATATAAAAATTGTTATAATTAATTCAAAGTAGAATATTTGATGTTTATAAACTTCAAAATAAAGTAATTTGTAATAGAAAATGATTATATATGTTCTATCCTGTCCAACTTGTCAATTTTTTTTCATATATTTTTGTCAATTCTTTGAGAGATGAGTGCCATTGTTGAGGCTTGGCGGGCCATTTTGTGAGGCCTCGCGGGCCACTTTTGGCCCGCGGGCTACGGGTTGGGAACCGCTGATATAGAAGATGGATTGATGAAAATATTGTTGTTAAAATGGAAATTGGTTTGATGAAAATAAATTTCTGCTTGCTTCAACAGAAGTTGAATTGATGGAAATTTTGTTGCTCTAAATTGAAGTTGCATTGATGGAAATAATCATTGCTTCATAACAGAAGTTGCATTGTTGGAATCTCTTGTTACTTTATACATAGAAGTTGGATTGGTGAAAATATTGTTGTTTTAAATAGAAGTTGGATTGGTGAAGATAATCCTTGCTTCAAAACAGAAGTTGGATTGATAAAAAAATATATTATTGCTCAAATAGAAGTTGGATTTATGAAAATAATTCTTGCTAATATATTGAAGTTGGATTGAAGAAAATATTGTTGCTTAAATAGAAGTTCGTTTTAAATCATTTCTGGATTTATGGAAGCAATTGTTGCTTTAAAAATATAAGTTGGATTGATGAAAATGATTCTTGCTTCAATTGGAGTTGAATCGATGAGAATAATTCTTGGCCGCTCCAAATTGTGCACTCCAAATTGTCTGGCAGCATTTTTTCCAGGAACCAAAATGAGACTTTTGCCATCCATTGTCTGCGTGAATGGAAGCCACTCACAGACTTTGTATGCTATGGCAGACCATGAAGTGCAGTTACTAGCACTTCCTACACGTGGCTGCGTGCAGGAGTTAGTCATTAAGTCATTTAAGGAAATGTTACATTTATAGTAATCACTCTAAACTGAAAGAAGGAATTTGCTGTTTGATTGATTATTTGATTGTTCGATTGATTGATTGAAGGCATTTGCTGTTTGATTGATCGATTTATTGATTGATTGAAGGCATTTTCTGTTTGATTAATTGATTGATTGATTGAAGGCATTTGCTGTTTGATTGATTTATTGATCGATTTATTGATTGATTGAAGGCATTTGCTGTTTGATTGATCGATTTATTGATTAAATGAAGGCATTTGCTGTTTGATTGATCAATGGATTGATTTATTGATTGAGGGCATTTGCTGTTTGATTGATCGATTTATTGATTGATTGAAGGCATTTGCTGTTTGATTGATCGATCGATTGAAGGCTGTTGCTGATTGATCGATTTATTGATTGATTGAAGGCATTTGCTGTTTGACCTTGCAGAGTGCAAGACATCTTCGACTGGTTGTTTGAGGTCGATGGTGACCTCAACGGCAACGATCAAGGTCGGCTCAGCTTCAGTCTCGAGTACGAGATGACGAGCAAGAAGAAGGAGACGTACGGGTCGATCGAGAACAAGGCGGTTGCACGAATCCAAATACAACAGGACAACACGTTCGCTATTGTGCCCGTCATCAAAGTAAGCGGTTGTCTACGTACAGTGCTGTTGCTATAATGGAGATTAGTTTGTGCTGGTATACATATCAGATGGACGTTGTGGCTGTTTTTAATAATTGGAAAAAAGGTGTAGTCTGAGTGATACATGTCATGTTAGAGATCTGTGAACTCTGGATGGAGCATGTTGGTTGAGCTCTGCTTTGTATTAACAACTGTGTCTTTTTTCCAGTCTTTTGAGGGTTAGATGTATTTTTCTTACAGAGTAACTTGAAGCTTTTAGGGCCAAAGAGGTTAGCGAGCTGAGCGGTTTTGAGAGGTACTGAATGGTGCTCGACTTAAGAGTACTGTAGATACATATGTAGTTATGTACTGTACAGTGTACTCGTATAACGGACATGCATATGTACAGAAATATATTTATTCACATGTTTACATTTATATGTATATAAGACATATCTATATATAATATTTATATACAGTACAATGAGTACATACATACAAACAATCCCACCTTGAGCATTAATTAATAAATGTCAGAATTTATACAGGTCTGCCTCTTAATGAATAAGTTAGTGATTGTGTAATGTACAATTGGAAGATAGTTTATTAATTGTGTTATAATATATATATATATATATATTATATATATTTGAAAAATTAAGTTCCTGGTATACGTTATGAGCTGAAGCTGAGAGCAGTGGGAAACTGCAGGTGCACTTGTGATGCGACTGAAACCGTTGTTGTTGAAGCGATAATTTTCTTAATGCTTTCGCTCTCAGTTGCGCCATTCCCTTAATGCAAACTTCCTTCTGCATTTTTGTTTTTCCGACAGAGATATATACGAGTTGCGATGCACTAGACGTTAAACATTGCGTATGGGAAATATTATATGCACTACACAGCATATCTTACAGTTTTAGGTTATCGCGTGGGATTACGCGGCTAAACTCCCCGGGCTCCAACTATTTATCATTACACTCAGAGCGTGCTCAGACTGTTGCACGTCTTAGTCAGGGGGGCCCTTCAGCCGTGGTTGGCCCTGCGAGACAAAGGTTAATATTACATTGTGTACATTCTGAAAAGGTGCATGTTCTGAAAGCAGATGCTGTTCAGGCCAATATGCACCTACTTACTCACAGTCAGTTTTTCTCTGGTAGAAGAATACTATCATTGTGGCATACCATCAGAATTGTTTAGTTGCTTCAAAGAGCCACAAGAACTGCCCTAACTAAGTAAGTAAGTATGCTTTGTATTGAACAAGCAGCAATCCACATTCTGGTATACATATATACATCACGTAATAATAATAATAATAATAATAATAATAATAATAATAATAATAATAAAAATAAATTTCATGTTTCAATGTCTTTCTGTCTGTATTGCAAGTTACAATGCCATTGCATTCAGAGGGACTTTTCAGGATGATTGTGAAATCTAGGAGAGACTTGATTTCTCGGAGATTATTTTTTTGCTCTTAAAATAATTCGTTTAAATCCTGAGAGATCATGGGTACCTCGGGTTAAAAAATATCTGTGATTATAATAATAATGATTACAATATAATAATTTAGTAATATATAGTAAGCAATCAATAGTCAATATGAATGGAGCAACATTCTAACTATAAGAGTAATTATTAATGATATCGCTAACACTAGTTAGTAACGTTTTCTGTGTTCTATCCACTTTATTGTTCTCTTAGCTAAATCAAGCATTTATTAGGCGTAGCAGCAGAGTTCGATTCTAACTGTACAAGGCTACAAATGTTGGCTGTAGGCATCCTCCTGGCCACATTAGTTTCGGATTCTCATGAACATTGCCCTTTTGAGTGTAATAACAATAATCTGGATCCTATTGCAGAGCCCTTTTGATGTTGTACACGCAGCTTTGTCAGTTCAGTGCATGAGGACTGTTTTGTAGCATCGTCCTGCCCTCTGTTTGACCTCCTGAATAATCAATGGTGCACAGCGCCCCCTGCTCTGAATTCCTATTACATCCGGGTGATGGTCATAATATATTTCCGTGGCATTTCAATTAGAACTGGCGTTGTCCCATGGAGATGGGAGACAGGGAGAGAGTGAGAGAGATGTCATGTCCCTCCCATGCTGTCTGAATATAAGATCAGCTGGAGATGAATTGGCAATTAGGAGTCTATTAGTGAGTAGGAAGGTATACACACAGGAAACACAGAAGCTGTGTTCTGTGTAGAACGCAGAAACTTTGAAGCACTGGTTGACCTTGACGAGCAACAATGGCTAGCATTGAGAATAAATAAATATGGGTTTGCCATATGTACATGTATGTACTGGTGTGTGTGTTCGTGCGTGCGTGTGTGTTCGTGCGTGTGTGTGTGTGTACTGGCGTGCATGCATGCGTCTGGGTTAGTTTTCTGTTGAAGAAGATGTGATGTGTACCTTAACAATGCAGTTCAAAACAACGTACCGGTATGAGTGCAGAATCAGAACGGTTCTTTGTTGGTTCTGATTCTGTTGACGTATAAATGATAGTGCCTTATCTTTGCCAGAACTCTTGTTATGCTTTTAAAGTTTGCCTCCACCCATACCATATTACCATAGTCTTGAAGAGTTTTGTTAAAATGGGTTAAGATTTTTAAGTTTTTAGTAATTTCTGTTAAAACTAGCTATATATTAAAGTAAATGAGCCATGACTAAATGCTTGAAATAATCATTGTGCTTCTTTAAAAAGGTTTTAGATTTTTATGCAAATCATGGCACAAGTTTCACCCTTTTTTGGGCTGACCAGTATCGAAACTCTGTTTTTGTTTTGTCATTGAGCTCTGCTTCATCCTTTTTAAGCCATTAAGTACGGTAGTTCGGGAACACGATTTTCTTTGTTTGTACACTGTACATAGCCCGTTGGTAATTGAGAGTAGCCATAATACACTAATACTGTGATTGTCGTATACCATCAGAATTGTCTGGTTGCTTCTAGCCATAATACAGTCACTGTGGTATACCAACAGAATTGTCTGGTTACTAGGCCAAAAAAAAAAATGTTGTGTTTCCGGTAACAGAGCCAAAAAAAATTGGGTAGGTAGGTCGGAAAATATTTTTATTTTGTAAAATATTTTTATGCAGTGACTATCCGAAAAAGTATACCCCACTAGTCTTTTTTGCACGCTGAAACAAAGTACGTGTTCTAAGCAAGTATAAACTGCCTATTTCCCGACTGTCTGCACCTAAAACTGCTCTAGAAACAGTCCTATTAATTTCATTTTGTTGACGTCTCTTATGTTATGTCAGTACAAATGTTAAAAAAAAATTTTTTTTTAAAATTAAAAAAAAAATTTTTTTGAATTTTTTTTTGAATTTTTTTTTTTTAATAAAAATATTTTACAAAAATATTTGGGTCGCGGCCGTAAAAATGGGTCGGTCGGGTTACCGAAAACACAACAATTTTTTTTTACGCCTTACTTCAAAGGGCCATGACAACTGACTTTGCTCACTGAACTGGCAAAGTTTGCTGTGTTTAAGTCACATCAATTTGATCTGTTAGCTAAATGATGTATCGGTAGTTGCGTTTGTGGATTCAAAGTCGTGAGAAGACTGAAATTTGTTTGAGACTCCAGCACCACGTGTCTCCCCCCTAGCCAAGTCAAATGAAGCCTAAGTATACTGTGTGTAGCAGTGCAGGGCTTAAAGTGTGGCAGGATGGTCATGGACGGCGTCCTGGAACTTATTTTCAAATCTCTATGCCGTCCTGCCACTTATTTGGCCAGCGCACCTGAAAATGTAAGGGGCATCGTGGCACTTCTTTTGGAAAGGCAAGTGGCGTCCAGGCACTTTTTTTACACTTTTAGCACATAGTAGTAGTGTGTACCCTGTCCCTGTCAGGTGGTGATATCAGATTGTGATGCAGAAGGCTGACCTCTCACCCTCATCATATAGAATGAGAAAAATAAAGTTGCCAATACTTCATACCCTTGACTGCCTCTTCGAGCTAACTTAGAGAGCTGCTCTTCTTCTGCTTACCTGCTTTAATCTCGAATTCCAACCTAATCGTCTGCAGCTGTGGATTTAAGTATGAAATCTGCATACTGTTGCCATGGAGACGGCAACCGGGGGTGGGGGGATTGGGGATTTGTATCCGCCTGAGGAGGTAAGAGTCGGTGGACTGATGCAAGTCGTGCTTATGTCGGAGTTGCTTAAGCGAAGAGAAAATGCTTCAGCAGCTTTTGCTGAGAGCTGGCAGGCATTCATTTCGAAGCGCCTTGTTTCAGCTTGATTAAGGACAGGATATACGGTATATTTATATGCAGTCAGATAAATACAACTGAACATGTATACTTGTGCAGCGCGTGCGTGCATACCGTACATGCATAATGGAATGGTGATGCTGAGCACTGATCTTAAATGGATGACACCCAGTGGTTGCGAAGGATTGCACAATGATCAATCCATTGAATAACAACCAGGGTCAAGGCCATATGGGTGCTGTGGAAAAGGTTGCTGTGTTTGGCCTCTGGTTAAGCTAGTTTTCCAGTGTCTTTATTTGCTCTTGCGCAGTTTTGAGTAGTATGAGATTTTTGTTGAAATGGCTGGAATGGTGCGAGAAAGAATGGGAACGTATTCAACCATAATTATACACGCACACACCCGTAAATATATTTTAACTTGCTTCCCAACTCTGCGTGCCACTATTGTACAATGTTGTACATGCATATGTATATTTGTATATTATGTATATAGGCAGAAATGAGTGGTTTTAAGCATTAGTCAGTTACATGGGTTACAATGTTTTGCAGCCCGGTGAAGTTGTTCATTGGTTTCAGAAGGAATGGAGTCCCATGATCCTTTTAAGAACTATGTGATATTTGATATTCATGTGAACGCTGAACAACTCTCTCTATTAGTGGCAGATATTAAAGACAAGGTCGTTACTAGTATCATGCTGATAGTAATAGTAAGTGTTGATATGTTTGTGGCACATTTTATTGACTGCTACCTCTGGGAAGAATACCATGGACCCTTTAGGCATAGGCTTGCACCTGAGTACTTTTCTGTGATGTATCTACAATTAAGGACAATAATTATATGGAACCTAAACATCTGAACCTCCCAGCTTGTGCTTCTGATCATCTGCTGACTCAAGAGGGAGGCATTACCCCAGGTGGCCTATACAAGTACTAACTGACCTATAAACGTCGCTCTACTTAACAGTTTGACACGATGGAAGATTGGAAAGTGAAGTGCACAGAAGAAGGATGAAATATTTATGGAAAGAGTAAATTGGAACGATAGACGGAAGTGAAAAAACGAGAAAAGTAAGATGGTAAAGGAAAGAAGGAAGTTGCGAATATGGAAGGAATTGAAGATGTACGGCAGGATGGTAAGAAGGAAAACGATGGAGGGAAGATGGAACGAAGATTGTGGCAGTGTTGAAAACATGTTGGGGAGAAAGGGAGTGAAGAGAGAAACCAAAGAATGCAATGTTTTTTGCTGCATGGGATTAACTTTCAGCAACATCGCATCCACTAGACACTGTTGTTGCTGATCCTATTGGCATGTGAGACTGTCATGCTGCTGTAGAGATACCATGCTAAACTGATATTGTAATATTGTATGGATTACGTAATGTTGCTTATAAAATTGGTTGGTTACGTAGCACTGGTTTTGTTATGCTGATGTTGTTGCTGTTGTGATGATGATGTTCTGGCGATGTAGTAGTCGCATGGATTTAATTATATGTGTTTACTGGTGTTATTCGTATGTAGTGATTATGTGGTGCAATGGTGTTGTGAAGGTGTAGTTAATCGATGTAGTGGTGTTGGTGATATATTGGCTTCATACTAATGTTAGCAGATGAGGACGACGACGATGATGATATAGTGGTGGTGGTCGTGGTGGTGGTGGTGATGGTGATGTAAACAACATTGTATTGATGAGGTGTAACTAACTGATGCAGTGATGATGTTGTTGTTGTTGTTGTTGTTGTTGTTGTTGATGATGATGATGATGATGATGATGATGATGATGATGATGATGATGATGATGACATGTGTTTTGATGCGTTCTTGCAGACAACTGAGCTCATCAACACGGCCGTTCTGACTGGAGAGGTGCAGATGTATCCACTGAGCGTCTATTCCGTGAGTCACGCGGGAAAAATCCAAGACATCACGTTGCAGACAATGTGTCATTCTGGCGATGAAGATGTACTCCAGGTATATAACTCCTACTCTCTTTTCATATTGCTTATCTCTGCTGGTAAATAATGCCTGAGGTACTCAGTAACCCAGCCAAAATCACTGGCTTAGCTAACCGCATTCTGCCTGATCATCCCTAATGCAAGCAATATGGCTAAATCAGTCATCCAAGTATTATTTATGGCTTCTAAGTCATCCCATGCAGTTATATGGCTAATAAGGTATCCCAGAAGTGTGGGCTAACCTCTGAATAGAATACCAGGATGCATCCTGGAAACATGGCTAATTAGCCATCGTAGTATTCCATTAATAGAACCAGTGATGTCTAGAGGTAATATATAGTCGAATGATCTTCCTGAAAATAATGTGGATGATTTTTAGTAATTACGGTAGTCATCTGGTCATTTATGACTAATCAGTAATCAAAGTGTCTAGTCATCTGGATATTATGTCTGATCATGGCTGATCATGGCTGTCGAACATAAATGTATTTGGTATCACAGTAAATATTCATTTGGGCAATATGTCTAACTGATCATCCAATTAATGTGGCTAATCTGGGATGGTATCTGCACATGGCGGCACGATTTATTGATCATATCCATATATCTGGCTATGTTTCTGAGATCATGCAGGGCAGGGTGTCCTGCATTGGCTCCCTTTCCCACAGGGTATTGCCTACAGAATCTATGCGGTGGTTTGGCGGTGCATTGGGAGGCTGGCTTCCATGTATCAGTGGAACTCTGTTGTTCCACCTTGGGTGTCCAGCGTCGATCCACCTTTGAGTCGGCTGACCAAAGTGAGCTTTTGATGAATAACCATTGCCAGGTGATTGTTGGTAGCAATGTTGAAAACAGATGTTGACAGCGGTGAAAGCGTAGGTAGGTACTAAGTTATCGCCACCGTTGCCATACTGATGAACTGATGATTGCCATGCTGACGATTGCAATGCTGATTATTGCCATACTGATGATTGCCATACTGGCGATTGCAATACTGATGATTGTCATACTGATTTTGCCATACTGGCGATTGCCATACTGATTGTTGCCATGCTGACGGTTGCCATGCTGACGATGTCATACTGATGATTGCCATACTGATTATTGCAATGTTGACGATTGCCATGCTATTGATTGCCATGCTGTAGATTGCCATACTGATGATTGCCATGCTGGCGATTGCATCAACAGATTGCTCTGTGCATTGGGTGAGACTGGGAACATTCGGTTGTCAGTTATTGCCTTCATTGCCTCAGTAAACCCGTTTATATCCTGCAGATCTTCTTGACCAGTCAGTTTTCGATCTCTTCTGTGGGTCGTTCCGTGCATTGATTGGTGACTGTGAAATCGTCGTTGACTGACAGCTAATCAACTGATCAATGTCATTTCGTCATTTCTTCATCTTGTCATCTTGTCGATATATCTTGGATGGTGACTGACGATTTCCAACACACAGACTCACTGGAAGGCTCACGAATGGGCAGATTCATGGATGAATGGACCAGACAGGAACGATTGGATGGATGGACGGATGGATTGATGGATGGAGGAATTATATTGATGGAGGATGGGATAGGTGGAGTATTGGATGCATTATGTGAATGGAAAATGGATGGATAGATCGATATATAATGGCGGAAGGATGGATAAAGGGATATTATGTATGAAGAAAGATATGGAGAGATGGCAGGGGATGGATGATGGAATTGATGGAGGTTTGGATGAATAACATTGAATACATGGATGATTGTAGGGTGGGATATATGGATTGGGGGATGGGATAAACGGAGGAAGGGTACTGAATGGACAGATCTATTGATGTATGGAAGGTGGAAAGAGCGATTGGACGAATTAATGGATGGAGGAATGGATGGATGGATGGATCGGAGAACTAATTGACGAGTAAATGGACGAAATAAAGAATAGAACGACTGTATGGATGGATCAATGGATGGAAGAATAAAAAGTTTGCATGCGTAGACG
Source organism: Lumbricus rubellus (assembly GCA_945859605.1). NCBI lineage: Eukaryota > Metazoa > Annelida > Clitellata > Crassiclitellata > Lumbricidae > Lumbricus > Lumbricus rubellus. The sequence goes on along the minus strand of OX243811.1, from coordinate 12,617,668 downwards.
ATGCACTAATGGACAGACGGATGGATAAATGGATGAAGGGAGGGGGATGCGGTGGACCGATGGACAGTCGGAGGTGGGGGGGGGGGGTGGAGGGGGGTAAGGAGAGACAAACGGACATTGTAGACTTGCTGTGCGCAACAGTTACATCAGATTCCGGACGACGCATTCGCATTCGTTGAGATCTGACGTGGCTGATTGCCGCGGCAATACCGCGCCAGACGAGACCTGTAATTTATTCCATTCGTGGAGACGAGATTCCTTGTTAAACCAGCGTCCACAATCTCCACATGCTCGACCGCCAGCAGCAGCAGCAGCAGCAGCATTGCATTGGTCGTCTGCAGCAGCGGTGGCCACGGCTTCGTCGTCGTTGTACAGATGGCGCTAGAAGTATGCGACACAGCGATCGATAGGTTGATCGGGGCGTGCGGCAGGAACGAATGCGGCGGTACGTCGCAAGACGGTTTATCTCGTAAGACATCGGACCAAATGGATGACAGCGGCTCTGTTGTCGGCGGTGACGTCCAATCAGTTCCACTGTGAAATCAGTTCCAGTGGAAAATCGGTTCCACCATGAAATCAGTTCCACTGCGAAATCAGTTCCACTGGAAAATCAGTTCCACTGCAAAATCAGTTCCACCGTGAAATCAGTTCCACCATGAAATCAGTTCAACTGCGAAATCAGTTCCACCATGAAATCAGTTCCACTGCGAAATCAGTTCCACTGGAAAATCAGTTCCACTGCGAAATCAGTTCCACCGTGAAATCAGTTCCACCATGAAATCAGTTCCACTGTGAAATCAGTTCCACCGTGAAATCAGTTCCACCGTGAAATCAGTTCCACCATGAAATCAGTTCCGCTGCGAAATTAGTTCCAATGCGAAATCCGTTCAACAGCAAAACCAGTTCCACCACAAAATCAGTTCCTATTTTCAACATAACATGAGAGGCAAATTTTAAAGTTTGTGGTATACAGAACTTAAATGAGAAGTGATACTTGTGATGCTGGGGCTCAAAACACAGGACTGGTCACTTCATAGATATTGTGCTATAGGAGCTGAAATAGACAAGATGGGTCAAAAATATAGAGCACTCTTCAATTCTGCAGTTGCCTGTTTGCCATAATTTGCAAAAGTAATTATGCAATTTAGATGTTGTTTGCTTTATATCTCTAACTTTAAAAATTGCCTCCCATTTTATGTTGAATTGCAGAGCAATAATTGTATAATATGGCTGAATAAAAAGTCAGAGGCCATCATGTGACGGGTTTTGAACCCATGTGTCACATTTTAGTAAGTCAGTGTCGGATTTGCCATTAGGCCTCACAACTCAGACAACAGTATTTTTATAGATCTATATAGTAGTGGATGTCAATATTATTTTAAAGATAACAGTTTTATGTCATTTTCAAGGTGCACTATAAATAAAATTTATTGCAGAGAATTAGCCAGACCATTTAAATATGCAATCAGTAAAATAATGCATTCATTTGAGAAAAGTGATAGTTTGAATTTTTCGCTTTTTAGGCCTTGCTGTTAATCAATTAAAAGAAGACGTGTAACATTATGTTTCAAGTTTTCTGAGATTCCCTGCTGGGTTTTTTTAGCAAGGGCCCTCCAGGGCTTATGTAGCTTAAGACCTCATCAAGTCTGAATCTTGTACTGAATAAGTGGAAATAATAGTAGCTGCTGTGAACAGTTCTGTTTCTAGAACAAATCTCTGTTCAAACAATTGCTATTCTTAAAAAAAATTATTTTGTCACCCAGTTCTGATTTGGCATCACGTGAGGGTGGGGAAGACCGGAAAACAGATGAGGCGTTCGGAAACTGTGAAAAGCACTCCGGTTTATCGCACAAGGGAGAGCGAATTGGTCTCGGAAGTGGGAGCGCTGCGCTGTGGCAGGACCGCGGCATTTGACGACCGCATTGAAGTTGCTTGCTGTGCATTCAGATCTGCAATATTGATTATCAATGGAGTCTGTTTTGGCGACCGAGATCAGTGCTGTCAAGCGGCGTAGGCGTGTGAGAGGGACTCGGACTGTGATAATTGTAAGGGGATTGAGAGAGATGATGATGATGATGCTTATGGATGGGTGATGGTACGGTTCCCGTGTTGGAGTGGCTGCTTCTGATTAAAAACTGGTGAAGAAATGGAAGTTTCGGTTGTGTTGGCCTGTTGAGATAATCAGCGTGCACATTTTAAAAAAAATTGGTGCAGAAAAGGAGATTTTATTTGCTGATATCCAAAGATGTTGCGTTTAAGAATTTGAGGTTTTGTCTGGTGGCATTTTGAAATATGTAGGGTGCATGTACAGGGATTTTTGGTTAAATTTAATAAACGATTTTGATTTTTTGTATTTTGAAAAGGAGATTTTATTTGCTGATATCCAAAGATGTTGCAGTTTAAGAATTTGAGGTTTTGGCTGGTGGCATTTTGAAATATGTAGGGTGCACGTACAGGGATTTTTTGGTATAATTTTTTTGCAGACTAGGAGATTTTATTTGGTGACTTTTAAGATGGGTCTGTCTAAAAGCTGTAGGTTTCAGCTGGTGGAATTTGGAAATACTTGGAGATGCACATACAGGGATTTTGGGCAGGAATTTCGGACATTTTGGATGCAGAATAGCAGATTTTATTTGGTGCCATCTTGAGATGCATCAGTATCGGAAATGCCAGTTTTTTTTCTGGTGGCATTTGAAATAGACTACTTGATAGTCCAGGGTATTTACAGTTTCACCTGGGCAAAATTGCAACAGAAGCTTTTAAGACGGTTTCCTGCTCAGAATTTTCTGCTGAATAACATATCCAAAATCCGACAAAATCCGACCATGGGGTCACCCCCCAAAATGGGGGTCAAAATATAATGGGTTTCCGTGCTTTTTTACAATTAATATAGGGCTGCTAGTATTGCGGCCTGATTAAAAATTGTTCACTTTGGGATACAAGCATAAAATTTGGTACATTTCACGAACATGCCATAAGAAAAAGATTTCGCTAAAGGGTCATCGCATATTTGACCCCTGGCCCCAATGGCAGCCATTTTTCAAAATGGCCCCCGGTTTACAGATTTTAAATTATCTCAGCTTCCAGTACACTTAGAATCATCATTTTGGTGTCTAAACATACATAGTTAGGGATGAAAATTCCATCAGAGCCATTGCAAATGTTCCCACCGGCTTTAATGGCGGCCATTTTCCAAAATGGCCGACCGAAAATCGGAATATTCAATATCTCAGCTTCCAGTACACCTAGAAACGTCATCTTGGTGTCTAAACACCCATATTTAGGGGCGAGGATTTCAACAGAGCCATTGCAAATGTTCCCCAGGGCGTCATTTGCGGCCATTTTCCAAAATGGCCGACCAAAATACGGATTTTTCAATATCTCAGCTGCCAGTACACCTAGAAACGTCATCCTATAGTGTATAAACAATAAAATAAACATACATAGTTAGAGGGCGAGGATTCCAACAGAGCCTTTGAAAATGTTCCCCACGACTTCAATGGCGGCCATTTTCCAAAATGGCCGACCAAAATACGGATTTTTCAATATCTCAGCTTCCAGTACACTTAGAATCGTCATGATGGGGTCTACACTATCATAATTAAATGCTCCAAATCCAGCGAAATTAAATACAAAGGGTTCTGTTCACAAGATTTGCAGCCAAAGACGTCAATGATGCAGCAAGGTAGAAATGTCCTACTTATTAGAAAATTAGCTGTTATGGGCCGGCTCATGTTGCATCAAGTATAAATATATATATAGTATAACCCAAGCTATTTGTTGAATCACACTATTTCTGAAACTTGTGATTGTGTTCATGTTCATTAGGCAATAAAACAAGTTTGAGACTAAATGCATTTCAAGCGATTATTGCTGTTCTCGTAAATGTGTATCATGACATATTTAAGTCGGCATTTGGGAACCTTTAACCAGACAAAGTACTGATCACAGAATCATACATCATCTATGTCATTCACGGTATCAAATAGGCCTCTAATGAGACAGAGACCAGTACACTGAAGACAAGCTTTAACACACTTGCATTGTCCCCTACATCCCTTCTCACGGCCACGTCTGAGCAGTTTACGACAGGCACGAGACGCTTCGGGAAGTTTTGTCCACTTCTTGTCCCAGACACCTTCATTCGTGGTAGTTTAGAATCAGCTATGAACATCTGTGCCCAAACGTGACCTGCCTGTTACAGTAGGCAGCTTTCGCTGTGTGTCCCACCAGAGCAGCTTGAGTTGGTGGAAAGCCATCATAGGGCTGTCTTTCTGTCCAAACAGTTGGTTCCTTGCCTCGTTCACCTTCTCCTCACCACTGGCACAGTCGTACAGCAGAACCACAAAACGCTCAATTACATCAAGCTGATCATAATCAGAGCTGGAAGTTGATACTAAAGTTCAGAAGACGAGGTGCCTTTGCTGAATGTCTTCCAAATGTCCCAGACAGTCCTTTTTCAGCGGCCAGCAGAGGATGATACTGTGTCACATCCGCTGAATACGTGTTGGCAGGGCACGGCTACGCATTTTTCTGGACCGAGGGCATGCACCATTTCGTGGGTTGGTAGGTATCTGAAGTATTTGTCTGAGGCAAAGCCAACCAACTGCAGCTCATCAATGCTCAGCAGCTGTATACATGTTTTCAAGCAGCCACCTCATATTCATTCCATATAACATCTACTCTAGGCACATGCTCTAGCTGTTTTGTGTTGCACGGCAAGAAAATGTGGGATGCATACTCTGAAAAGGTGCATACATTGCCAGGTTTCAGTATGTTGACTATGATGGCTCCATCCAGTATAAGAGCGTCAAAAATTGGAACATCCAGAGAATGACCTGGTTGGATATCTCGCGTAGCCTCACTTGTTGAATTAGGAATCAGTTCTTCTAGGCAACTCACAAGGTCTGACTTAGTTCCTATAGCCATAAGCAGCCCATAATTCGAGAGTGATGGTGGGCATGCCTGGTTCTCGTGCGCAAAATCCGTCCAGGTCTCCTTCTCGTGTCTGACAGGAAATGTACAACCAGGAGAATAATGAACAGTCCTTCACAGATGACAAATGTTGTTTTGCTCGTGACTTGTCCCATACAGGTGGACGACTGACGAGAGGGTAATTATATCTTTTTATTGGATCATTGACAGGCCGAATTTGATAAATAAGACATTCCTTGATAGGTGTTTCGTGCTGCTCTTGTCCATTTTTCTCGAGGTTATGATGTTTATGACTGCACGATTGACCAGATCCCTGGTATCCAAGACAAGTAGGTCTTGCTGACGATGGTAGAGATATTGAAAATTCCGAATTTCGATCGGCCATTTTGGAAAATGGCCGCCATTGAAGCCGTGGGGAACATTTTCAAAGGCTCTGTTGGAATCCTCGCCCTCTAACTATGTATGTTTATTTTATTGTTTATACACTATAGGATGACGTTTCTAGGTGTACTGGCAGCTGAGATATTGAAAAATCCGTATTTTGGTCGGCCATTTTGGAAAATGGCCGCAAATGACGCCCTAGGGAACATTTTCAATGGCTCTATTGAAATCCTCGCCCCTAACTATGTATGTTTAGACACCAAGATGACGATTCTAAGTGTACTGGAAGCTGAGATAATTTAAAATCTGTAAACCGGGGGCCATTTTGAAAAATGGCTGCCATTGGGGCCAGGGGTCAAATATGCGATGACCCTATAGCGAAATCTTTTTCTTATGGCATGTTCGTGAAATGTACCAAATTTTATGCTTGTATCCCAAAGTGAACAATTTTTAATCAGGCCGCAATACTAGCAGCCCGATATTCAATGTAAAAAAGCACGGAAACCCATTATATTTTGACCCCCATTTTGGGGGGTGACCCCATGGTCGGATTTGGTCGGATTTTGGATATGTTATTCAGCAGAAAATTCTGAGCAGGAAACCGTCTTAAAAGTTTCTGTTGCAATTTTGCCCAGGTTCACCACATATTTGAGCTAGATTTCCTGGACTATGAGTTGCAGAAAGGTTTCCTACGATGGTTTCTAAAAATACCAACTGGTTGTATACATATATGATGATGAACAGAGTACCCTTGTCACAGGCATTATTGCTGACTATTTATGTTGCTTCTTTCTGGATGCCACAGTGTCTGTTGAAATGTCATGGTTTTACGGTCGGTTGTCGTGGAAGCCGAAAGATTCGAGTCGGAGTAATGTCCGAAAATAATGTGATTGACGACACGAGACTCGCGTTGAGACAGTCGAGACGAGCCGCTGTTGTTTCCTAAGAGATGGACTCATCTCTCTTTCCCCTCTCTCTCTCTCGCAGATAATTGGTTTCTTTGATGCCTTCAGCTTTTCGTTGCTATTGCTACTTGTTGATTGACATGACGTTATATCCGCAGCTTTTACTCTTTCTACCCTATCCAATATTAATAGACATTCATCAAGTCAGTTGTAAATGGACGAGTCTTCGTTCGGTCAGTATTATTATTATGAGTCATTGCGTCAGTAAATGCTGTAGTCAGTCAGTCAATGAATGAGCGAGTAGAATGAGTGAGCGAGTGAATGAATGCATTCATTCATTCATTCATTACGAGGATTCATTATAGCACCCCTTCAAGGCGACTAATCAGAAGCACTCTCGACCCCAGTGCGGCTAAAAATTACGGTTTTGAGGTGTGTTTGGAAATAATCAGAATGGACCCTCCAGGGGGAACACCCTAAGCACACCTTGCTCATCGTTCCTTAGTAATGAGTCAGCCAGTCAGTAAACGAGTCAGTTACTCAACGAGTGAGTCTGTCAGTCAGCCATTATTTGTGCATCTTTTCACAGCTGTAAGGTGCGTTCGTGACATAACGCTTTTATTATTTTGCGTCTAGCTTCAGCATTTTTGGGTTGTGGACGTACAGTATTGGAATAACTGATTGGGGCACTTCTGAGCAGAGATCATGTTTTATAGATCGAGTGATTGAGTAAATGAACGAATTGAGATATTGATTGCTCCACTCATACTTTTGGAGTCGTATACATGTACTGTTTTATGTGTTTGCATCTCTATTTTGGGGTCATTATATTGCCTTTGTTTCGTGGAAATTTGTTGCTTAGCGTTACATCAGACAGACACTGCGTCTATGGCTGTAGGCCTGTTGCATTTTGAGGATACTTCCAAATGCAGAATGACTTACAAGTGTCAGATATTGATCAGGCAGAAACTGCTGTAAGAAGTCAGACATCTTTTTCAACACATTTTATAATAAGTTATATTCTGTAGTCTATACGAATTGGGAGGATAAGTTATTATAGGAGTTTATGATAAGTTATATTCTGTTGTCTATACAAATGTGGGATAAGTTATTGCAGAAGTTGAATTTAACTGTCGACAGCCATGCAAGGCACTCATTACATACATCTTGCTACTCAATTCACCATCGCCATCTGGCAAGTGATGATAGGCTGAGTGGACTTTGGGAGAGTAGAACTAATCAATCCCACTTCCTGCACGATCTTATCTTGTCTAATCTTATCTGACCTTTTATAAAGCGCTTCTTGCAGCAAGAGCCTTTCAGAAGCGCTCCCAGTGCGTTCAACCCCGAGAAGAAAGGCAAGTTAATTGAGCGACAGAATTCGAAGAAAAATACAAAACAAGTCGGAGCTAACGCGCTGCGCTGGTGTGTGCACACGATAAACGCAACGCACCTAGTCGATGTTCTGTTCCTCACTCCAGTGATGTTACCTTTACTCTATGGACCTTCGTGTGTGTGTGTGCACGCGCATGTGTGTGTGTGTAGTTGCCAATTGCAGATTTTTATAGCACCATTTAAAGAGTGATTCATCAGAAACCAGACCTAACACGTTGAGACCAGTATTGAACAGAATGGTCTGATCATTAAGATACCTAACTCAATACGCTTTTTGCATTGGCGACCAGTGCAACCATTTCCTTCCACACGAACCTGGGTATATATATATATAATATTATATATATATAATATTATATATATATAATATTATATATATATATATAATATTATATATATATATATAACCATATTGGGAATGCCACGATTGGCCATGCTATGGCATTCAAAACTGATTGAAGCGGATTATCTCAAAGTTGATTGAAGCCATTGTCTCAGAACTGATAGAAGCCATTGTTTCAATGTTCTTTTGTAGGCAATGGAGTCATGCAAGTTTGTGTATCTGAATGGGAAGGAGTCAAAAGGTTCTTCAAGCGTGAGCGTCATTGCTAAGTTCGGTCGTCACACGAGATTTCTCTTCTTTCGCGTCTGGATTCCTGAGCTGCCACTGGACATCGACTTATCGGACAACAAGCTGAACCTCGTGTCCGGCTGGAAAGTGCCTCTCTATGGTGGATTCAGGTATTTTGAGGTTTTGACCTGCAGTTTAGTTGCTGAAATGCATAATAATAATGATAATCTCCGTTTGTTATATCATATGTAATGACATTGTATTGTATTGTATTTGACCATTTGTAAGGTGCTTCTCTCAGCAAAAACCTTTCAGAAGCGCTCCCAGTGCAATAGATCTTGAGAGAAATGGCAGGATTTGAGGTGAGAGAAAGATGAGGAAGGACTACCAGAGAGAAAGGCAAAGTGAAATGATGGTGGAGGGAGGTTCATTCCATTAGCTTCCCATTGCACTTTGACTGATGGAGTTACACAGATTCAGTTGTAGCCTGGAGTACTTTTAGCAAAAGCGTTTGGCTGAATGCTTGATGAGAATCCATTTATAATTTCATAAAGAAATTGTCACAACTTGATTGGAATAGATTAGAATATTTGTTTTTGAAACCAATTGCATGTATACACTATTACACAGTTTGGTGTACAAGAGCTTGAGTACACAAAGAACAACAGTCTGCCAAGTAATTATCAGCCAATCCATAAATCTGTCATGAATTTCATAATGTTGCTGCAATATCTCGCAGCAATTAAATTGCAGGGGGCCCTAAAGGAATTTATGATCCTGCTAGATGGAGACTTCTGATGCTTATATTGCTAAAGACCTTGGATGGACAGCTATTTAGAGAAGTAACAATATACTACGGTAGATTTATGCGACATATCTGGGCAAACGTAGATAATAATAATGTCCGATATAAGCTCAGAAGCACTCTTGTTGGAATTTTATGCGTTTATATGCTTTTATGAGTGTGATCTTTATGAGAAAACAACGCAAAAAATTAATCCGCTAATCGTTCTTGAAGTTATTTTCCTGTGTTTGGCGCCATAGACAAGAAAAACCTGTTGGGTCACATCATGAGGGGTGACTCTCATAAGAACCATAATTGATGGAATCATGGTGGGTAAAAAACAAGAGGAAGACTGTAGATGGTGTTATTGGACTGGATGGTGAATGGGGGGGGGGGTACAGCAAGTTGAAGAAGAAAGCCAGAAATCGTGACGAATAGTGTCATTGGATGTACGAACCTGCCTTGAAAGGCAGAGAACCACAGAAGAAGAAGATATGCTTTTAGTTGTATTGCCCCATGCTTGAATTTATGTCAGTTCTGGACATCATGTGGTGGCGTCGTTGCCGTGAAGCCGGAAGGTTCGAGGTTCGAATCCACCTCGCCGCGTAAGGACCTTGGGCAAGTCCTTCACTCACAATTGCTCAGCGCTTCGTCGTGAAACTCTGATGCAGTGTCTGCTCTGCATTAGGGAGCGCCTCTGAGTAGGGAGAGCTTGAAGAGGCGCTATAACAAGTGCACATACAAACAAACATCATACTAATTTCTTGTTAAAATGCATTTACGTGCAGTCGGAAGTCTCCCGTCACAGACGCAAGTGTTTCACTGTCCGAAGACAAAGGCCGACGAAAGGAGGACCTGTCATTGTCTTGCCAGCTGCGCTACCAGACGGCGCTTGTCGAGGTCTACACTCGCTTCGTCATGTCCGACATCACGCAGAATCCATACATGCTCCACCGGAAGGCGGTGTTCCGCGTGACCGATTTTGTGCGCAGCCGTTTGCATGTTGTCGATAAAACGGTCGCGCAGCTGCGTGGTTGCGTGATTGACGGAGTGAAACCAGGAAAGACGGACATCCAGGTTTCGATTTGAGTTGTTTAGTTATTTTTTAAAGAACTGATGTAGCAGATTTATTGCGTTAACATATGACTTGGTCTTTTAAGGTTTCTTCAGATCAAGCAATGTTTTGTCATAATGCGGGGTAGTGTATGCATTTTGGAATGCATTTGTGGGTGTGTGTTTGATTGTGTGTGCGTTTGATTGTGCATGTGTGCACGTGTTGTGTGCAAAACTGTTTCTCTGGATGGGTACATCAAATTATAACTTGAGTAATTTTATGATGTTTCTTTAGTTAAGTTTACTACATTATTTGTCATTTCATTCTGTTTTTTTAGCCTACTGTTCAATTCATGATATCAGCTGTTTAGCCATCAGTTAAAATTGTTACCATCCAATCATGTGAAGCATCTTGTACTATGACTATTGTTTATGGGAGATGGTTACAATAAATGAATTGAATAAGAAGATATTTAAAAGAATTTTTTAATGCTTTTAGCAAAAGTGATTGTTTATCTTTTTCTATCTTCAGAGTACCTTAATCCTCATGATTTTAATATGAGCCACTAATTGTAATGTTACGATTATGGTTCTCTAGGTACTTTCCGTATCTGGTTTTGTGCTTGGCACCCGAGAGATCAAAGTATCGAGCGATCGTGTCAGCATTCAGAAGTTAGAAGTGAATGCCGTGTCTGGTCTCGATCTGACGATTGGTGCAAAGCTCGACTTCCCTGGAGCAATTGCTGCTCGTGTTGTCAAGCAGAAACGACTGACTCGAAAGAACCAGGTATTTTCACGCTCATCTAGTGCTCGGCTTCCTTATCTAGTGCTCAATGGTATAGTGGTTAGTGCATTGGGCTTGCAATTGAGAGGTGAAGGCTTAAAATCCCTGCCAGGTCAGAAATTAGGTTAGAGATTTCTTCTCCACTTGCACTCCCCAGTCAGCCACAATGAGTACACTGACCGTACACTGTCAGTGGGAAGATGAGATGGCGAGGGAGAGAACTGGCCACCCATACACATAAGCCGAGGCTGAGAAAGTGAAGTCGCTGACACGCCTTAGTGTACCAGTAGTGTTCTGCTCTTCTTTTTTTGTCGCTTATTGACTCTGCCAAGGACTCTGAAACTCTTGTTTGTCAGACAGTCACTCTGATGACTATGTGGGTTTTCTATGAACTACGGTAACATGCTTTGGATAAATTTCTGTTCTTAATGACACATGACATAGCTTAGGCTTACGCATGCAGCACCTCTGATTAGTATTGAAGTGCTGCTATAGAAATTTCTAATTATGATGAAACATTGATGATTAATACTAATAGGGTCATTCCGTGTCAAATCAACCAATTTTTAAACATTTTCCCACCTTCAACTTTAGATTTTGCTGAAAATTTTATCATTTGTTTGCCCACCAATTCTGAGCTCAATTCCAAAATTTTATTGAGATATTTAGAAATTTGACCGAGATATGTCGTTTTAAAGTGAGGTGGGGTAGGCGAAAATTTGCGTCGCATTTCGCGAAACGTTCTCTGCGGCTATATTCAACATGAAATATCTCGACAAGTAGTGCAGGTAGAGGCATAAGGTTTTCACTGCTGTATTCAGCAAGTTGGTGGTGACACAATGAGCTTATTACACTGACTGTGACTTGTGTAGGGACTATACAGGACAGCTGCCAATATGCCATCTCAGAACTCGCAAGCTGAATTTTCTTGAATTTTCATGACCGATATGATAAAATGTAGGTGCAAGAAATTAAAAATCTGTTCATATTCTGATTTAGTCAGTAATTGGCCCCTACTAGATGTACTTTTTTATGGTATTTGATTGCAAATTTTTTCATACTGACGTGCTAATCTTTGTCGAACTGACGAACGGGGATCAACTTCACACGGCAATATTGGGAAAATGGACAACTGGAATTTATCATAACTTCATATTTATGAAAAGTGCATGTCACAAGCATTCTGGTGATATAAAAATCATCTTGGTGCTCAGAAGCCTTCCGGAGTATTGCTTTGTTGAATATTAGCTACATTTTCCATGTCGCGACTAACCAGAATGAGTGCCTATTTAGAGTTAGGGTTAGGTGACCTAATTCCCTAGCTCCATTTTAAATTAATCCTGGTTTCAGACGAAAGAAAGCTGTTGCCCATGGATGTTACAAATGAAGACAAAGCCATGAAACTTTCAAGATATGATGTTCCATACCAAAAGTTGAACCCTGTTTGTCAAAAGCAGGCTATTGCTAAAGGTGAAGAATCAGATTCTGAAATAGAGCTGCATACTTAGAAAACAAATAATATATCAGAAGACCAAGAAGCACTGTAGAGTATGACAGAAGCCAAACTTGATACTGTGAACAGAGCTTTTGGCTGATGCTGGGTTGTTTCTGCTAAAATCCAAAAAAAATTAACAGCTGAGATAAATGGGCGTGCAACGAAAAAAGCAGAATAAATAAAAGAACCAGTAGATTATTATGTTTCATGTGGTACTAGCACAAGCAGATAATTACAGCAGCTTGTGAGTAAATTGAAGATGAAAAAGTCTTGCATGAAATCTAAGAAAAATGGTTTTAACATTTAACTGGACTAATGAAGGAACTATGGCGGAATTTGAAGTGTATCCTGCATGGTAACATGGTTAAGCAAGCTCTGAGTCTGAATAAATTCTTAAAAAATAGATATGCTGGTCATTTTATTGCTCACTTTGATTTTAAAACCTTTCCCAATATAAACAAATAGCAAATTTTACATAGGTGCACATAATGTCAGTGAAAAGTGATTAGTCAAAAAAGCAACAGCCACAAATATACATGCATTCTGGCGAGTCGCGACATGGAAAATATAGCTAATATTCAACAAAGCAATACTCCGGAAGGCTTCTGAGCACCAAGATAATTTTTATATCACCAGGATGCTTGTGACATGCACTTTTCATAAATATGAAGTTATGATAAATTCCAGTTGTCCATTTTCCCAATATTGCCGTGTGAAGTTGATCCCCGTTCGTCAGTTCGACAAAGATTAGCACGTCAGTATGAAAAAATTTGCAATCAAATACCATAAAAAAGTACATCCAGTAGGAGCCAATTACTGACTAAATCAGAATATGAACAGATTTTAAATTTCTTGCACCTACATTTTATCATATTGGTCATGAAAATTCAAGAAAATTCAGCTTGCGGGTTCTGAGATGGCATATTGGCAGCTGTCCTGTATAGTCCCTGCACAAGACACAGTCAGTGTAATAAGCTCATTGTGTCACCATCAACTTGCTGAATACAGCAGTGAAAACCTTAAACCTCTACCTGCAATACTTCTCGAGATATTTCATGTTGAACATAGCCGCAGAGAACGTTTCGCGAAATCGGACACAAATTTTCGTATTATTCAACAGGGCAATACTCCGGAATGCTTCTGAGCCCCAAGATGATTTTTATATCACCAGAATGCTTATGGCGTGCACTTTTCATAAATATGAAGTTATGATAAATTCCAGTTGTCCATTTTCCCAATATTCCCATGTGAAGTTGACCCCCGTTCGTGAGTTCGACAAAGATTAGCACGTCAGTATGAAAAAATTTGCAATCAAAGACCACAACAAAGTACATCCAGTAGGAGCCAATTACTTGCTAAATCAGAATATGGACAGATTATTATATTTCTTGCACTTATATTTTCTCATATGGGTCAGGCAAATTCAAGAAAATGCAGTTCACAAGTTCTGAGATGGCATATTGGCAGCCAGGGTGGAGATGATTTAAATCGGTTGATTTAAATTAGGGCTGCATTTCGATTAATTTTTTTAATCGCGATTAATCGCACGATTAAAAAAATTAATCGCGATTAATTAATCGCACATTTCCTGAAATTTTTAAAAGAGTATGTGATTTGGTCTGAACAGCCTAAAGCTGTAAATGCAGCCAGTTACTCAGACATACAAGTTTATTAACATTGTCTGTTGACATTTTTGTTCAAAATGTTCCCAGAGAGAGAGAACAATCGTTCACAGGGAACAGTAGTGGCCGGAGACGCTAAGTATTTCCTTGCTACAGTGGCCAGGACTTTGTGGGCTCCAGCATGATCCTTCCACCACTGCAGTGGACAAGAATCCGTATCGATCTCTGGCGCATCTTTGTAGCGAAGTAGCGCATCCGAAGTTGATTTAGCCCGTGGAATCAAAGGTCTATCGTCGTCATCATCATCGTCAGAAGAAATTTCATAGAATTTCATAAGTTTTTTTGGCAGGTTCTAAAATAAAAATAATAAATTCCAATTAATTAAATTTTTTACAAACTTTTCCTGAATCGTTATAAGACTTAATTCATTCTCTTAGTCACAGGACACCAACTCAATCAACTGAACAGATATCAACCAATCACACTGTTGTCTGATCATTCAGAATGTACAAGCAACCTCCACGGTCATATTAAGCATTTATCATCATTTGAGTCCGATATTTTTAGGCAGGCTCAATAATAATAGAAATTTAAATTACATTTATTAAAATTTGAAATGATTATTTTAACCGCACTAACAACCCAAAACTACAGATTCACGGAAATCTGGACAAGCTATTCCTGAATCCTTATAAGACTCAATTCCTTCTCTTAGTCACAGGACAACAACTCTACCACCAACTCAATCAACTGAACAGATATCAAGTTTTACCAACCAATCACACTGATGTCTGTTCATTTGATTGACCTTCAATCATTCAGAATTTACAAGCAACCTCCACGGTGATATCAACCATTTATCATTTGAGTCGGATGAAAATTGATAAAATATCATATGTTTTTGGCAGACTTTAAAATAAACAACTTAAATCAACAGATGAATGCACCAAATTAATTTAAATAAGAGAACAATAACATACCAGTGTTTGATGCTGGTATCTGCTCCTTTAACTTCTCTTCAACACTTGAGACTACGATTTGCAGCTCAGTCCAGACTTCCTCTCGCTTTTCTTTTGGAAGGCATTTCAGCTTTTTGAAGCGTGGATCCAGGGCTGTGGCGAAGTATAGCCAGCGAAGGTTGCAGTTTTCTTGATGAGTTTTGAGATCATTTATGAAAGCGGTTTTGAATTTCACAACGTAAAGCGGATCGTCTTCGGAAACAGTTAGTGCACGAAAAAGGTGGCAGAATGTTGGCAGAACCACAGAACATGAGAGGTAACGCTCTCCGCCAAGTAGTTCGACAGCGACGAATTACTGCGGTGGTAGTTAAATTCTCGGTCACAATATTTACAAACGACTACCTTATCAGTTTTAAACTTAAACTGTCCGTCCATAACTGTTTTGCCCATTTTCTTCGACTCCATTGTTTGACAAAAACCAACAACATCTATCATAAATCAAAAACGGCTGTTTAAAGTGATCGAAATAACGAAAACAACATGTGCCGATGGACCGGACGTAGGCACTGGCAGGCTGTCTCGTACGAGAAGTGTTGGGCGACTCGACAGAAGTGGGCGGTAACCGATAACCGATGATTACTTGAAAAATAATGATTACAAAACTTGACATAAAATGATAAAAAAAATTAAAAATTCATAAATTATTTAATGCGTCTTTTGCGTTAACGCGTTAAAAAAATTAATCGCAAATTTTTTTAACGCGTTAATCGCGGGCGTTAACGGCGATTAACGTGCAGCCCTAATTTAAATCATTGATTTAAATCACGATTTAAATCGGTAATAAAAATCACGATTTAAATCGAATAGTGAAAATAAATTTCAATCAATGCTTTTGTGACACAAAACTTGCAGGTTTGTTTCCTTACAATTAGCTGCAGCAGTGCAGCTGCCAGTTAGTGCACTCAGCATGACTCAGTAACTTAACCACAGCGATCTGATTTCACAGTTTAACAGAACATTGACTTCTTCATTGGATTTAAGTAATTTAACTGATTGTTCATCGATCGCACTATTAGTATTAAGTATATATATACCACTTCAAAGGTGTTAATTTGTATTGTATAACTGCAAAACTAAAGAAGGTAATAATTGTTACCGAATACCAAATATCAGTTACAATAATGCATAGTGGCTTGATACCCACATGAAGGCAGTAAATCCAAACTTAGAACTAGTAGAAAGAAATCGGATTTAAATTTAAAAAATAGGATTTTTTTATTTTTAGTGGAAAAATCATGATTTTTATCCACCCTGCATTGTATAGCTGTAGAATTAAAGGAAATAACTATTACCTAATGAAGCATGTGACTTGATACCCAAAAAGGCACTACATACAAAATACGAACTATAAGAAAGAAATCCGATATAAATCAAAAAAATCCGATTTAAATCAAAAAAATCCGATTTTTTGATTTTTATTTAAAAAATCACGATTTTTATCCACCCTGTTGGCAGCTGTCCTGTATAGTCCCTACACAAGTCACAGTCAGTGTAATAAGCTCATTGTGTCACCACCAACTTGCTGAATACAGCAGTGAAAACCTTATGCCTCTACCTGCACTACTTGTCGAGATATTTCATGTTGAATATAGCCGCAGAGAACGTTTCGCGAAATGCGACGCAAATTTTCGCCTACCCCACCTCACTTTAAAACGACATATCTCGGTCAAATTTCTAAATATCTTAATAAAATTTTGGAATTGAGCTCAGAATTGGTGGGCAAACAAATGATAAAATTTTCAGCAAAATCTAAAGTTGAAGGTGCGAGGGTCTGGTTGATCTGACGTGGAATGACCCACACTAGTACCTTCAGCTGTAAAATCAGTACACTGTGAATGGGATGATTATGCAGAGCATTAGTGTACCAAGATGGTGTCTCTAATGGCTTCTGCTAATGCCAGCCTCTTTCCTGAAGGGCATGATCTTCATTGTCTGATAATTTTTTGTGTCTTTGAGATGGTTTTCCTGCAGTGGAGATGACTCTTGTCTCAGAATCAAAATCACTTGAATTTTTTTATTAAACTGTTTCGAAAAAATATCGAGGAGATCAATTGTTTACCATCATGCACGTAGTCATTATAAGCGGTAGTGTTTATCTAAGCATGTCTGTTTATCCTTTTCGGTATACACTATGCACTGTAGAATAGCTTTGTTTTGACTTGATGAGGTAATGTTTCAGAACTGCAGCAAAAACCTGCCTGCCGTGTTTGTGAAATATGTGTCTGCATGGGTTTTTTTACTTCCGATTTTTTCATCTTTTTTTTCTAAAACCGATTCCTATCTGTTTACAGGAAGCCTACCTAGACATCGGTGTCAGGTTCGACGATGACGCACTGGTTCCCTTGCATGCATTGCCTTCGAGCGATTACACCTTGGAGGCCGATGAGGTCAATACAACGGTTGTTAAGCTGAGTCCATTATTCTCGACCGAATCGCCTCTTGTTGTTGCCGTGGGCTCTGGGTCGGGTGACCTCATCCGCGCCCGGTTCATGTCATCCAGCGCCTGCCCTGCCCCGAAGTCTCGCACCCTTGCGTCTGGCCATGCAAGTATCGACGTCACCATCATCAACGATGCAACGCAGAACGATGCGGGGCATATCGGATACGGGAACAATGGAAGGAATGCGCCGGATGGTGGTGCCATGTGGGTGGATGGCGGGAGCGAGCTGGTGGCCGACGAGAAGAGACGACAGAAGGGGAAGAATGGAAGGAATAAACCGGGTGGAAAGTCGACAAATGGTCGGCATTCGGAATCGTAAGTTGTGTTTTTATTAGTTGTGTTGTGTGGACAACTGGACATTCTCTTGTGTTGTGGGACATTCTCTTGTGCTGTGGGACATTCTCTTGTGTTGTGGGACATTCTCTTGTGTTGTTGGACATTCTCTTGTGTTGTGTCGTATTTAGATGCTTGTGTTAATGAGTGTACCAAGTCTTAGGCTGTGAAATTGTTTTCTCCAGACTGGTTGTTTAATTCTGGCTTTACAGACTTTTGTTCTGAGCAGCTGTGTATCTGTGGCATCTAATGTATATGCTTAAAAATTAAAGAAATTAATTTGCAACTATTTGTGTGTACCGTATGTATATATATATATATATATATATATATATATATATATTTATCTTCGTTGGTTATCAGTCGGGATGACAAACCACAATCCGTTACAATGCTGACAAAATACAAGCAGGCAGTCAATAGGAGGATTTTAAGTAAGAGGTTTATGGTAGATTTATACCAATTCCTACATGATTGGCTGTTTGTAATTGATATTATTAACTAGATTTATTTCTTTTAGACAGTTTTTTTTAAAGAGTATCCTAGGCATGAAATTTATTGCATCTTTTGATGGCAGCCAGCATATGCAATGTGTATTTGTGTGTGTGTGTCCAGGGGACAGGGGCCAGGAGCCGACGAAGAGCCTCCGAGAATTGAGGCGCAGAAGCAGCCAATATCGGAAGTGCAAGGCATGACGTCGCTCGAGATGGCGATGTACGTGCTGCTCGCATTGTTCTGCATCGCGATCGTCGTCTTCACGGCCAACTGCATGCTGTTCGTCGCGCGACACCGTCGCAAGACGAAGGACAAAGAGACGAAGGACCCCGTCTCCGAGGTCCAGGACTGGGTCTGGATCGGACGCGAGACGCTGGAGCGCAACGCCGTCGTCACGACGTGCTCGCAGACGCTCATGCCGGACGCCGACTTCAACGGGAACCACAGCGTGGGCTGCATGTACCTGGCGCCACCTGGAAGCGGAAGCGGTGGCGGCAGCAGCGGAAGCAGCAGCAATCGCCAGAGCAGGTGCAGCAACCGCAGCAGCCAGGTGTCGACGTACCAGGGTTCGGAGTGCAGCATCCGCATCACGGCGAATCTCATCCCGGACAACAATGGAAATACTCTGGACGGCGGCGGCGACGTCGAGTTGCCGCCGCTGCCGCCGGTCCGCTACCTTCTGCCGCCGCCGCCGAAGCGCGCGCTCGACTGCCAGACCGTGGCGGAGGAGGAACCGTTCCAGAACCGTTCCGACGACGTGAAGATGGCCGACGACGAGATGATGATGGAGGAGCACGGCGGTCCGCCGCTCTCTCCCGGCGGAGACTCGCAGCCGCTGCTCATCGAGAAGAAACCGGCTCCGATCGTCGGCGGCAACAACCCGACGAAAGTGAGCACGCTGCTGTCGGTGTCGAGCTTTGGTCCGCGCTCGACGCTCTCGAGGGAGGAGCGACTGAGGCAGCTGGAGGAGGCGGTCGCCAGCGGATCCGACATCGAGTGGGACTACGAGGAACTCGGCATGACCTACGAGGAACTGATGGAATATTTTGACAATCTTAAAGAATCGTCGGCCTGAAGCGGGAAAACGCGGCGCGATCACTCAACTGTCGACCGACCAAAGCAGAGTTCACTCGCTCGATCCAGACTCTTCTTTATTTTTTTTCACGTTTGCGGCACACACCTCTCCGTTTCTCGCTCTGTCGTTTCCACGCGTCTCTCTCTCTCTCTCTTCGGGCGCTGAACTAACTCGGGCGCTGAACTCACTCTTCTTAACCCTTTAATGCCGAGATGGTATGGGAAATCCTATACCCTCCGGCATTAAAGGGTTAAGCGACGCCGGTATTTGGCGTTTTTTTCTCGTACTCGACAACGAACTTCATTCAGAGTTGTTTGTTTAGTTTTTTCGTAGCCGGACTGGGCCCAAACAAACTAACTGTCTCTGCGGTAGTAGTACTCTGCTGTGCTAGTTAGAGGTGGCTGGTCAGTACAGGCATTATTTCTTGTTCGTATGACATCGTGTTGTGTTTATCCCAGATGTTTCGTATGCATGCAGTGAGTGATTTTGCAAGTCGATGAGATTTCTGCTGGCCTGCATCACGTTCTGCTGTAGACAAGTCGTAGAAAGAATCTTGCCATCAGTTTTGAATCTTCAATTACATGCATTTAATATAAAGGAAGTTCTGCCCATTTTGTCTTGATATTTCAGTTGTGCCCGATATTTCCGTAATTAAATCGCAAATCATGGCGCGTTTTGGATGCCATTCTGTTTAGAATACCCATTATTATTATTATTCATTAAATGCTTTTTCGCCGTTGTGACATTATGAACATTTAAGAAATTTTTTGTGTTATCGATTTGAATCTGATTATTGTTGAGTTTCCCCTTTTGGATCCAGTTGTGCTGATGGTCATAACAGAGACATAATGTATTTTGTTGAACGATTTTACCCATCCAAGCTTCTCTTTTCAACCGTAAGATTTTAATGATTCCTCGTGTGCTTGATTTTATAGTTATTTGTCTAGGATTTTGTCTTGAATCCAGTCTTCACGTAACCGTTTGATAATTAATTTTGTAGTGTTTCGTTTTTCATAAAGTAATGTATGCAGTTTTGATTTCTGTGTTTAGCACGTCACTTTGTAAAATGCTGTGTGTAGAGTTCACGCAAACAGAACTTTGTCTTTTGGGCAATTTACGCTAGGTAGGAACAGATATCTGCTGCTCTATTTAAATTAAAATTTCAGAGACAAAACTTTCGACAGCAATTAGGTTTCCAGTGTTTTCACAATTTATGTCCAGATCTGCTGTGTGTTATTTTAAGCATTTTTAACAATTGTAATTAAGTTTTATTATTGCGTAGATCTAAATCAGTTATTATTAAACTATAGGAGATAGAATTGTGATGTTTGTGATGAAATAATTTGAAAGATCTTTGTGTGTATTGCGTGAAGTGTACTGTGCGCTAATTCTGCTGAGCACTGCCAACGTTTACTCAGCTGTTGCTCACCAGTTTTTTGCTTTGGTCAGTGCTCGGTTTGCTCGAACCTTGGTTTGCTCAGTGAAAAATTGGGGCATTGAATTAGCAACCGCAGGCTTTTTATAATTTGGCAATTTTGTGTTGACTCTTTTGGTGGTTTTTCAGTTTAACGTCACTGTGTGGTATTAAAGACCCTCCTCCTTTATCCAGTCTTGGGACTGGCAGAGTACAACCAGTAGCGGAGTTTTTCGTTGACTCTTTTCTGCTGAGAATGATTTTTATAAGACCATCAATTCTGTCTGTAAATCTGGTTACCCTTTGCATTCACTGGTTACACTTTGCATGAATTTGCTTGTTACCCTTTGCATTCACTAAGCGTTTTGCCATCATCGTTGCTATAAATGTTGCCATGGACTTTGCTCCATATTATGTATCCATGGAAACATCGCTGTGTTGTCGCCATGGATACTGAAATTAAATGAATCTGCATACATGTAGGTTGGTGTTGTACTTATGGCGCATGCATCATCGACATTGTCTTCGTTATTTCTGTCCATTGTTAATTTTTTTATGTTTTGTTCAATGTTTTTGTGTTACTTTAGTCTGTTTCTGCGTAAAATTGGCCGAGTTTATGTTAAGTTCTGCCCTGATTTGATATTTTGTTAGGTTGTTATTAAGTTACGTCAGGGTGTTGGTCTGAGATTTTTAGCCAATTGTTACGACTCTCAGTTTGCCTAGTCTATTCAGTTGTATTTGATGAGTTTGTATATTTATTTAACTGTGTTTGCGTCATTCACGCCACATGCACTTAGTCTGCCGTCACAATAATTGTGTTTTAATAGTTACTTCGTTTAGCATAATTCGACCACCTGCTTTCTTGTCTCGTAATTAATCAGTTGTCATGGGTTACGTGAATCGGAACATTTATATTATAGATATGGTATTAGTTTTACCGGTTTTAATATTATTAATTATATTATTAATAATGTATTGGTGGTGTTATTTTTAAGTAGCCATTTTTATGCATTTTATGTAGCACCTTTAGTTGTGTGCATCTGATCTGTAATCGATGTATATCTATATACACAACCATACTTAAATCAATGTATATATATATATATATATATATTTACACATACAGATACGTAAAAATGTATGACATGCGTATACCTTTATGTGTGTGTTTGTGTGAAATCTTCTTGCTGATTACAGTGTCAATGTGTGTTACAATTTAAATATAATATATATATAACACATATAATAATATATGCATATATAATGTGTTATTTAATATATAGATAAACTCACGTGTTTATGCTATGTATTTGTATTCTATATATAGGACTTATAGGTATTTACCTGTATCCATTATAGCATTATCTGGCATGGTTCTGTATTTTCAGATGAGAATTTACATTAACCTTTTAGACGATAATTCACATTGTAGGCTGTTTGTGTTCAGAGCTGACATCTTCGCTAGAAAGTGACTAGTTTTTGACCACACCATAGCCCACTTTTTTCCTGCTGATATGCATTTGTGCTATAATGCATTATTAGTGTGTGACAGTAGAAGAAAATGCCAGAGCCCAGGCAAGATAATGGGATGTTATTACATTTCAAGATAATGGGATCTTATTACGTCTCATCCAGTAATGAGAATTGCATTAGTCATTTAGTCCATATACTGAGGTTTATTCAGATTGTTATTTTTAGAATTTCTCTGTCAAAAACAAGTGGATTATGCTTCTATATTATTATCTATTTCTATGTGATTTCATTTCTTACCATTACTGAGCTGTCGCAATTTTTTTTATAGAGATGATTTCTACGTGATTCTTTTTTTGATCATGAACTAGTTTCTGTGGTTTGTTGTTGCTTTGGAACGTGTTTTTTTCCTATGATGAGGATTTCTATACTAATTTTTAAATTTAATTAAATAAATTCAATGTCTGGAGCTAAATTTATCATGTGAAGGTATGAGATAAATTCTAAATTATTTTTCTCTTTTCTCACCAAAATTTTATGATAGAGAGGGCTTGTGCCGGTAATCTGCTGAAATAATTTTAGACGTTGACTGACTTTGTCTAATGGAGGGCTTGAGTATATGTTGACACAATTTCAGAATTTATAGTTTTTTCTCATGAATTTATCTGTTGGTACTTTAGAGGTCTGTCATGAATGAATAATGAATTTACAAATAATTTTAGATCTACACGCCAGACATTAATACGTGAAACAGAAGCAGTGGTCGGGTATTGATTCGTACTTTCACCTAAATTTATCTGTTCGACTGTGAGCTTGGGAGTCTATCATGCTGAAGCTTGTTGTTTTGGATGAGTTTAATCAAAGGTAATGGTTTTGATGTAAGGTTTAGGGCTGTACTATCAAAATTAGAGGTGTGTACATGCCACAGTTGTCTAGACCTGTTTGCAGGTCATGTTCTTGTATACTACACCAAAATATTTGTGAGGTGGGTACACGCTACATGCCCACGTGTGCCCTCGGCTACAGCCCTGGTAGGGTTGCATGTTCATAAATTGAGTTAGGGGAACAGGATAATTCAATACAGAAGGAAGGGGAGAGGAAAGTTTCAGTGGAAGGTGTTTACAATTATTTTTGTTTGTGCTTGTTTTTTATGTCAGTTTTTGCTATAAATTGTGTTACTGTCTGTGTGGTCACTACTTTATTTGCATTTGAAATTTGTCCTGGAGGTTACACTGCTTCGTTCGATATTTCCGTGCTTGTTGCACGAGCACCGATTGCTCGTGAGATGTAGGAGGAGGAGAAGGAGCTGTTGATTGATCTAGTTGTTTTTTATAAGCTGCACACTGGAATCTGATATGAAGGAGCAACACGAGATAGAAGCAACAAGAGACAGAAACAGACAGAAACAGACAAAGAGACAGAAACAGACAAAGAGAGACAGCGACAGACAGAGAGAGAGACAGAAACAGATAGAGAGAGACAGCGACAGACAGAGAGAGACAGAAACAGACAGAGAGAGACAGAAACAGACAAAGAGACAGAAACAGACAGAGAGAGACAGAGACAGAAACAGACAGACAGACAGAGAGACAGAAACAGAGAGAGAGAGACAGAAACAGACAGAGAGACACAAAAACAGACAGAAACAGAGAGAAGCAGAGAGAGATTGTTGGATAAATTGACAGATGTGAGATGAGAAATGACAGACAGACAGACATGCAGACGGACACGCAAGACATTGACATGGCGACTCGTTTTTTTTATTTCGAAGTACCTCTCGGATTGTTTGCGGACGGCATGAATTGATTGCAATCAGGAATCGAGTGTTTGAGCAGCACTGCAAAGCGTACGAACAGCGCAGTGTCGTCGTCGTCCGTGACTAAATCAGACGACGAGACAAAGTCGCACGACGACGACTATGACGATATGACGAGAGTTGATGTGTCTGAAGAATGCTGCCCTTCCGGCTGAGCCAACTGCGGTGGAAGAATTGCATTGTGGGGAAGGAGGGGTAGGGGGGTCCCAGCGGATGAGGGACTCCGTGTTTTTCATCCGGGCACGGACGGACAACCGTCGGATCGTCGTGAATCACGGATCGTTCGTGGCGTTGCTGACAACGCTTGTCAGTTGCTAAAACAAACAGTCCACCACAGATGGAGTGTGTGTGCGTGTATGTATGTGTGTTTGTATGTGTGTGTTTGCGTGTGTGCGTATGTGTATATGTATGTATGTATGTGTGTGCGTGTGTGTGAATGTATGTATGTGTGTGTATGTATGTGTGTTTGTATGTATGTGTATGTATGTGTGCATGTATGTGTGTATGTGTGTTTGTATGTATGTATGTATGTATGTATGTATGTATGTATATGTGTGTGCATGTGTGTATGTGTCTATGTGTGTGTTTGTGTGTGTATGTGTGTGTGTGTGTTTGTATGTATGAGTTGTATGTATGTGCATGTGTGTGTGTGTGTATGTGGAGTAGTATTGACATGCGGTGATTCATTGGCGGATAGGTTGACTGATTGTCTGGTTGGCTTATCGGTCAGTCGGTCGGTTGCTAATTTGATTGATTGGCGTTCGGTTGATTGCTAATTATTTGATTGATTTGTTGATACGCTCTGGTCGTTGTTTTGTTGGTTGCACGTAGCTGGTTAGGAGCACAGATCTTGTAGTAGTGCAGTTGTACACTTGGTTGGCTTGGACAGCAGATGCGTTTTGTGTTGGCGTGTGATAGGAAAGGCTGGTACGACTACGACAAGAAGCTCTGTGTGTGTTTACAGTGAATCCGCTGTTTTTGTGATTATTTTTTGTGGATTTCTGTCACGAATGATTGCTGGTTTGCTCTTTTCCCTACTCGATTTTCTTGTTTATTCAGGTTTATTCATCTTTCCTGCTGGTTTATTCTGTCCCCCAATCATTTATTCCTTCTCCACTGGTTAATTCTCTTCCCCAATGGTTTATTCTGTCCCCCAATCATTTATTCCTTCTCCACTGGTTAATTCTCTTCCCCAATGGTTTATTTTGTGTCAGTCTGTCTTGTTCTTTCCTCCACCAGTGTTTCTTTTTCAAACTGGTTTATTCTGCTCCTCCCACTTATTTATTTCTTTTCTACTGGTTTATTCTCTTTCTGCTCTCGTTTCACAGATGCTTTCGCTCGTTGTTCTTTCAGATAAATTGTACAGATTCTTTGGTGCACTTGCTGCATGCTTGAACATACTGTAAGCACGAGTATGGTAGTCCTACTTGCTACAGATGTACGACTGTAATTCAACTATTTCATGGTCACTTAAATGCTATGTGTATTGAAGCTACTTGATGGTGGTGTGCTTTTATTGGCTGTCAGTTTTCGCTTGTTAAGCTGAAATTTGTGATCGATCTGTTAAGCTATTTAACAACTAACCTCAGATTGAATTTCTCGAATGCCTCAGTGTAGTTCGGCTGACCTCAGTGTAGTTCGGCTGACCTCAGTGTAGTCGGTTGACCTCAGTGTAGTTCGGTTGACCTCAGTGTAGTCGGTTGACCTCAGTGTAGTCGGTTGACCGTATGTGGCCTGGACTGTGAACAGTGTGTGAAGAACGTGTGTTATTGCCGTTAACTATGTATGTGTTAGTTGCTTTTTATATTTTATTATTGTCGGAATTCGTGTTGGACTTTTCTGCGGAAGTTGCGAGTTCTTTTAACCAAAGTCACTGTTCGTCATGTAAATTCGTGTTTGTGCGTGCGCCGTGCGTGTGTGTGTTTTGTCGATGCTAATAATCATTTTATATTATACACTGACTATATTATGAAGTCTATTAATTGATTGATTAATTAATTAACTAGGGTCGTCTGTATAAATTGATGTTATAGTTTTTATGATAGAGCTTTAACGACGCGTATGACCTAGAGTTATCTACTCACCTTAAAGTCTGTGAACTCGTGCGTTGATTCTTTTTTTACGATTTCTCATTTAAAGTAATAACCATTCTGTGTTAATTGTAGGTGTATACAGGACATCTCTGTGGGTATAAATGCGATGTTTGTGGGTGTATTCGGGGCTGTTGTGGGTGTATGTTTGATATCTGTGTGGGTGTATCTGATGTGGGATATTCGTGGGTGCATGTGGACTGTTTGTGGGCATAATGTGGGATATCTCTGTGAGTGTATGTGGGCTGTTTGTGGGTGTATATGAGATATCTCTGTGGGCTGTTTGTGGGGTGTATATATGTGATCATCAAAGAACACGCCAGGCCTGAAATGACAACCTTAGTACAAAGCTGGAAGGCAACCTTTAGGTACATTGTAACTAACTGGTGCAGCTGAAATCCAAAAGATGCTTTTCGTTGACTTTCCTTATAGCCTAAAGATCAATGCATGGCTGAAGAAATGAATTGTCAGCCGCGGTGTGGGCGCATGACAACAGAAGTTCTGCTTTTGTAGTATAGGCCTAATATAAGACTATAAGTGCACGACGTCAATTATTCCGGATTCATTTTCGGGCATAAGTAAAATCTCTCCTCCCACTGCTGGAATGTCCCCTACGCCTATACTTACAAGGCCCTGAATTATTTTGATGCATACATTTCTATTAGGCTTATTTTACATTCTTTAGGTTTACCAGTCCTGGCAGTTCCCAACGCTGACCAACAACCCTGTCGTCTTTTCTTTTGTGTAGGCCTACGTTTGGAACATAATCGATGGGAATCACAATTAAGTAACAAAAGCTGACGGTCCATTAAAAGTAGGAATAGGATTTAATGTCCTATGCAAATAATGCAATGTATGCATGCTATCAGACGAATGTCTGATACGAAACGATGTTCAATAGTCAGTTATGCGAATGTCAAATTGTTCTGATAATAAGAAAGACTGTTCACTTTTATCAGTTTCTCTAGTTTCTCTGCGCAGACTTTACACAGTAGAGACGCAAAGGGGACGAAACACAGAAGAACACAGCTAGATAGGCTAATGAAAGACAGGAGAGGTCCGATAACGATAACAATCATATCCTAGACATGGACGCCCGCAGATATTTCGTAGGAGGTAGGCCTATAAAACACAAACGGTCACTGGTAAATTTTTAGCAAATGCTTGAATATGTTTGGCAAGTTTGAAAAATGGAAAATAGGAAATTAGGAACATTTATGTTTTTATATAGACTTTTAAATGCAACTTCCTCAGTTTCACTTTGTTGTGTATATTAGTATCTCTAGCGTGAAGGAATTTGTCAAAAGCCAAAAAAGTAGTACCAGTTAAAAAGTAGGTGCTAGTTTTCATGGGGGAGGGGCAGTGCCGCCTCTTGCCCCTATGTGCGGGCGCCCATGACGACAGATAGGGGTCTACTGAAAGACAGGACGGTCCAAGTCCAGATGCAGTTCCAACAATTTGGTATGTCTCTTGAAAACTGTTTCGTAAGTTCAGTCAAACGAAATATCACTTTAGGCCGAATTCGTGGATCTTTGGAAAGTTCTTCCCATAAATTATCACCTTTGCTCGTTCACATACGGGTCTTGCCTTCAGCTTTGCGGTTAGGGCGACTATAGGGCCCCAGAAGACCACTCTTTGTTTTGTCCCACACCGGTGGCCCTCCTCGCGGAAACTAAATAGCCAAGATAGTGTGGTTGGCTAAGAGCCAAATGAGGACCCAACAGGGACGTGGCTGTCTGACTGAGGACCCTTCCGAGGGCGGGATATATGGGCCGGATAGGCGCGGGACAGGGTGTGTGTGTGTGTGTGTGTGTGTGTTAGCGACGACTATTCCAGTTGGATGTCAAAGCGTCCTTTCATTTCCATGAACCGATAGCTGAGCGCCATCGTCTGATACTTGTTAAACTCGCGTTCCTGTTCGATGTTGCCGGGGAAGGCATATGCCTCGGGAAAGAGAATCGCCTTCTGCAGGGTTCTGATCTGTGAGCAGATGAGCAGCAGCTCGAGGATTTCGTCTCTTGGTGGAGGAGTGTAGCCC
Source organism: Lumbricus rubellus (assembly GCA_945859605.1). Classification (NCBI taxonomy): domain Eukaryota; kingdom Metazoa; phylum Annelida; class Clitellata; order Crassiclitellata; family Lumbricidae; genus Lumbricus; species Lumbricus rubellus. Next base: position 12,589,553 of record OX243811.1, on the reverse strand, counting down.
TGCATGCACAACACCTTCAGTCGACTGCACTCCTTGCACTCACGGGCGATCAGCACCTGCAATATTACGTCAAGAAGCATCAACATTTTCAGTGACAGCTGTTAGAGTGAGAGCGGTAGTGAAAGCGGTGGCAGTTATATCATAATTAGGCCTATCAGTTGCACTTGAGCTTCCAAGATCGTCAACATCGACCATTAAAATTTTTTAAGCTTGCGCAGGACTTGCGAAGAGAGAAACAAAGAAGGGGAAAGAGATTATAAGCGAAGAATCTGTAGACTGACATTTGTGTCGATAGGGAGGGAGACAGAAACAGACAGAAAGAGACAGAGGCAAACAGAGAGAAAGTGGAAAGAAGGACAGAAATGTACTCAAAGGTCAAATAGGCCTACCAGATTCACTCTTTATCACACAGTTCTCTATGCAATATTATACGGACTTAATTATAAAAAGGTAAAAACATAAATGTAAGAATAAAATGTCTAAATAAATATACTTTTGTCCAGAGCAAAAAGCAGGTAGGATTTTTAAACCATCAACACCCTGAAACATATTCCTTCAGCTGCGAAATGTTGACTTCATACGAAGCTGGCATCATAATATTTACCTGTGATTGGAAGTTAAAAGTCTACCTGTGATTGGAAGCAATTAAGTCTACCTGTGATTGGAAGCAATTAAGTCTACCTGTGATTGGAAGCAATTAAGTCTACCTGTGATTAGAAGTAACTAAGTCTACCTGTGATTGGACGCTGAGAGAGCAGAATGAAACGGAGAGGCAGGTGATGAGCGGCATCTTCTCAAGCATAACAATGAGAACCTGATCGAGCAGCTGAAGGTTGTTGCAGCTGAGGTTGAGTTCCCTCAGACCAGCCAGGTTCCTCCAGGTGACGAGGAAGAAGAGGTCGTCCTCCGTCAGCCGACAGTCCTTGAGGTTCAGGTAGACGACCCGCTGCCTCATCCCTCCGAGGACGTCACCCAGCCGGCCCTTCAGGTTGCAGTAGCCGAGATTGAGGCGCTGGAGATGTCGCAGGGACTTGAGGGCCTTGTTCAGGTCCTCGGCGATCGACTGGTTCGTTGTGACGTTGATGCAGTCGGGGAGACTGAGGGCCGTGAGGTTGGGAAGACAGCCGAGAGCTTCCCACAGCGACGCGATCCGGGATTCCTCGTAGGACAGCATCGCATCCTCGTGCTCCAGATGTGTTATCCTCTGTGTGGATGAACAACACGTGCATATGATTATAATGACGATCGTCAGTTAAATCAGGGCTTTTAAAGAGGAAATTTTATAACTGCACAACCCAAATTTCTTTGCCTTCACATCTCCCATGGCGAATTAATTCCAATCGAATGATAATAATTATATAACCTTCTTTAGTGTTTTTAACTGCCCAGAAATGCTTCTACAACTGCACAAATTCATTTAGAATTGCAAATTTGTGGTGGCAACAACTGAAAGCTAAAAGCCCTGAATTAAATAGGCATTATAGGCTTGATACATCGACATAATTATCGATCGCTTTTTAAAATGTCACCGAAGAGTGATAGGAAATAGTCGCTATGACTGACGCTATCCTCACAGGATCATTGAATCGCATGAGTGATTGAGTGATGGAGTGAACAAGACTTAGTGAACAAGCGCAATGAATGAATGAACGAATTAATGAATTCAAATGATATGTGAGCAAAAGACTGAATAGTGAATAGATTATAGATGGGCGAAGAATCTATAGACTGACATTTGTGTCGAGGACTCTGCCGAGGCAGCTGAGCGGAAGGAAGACATCTTGAATTGGTTTTCCCCAGAGACGATGGCACGAGAACTTGAATGGACTGTGATGCTGGAGACTGAGACCGATCGGAACATCGTCTATGTTCATGTGCAGGTCAAGAACGATCGTTATCGGCTCTACAGCAGTTCACCAAAACATCCAGTTATGGGGGAAGTCCCTCAGGAATTACTTTACCCACACCCCCTCCCAAATATTAAAAAATTATAGACCTAATGGCTTTTAGTTGCTTTTTACATTACTTTGTTTTGGTACATGAACTGTTACAATATATATAGGCTACCGTGATATTATTTAGGGCAGGCTATTGTTATACTACTAGACCTACAGCATCGTCTTAACTCACGAACTCCGTTTATACAAAAACCCATCGGCGCCAGCAGTTATTTTTGCAGGAGAGGACAAAACACAATATAGAAAAATTTAACAAGAGATTGAGAATGCGAAGCAGAAAATTTAGAAGTTTAGAACAACGGTATTTTGATAGAGGTTTCTAAATATAGGCTAAATTTCACAGCTTCACTTCGTGCATCATTAGTATCAAAAAAAAAATCTTCGTCAGATTCGCTCGGTGCGTCGCTCTCTTACAACTAAAGCTGTCACTACTCTGATGCATGCATTTATATGCACGAGAGTTGACTATGGCAGTGCCATTTATGCGGGCTTAACTCTTTCACGCATTAATAAGTTACAATCTGTCCTTAATGCTGCAGCTCGGCTGATGAATGCCAAAGTTTGGGCATATATCAAGTTTTATACGGGAGGAACTACACTGGTTGCCTATGCAAAAACGTATTGAGTTTAAGATTCTAATGCTCATGCGTAATTGCCTAGCAGGCCAAGCTCCGATCTATCTTATGGAACTTTGTGTGCCTGTGCTATCCATTCCAGGCCGTAGATTCCTTCGCTCTGCAACGCATGGTGACCTGGTTGTTCCTAGGGCTCGATCTTCCACAGTGCTGCATAGAAGTTTTGCTATGGTCGGTCCGTCTTTCTGGAATAAGTTACCTATTAGTCTCCGTAATGAACTTCTTTGTCTTTCTTTGCCCCTTTTCCGCAAGCGTTTGAAAACCATTCTCTTTGATTATGGTTTGGTGTCAGGTCGGGAGCGCCTCTGAGGAGTTCTCTTGAAGTGGCGCTATATAAATGTTCGATTACAATTACAATTACAATCAATAGCGCAGTAATGTAAAGAAATTTTTAAACACAAAAGCGTATTATTTAAAAATATATCAATTTTCCAAAGGTAGAAGTAAGTGCTCTCGAGATCTTGTCCTTATGGGCGTGCAGCCGTGCACCAATGCAAACATCCTTGCCAAGATTAAAGTTGCTACTCGTCTTCAATGTTACATAGTCCAAGAACACTGCATGATTCAGAAACTCTGATCCATACTTATTCCTGAGTTAATTATAGCCCAGGAAGTTATTCCTTTGGTTTGATTCTATCAGACAGGTAGAGACAGACAGACAGACCGAAACATATAGAGACAGACAGACAGACCGAAACAGACAGACATACAGAAACAAGTAGAGACAGAGACAGAGAGCCACAGAGAGCAGACGGAGGAAAGAAATGTACTTGAAGGCCATATTACCAGAGTCACTCTTTATCATAGGCCTATTATAATAGTTCTCTATACATCATGCAATCACGTATTCATACACACAAACATAGGTCTACCTACTCCACAGTTAGATTTATTGCAGAAAGCACTGGAGGTCGAAAGATATTCGGCCATGATCGATACGTTTGCATCTTGATTCGCGATGTATTACCTCTTAACTTAAGTGTCTCAAAGTGCTGCAGACTATGACTGGAAGGTTCAGCAAGAGTTCAACAGTAAACCAGACGAAAATATATCGCACGAGAATTCTTACAGCATGAATCATTGAAGTGGAATCACTGTACACAGTACAGATGTACGACTACCAATTTGTCAAAATTTTCACTCACAAAAAAAGACAATTGAAACAAATAAATATGATAAGATTGTAAACATGTTTGAGACGTTATCATCATTGCTATTGTGATAATTATTCATCTATCGCCGATCGCAGGGCACCAGCTTATTCACGAGCGCTGTTTGACAACTTTAATAAATTGGTTGGAGTTTAGTTACCGATTTGATTTCCGTGTTTGAATTCGGAATCGATGTTTGAGTAGACTGCTGAGATTCGGTTGAGAAAACATTGAACCTTATCTTTTGTGACATCTGTAGAAATCGATAGCACACGAATTAATTAATATCGAATATACCTGCAATAACTTCTACGGCGTATACCGGTACCTATAATTATGATTGTAATTGTCATGCTTATTTATAATAGAGCGCATGTTTATTTATGTGTTGCATTGTGGAGTGGAAGAATGCGACGGAGGAATGCAATCAGCTGTATTATACCGCATGTTGCAGAATGTAGGCCAGGGTATATAATTAGCATCATGCATCTCAAGAAACATTCTCGTCGAAGTTGTTAAGGTCTCACAATCGGGCATGCTAGCTGTTAAGCGCCTTCATGAAATGTCCATATGTAGTAGACCATGTATACAATGTTGACGCTTGAATAGGCTACAATCCCTACATCACTATACTACCAGGTCGTGAGTCTTTCGTTTTGCAATCTGCACCACGATATAAACGTTTCGATAACTTCATCTATAGCTCTCTAAGGTAGGCTAGTATTGAGCACAGCGTTGACCATGCACCTACTGAATTATCAGCAATATTATTCAGCATAAAGAATTAAAGATAAAATTATGTAGGCCTAACTGAAACTCAGCGTCTTCGTATGAGCATCCAATGTAGATCTAGACATACTCTAAAATTAGATCATTATCACTACAGAAGACTATGCCATTTTTGTGTGTTTTACCAATGGTCTCTGACATGTAGTTGTGAATCTTTTCAACAGTTCGATCCTCTGGTTTCATCCACAGAATCGGCAAACGACACAACTCCTTGCACAGCTTCCGATCTATAATAGATAAACAATCCGACAACACGGTATATAAATATTGAATAAACCTAATTAACTGTGAAATAAGAAAGTAGTAGGTAGGCCTATGCCATGTAGGCTACTTCGTTCTTCGCCAAGAGTTAAGGATCTCTCCTTCTCGCACTATACACAGTCTCCCATCAATTATCTGGTCCGCCTCGACCAGCGGCCTTTCCTTCTCCTTCTCTTAATATTAGACGTGCCTCTTCCCCCGCGCACTCTCATCCTGACCAAGTCGAAAAACTGTAATAAGATCAACTGGACTAGTGACGGTCGAAAGAAGGCCTAAATATACTAGACTTAATAGGCCACAACAATGGACAGCTATAAGCCTACATGTTAAACTGTTTTACTTTTGGTTTCAATAAAGAATGTGGCTATAGTTATGGTTAATGGTTATCTGCTAAGAATGCAATCTTCTTGCTACGCAGTTAAACATTCACATGTATCTCTTGCATCACTTATTACCTTTGTCGAATCGGGTGAAGTCGACCAGTTTGAGGTTGGACTGTGGCTTCAGCTTGAGCAGTCCAAGGACGAAGCAGTCGACGAGGCTGACCTCCTCGTTGCCCTCGAACGGCAACGTCAGGTAGTCGTCCTCGAGACAGTCTTCGCGGGGAATGACATCGAAGACGCGCAGGGTCTTCATCGGCCACGTCGTCACGATCCACTCGATCGACTGAGTTTCTCGAAGGAAGATGGCTTCCGACAGGAGGAGCGGGTAGACGTTCGTCGGAAGAAGTTCAGAGTTCAACCGCGGAAGGAGACAACCGTCGCAGACGAGACGATTCACGCAGATGTTGCGCAGCTTCCTGTATATGTACAGAACGATGCCCGACCTTTCTATTATTATTCATTCACTCATTTAAGAATATTCATATAGCGCCCCTTGACGAAGCCCACTCAGAGGCGCTCCCAGTCCAACCACGCAGGGCTGTTTTAGGGAATTTTTAGAACTGCACAACTCCTTCTTTTCCTTCCCAACCCTCATGGTAAATTACTGCCAATCGGAGGACAATGGCCTTTTTTGCTAGTTTTAGCTGTACAGAAGTGCTTCTACAACTGCACAAATCCACAGAACTGCATATTTTGTGTACAACTGCACGTTAAAAAGCCATGCTATTCATTCATTCGTTTAAGAATTCATATAGCGCCCCTTGAGAGGCGCTCCCAGTCAAACCACGCATGGGCGCACTCAGACATTTGATGGATCAATAATGGTGGATGGATGAATGGAGAGCATTAGAAAACATGATGTGAGGATATGTAAGCCTACATCTTTATGCTACTTGGTGTATATGTCATTGTAAAAGTGACACATTTAGACCTAATTAAATGCTATAGGTCTTTATTCATTCATTCATTCATTCATTCATTCATTCATTCATTCATTCATTCATTCATTCATTCATTCTGAGAATTCATATAGCGTCTCTTCAGAGGCGCTTTCTGCACTAACTAGTCGAAATGATATTAGGCTTAAGAGTCCCAGCTAGCGAGCGAAAAATAAGTTGAAAAACAAAAACTTTATAGCATATACCCATTTGAGATTAGACCTACAGTAAACTTTACACGAATCTCACAGCGGTTCAAGCGGTCAAGCCTTTGATAAAATATTCCTACTCAACTCAGCCTCTTCATTTATGTGGCGCATTTTCTCGCCTCGTGCGTGCGTCTATCTAGACCAGCGTGACCTACTTCTCATGAGCGGCAGACAGATTGCACGGTCCGTCTAAGTCGTTTCCAGTTTGGCATTTGTCTGTCTGGGTTCAAAGGTCAGGGCAGCAAATCATTCCCCCTCCGGTACCAAACTTAATTTGTTGTCTTCTTCAGTCTTTGATTCTTTTGCAGAGTAGGCCTACGCACGTGCATAAACTATTATATTATTATGACACTAATGTCGCCCGCTAAAAAAACGCATCTTGTCAGACTTCGGATCGCCTTCGAGACTCGAGAGCATTAGGCTATAGCCGTTATAGGCCTAAACCAACTTTATCTGAGAGATGAACCATATACAGCTAAAGCCGTCTTTTAATTCGTTCGTTCATTCATTCATTCATTCATTCATTCATTCATTCATTATATACATTTATATAGCGCCTATTCAAGGGGCTACTCAGAGGCACAGCTACCTTGTAGCCTAATTGCCAGATTAAATAGGCCTATGCTCACGCACACGCAAATACACATACACAGACTGTCACAAACAAACATTATGTATAGAGGCCAAAGATTTTAAAATCTTTGATAGAGGCCATACACGTCGCGTCCTATCAATTCTGTGTAGTCGGCCATTTTGTTGGCGTAGGTCTACTCTCTATACGAACCGCGGAGACTTGATCGGTACGTTGTTGGCGTCTCTTTGGCAGATGAGATATCCTCGCTCGTCCTTCTTCAGGTGGTAGATGTAGTCGCGTTCCGTGATGTGCTTCGGGTGACGCTGTTCCTTCACATCGAAATTGAAGTTCATCCGGTCGTAGGAAACGTCGTACATCGGATTCGTCATCGTCGCCATCTTGCATCGGATCCAGTTTCTACATCATCATCATCAACAACAACAAAAACAACAACAACTGTTACAGCGGGCACTTAATTATTATTGAGCGCAACCGTGTAGGCCTAATTCGTATTCTTACGTGAGCTTATACTGCGCTGAAGTATTAAAGAGGAACATGCACCAGTCGTTTATCAATCAATCAGTCAGTCAGTCAGTCAGTCAGTCAGTCAGTCAGTCAGTCAGTCAGTCAGTCAGTCAATCAGTCAATCAATCAATCAATCAATCAGTCATTGATCATTTAACTGAACCATTTGTGAGCTATTATCATAGGCCAGGTTTCGATCTATGCTTTGAAATCATCATGACGGCTCTATAGAAGTCATAAGATTAAAAACTCAGATTAGATTAGATTAGATTGGATTACATTTGACGGAAGACGAAGCCGAACACCAAACCATCGTCTCGTACACTCGGTCTACTGCGGGATAATTACCACACCCAAACAAGAAGAAGTCAAAACATTTCATGAACGTTGCCGACCTTCCCCTAATAGTATAGCTGCTGTCGGCTTATAATACCGCTCATATCGATCGCAAATAGACTCCGATAGGCAGTGGTAGCTCAGCGGCATTAGAACATAATTGGCCAAAGAAGCTATACTTTCCATGGGCGCCCTCACATAGGGGCAAGAGGGGCATTTGCCCCCTCCTGGAAACTTGACACCTATTTTTTCTAACTACCACTTTGGGTTTTAACAAATTTCTTCGCATTAAAATTAAGGAATCGACTTCTTAGCATCCATTCTTTGTTTTTTAGCCTACATATTTCTTCGCACTAAGGAAACTATCCATGCTAAAAATGATGCACAAAGTTGCATTGAGAAACCTCCTTGAAAACACCCGTGTTCTTAGTTTCCAGCTTTGGAATTTTTAAGCTACTGCTACTAAAAAAGTTAACTGTCACCATCGTAGAATTTTAGCCCCCTAGTGCAAAAATTTATGCGGGCGCCCATGCTACTTTCTTACTTAGGCTACTTCAGAACAGCCCGGCCGCGTTAGACTTGCCAATTAATTAGGCTACCCATCATCCTCCGTTTCTGGCTCCTCCATCTTTCACCAAGTATGAGATTTTTAGAAAGGTAAACTGAGGGTTAGGCGTCGATTCGTGTGAAGATAAATGGGGGTGTGCACTGTGCAATGAAGACTTTACTATGAGGTCCCAAGAGAGAGTGAGACCAGTGCTTGTGAATAAGCCGGTAACCTGCGCTACGATCCGAGTGGTGCTTTAGAAGTTTGCAGTTCAAATTTCAGTTAGGCATACACTCACACCATTGTTATTATTGGGACTACGCTGTCCTAGGCCTACTAAACATGAGATGATTCGTGTAAGGATTGCACGTAGGTGCTATAATATGCATCATAGAAACGCATGTGGGCCTATGCATGAATTATGCAATGATGTACCGGTACGCATGAATGTAGGCCTACGTACACCAGGTAGCCTACGTTATGTAGGCCTATATGTATATGTGTGCAACAATGCATGCATGCAATGTGTACTTACGTAGGCCTATGTATGCAATATGCATGATGTATGTGTGAATATTAATGTAGCCTATGCACGCATGTTTAGGCTATACATGTAGGTGTGTAGTACGTACGTGCGTACCGTAGCGTACGTATGTGAGTGTATAGATGTATGTAGGCCTATGTACATGTGTGTCTGACTTTTGTGATGGTAATTTTTTTAAACCCCCACAACCACAAACAAGCAAGAACTATAGAATTAGAAACACAAACTCGAACTCGCAGGCTATAACTAGGTCTAGCCTATATGCAAGTCGGCCTCGTCTTCCGTCAAATGTGTAACAAATGCAAAGGAACATCGCAAAGGCAACAGAAAGAAGCTTATGTAGGCTTATAATTATAGGCCCCTATAGTAGCATATTTTAGCCACGCTTAGGCCACATTATATGACTCAAGCTAGTGTTCAGACAGACAGAAAACCGAGACAGCAACATGTAATAATTGCCGGTCTAGTCTTCTAGATCTCCTCACCGCGTGCACGGTGCCAGAAGCCATGCATGCTTTTGTTCCTTACTTTTGTGAAGAAGATTAGCTTTATGCCTGCTTAGTCATAATTATTTTGTGTGATTAATTAGGCTACTTGGACTATTTGAAAAGGGCCGTCACCGAAAAATTAAACATGGGTTTATCTTTTATTGATCTTAAAATAATGTATGCATAAAATTATACCGTCGGCCTTAGGTCTAGTTTAGGCCTACACCGTATATGCCTACTCTGAGTATACTGTAGGCCTATACAATACACAGGCCTAATTATTGCAATAGGCCTATAATAATTCATTCTCGGCTATCGGACTGCAACTGACCTTGTTGTTGGAAGTAGACGTCCGAATGGCCAATCCCTAAGTCAAAGTAGGCCTTTAATTCGAGTAGGCCTATATTCTTCTGAGTCCAATTCCTTCGCATGCGATATGCCACGCGAAATGTTCCTGGAATGTTGCAGCGTTGTCCTTGTGATCTTCCTTTGTCTTTTCGGTATTATTTGGTTCTGTCTTGCCCTGTTCCGTTTGCCTTTGCAATGTCCTTTGTCTTTGTTCCGCTCTATTTATATATACGCGCACGAGGATATCCCGCACTTCTTCTCCGTTCTAAAATTCTCCTAAGTTGTGTTTCTGCGACGCAGAATGACAATTGGGCGACGTGCGTTTAAGTGTCTAAAGGCCTATATAAGCCTACGATGAACTGCATGAGAGGAGGTAGGCTGAGGAAGATAGCTATAGGGTGGACCCGCCCTCCTACAGATATCTCTCTCCTATCCGCATCTCACTCATGAAACCTTGCATGGTGCACACGCCTCTTGCTGTTGCATCACCATCGCCGGTAATAGTCTTAGTCACGTCTTCTGAAAAAGCGCATCACACGAAACGCAGGGAGGGATATAAAGCCACGCTGTAGCCTGTATACGGACTTCTGCGAAATGCTATGTTAACGAGTAGGTATGTGTACCGTGTAGGGGACGTCACTTGTTTACAATCGCCAAGATTTTTAAAGTGTGCAAGTCTATGTAGGCCTATACATAATACATGTATGTATTCATGCATATAGGCCTATATATGTATGTGTAATTGTGTATGTATGTATGTATGTATGTAGACTATGTATGTATGTAGGCTAGGTATGTATGTATGTGTGTATGTATGTATGTATGTATGTATGTATGTATGTATGTATGTATGTATGTATGTATGTATGTATGTATGTATGTATGTATGTATGTATGTATGTATGTAGGCCTATGTATGTATGTATGTATGTATGTATGTATGTATGTATGTATGTATGTATGTATGTATGTATGTATGTATGTATGTATGTATGTATGCATGTATGTATGTATGTACGTAGGTCCTTTGTAGGGCATACTATACTATATATATATGTATGTAGGCCTATGATTCAGTAATTTCACTGGTTTAGGTTTGGAGCAACGTGGCGATTTATAAATGTCAGATTACAATAACAATACGTAGGCCTACGTACATGCTTGAATATCGAAAGCTTCTGTTTAGTAGGCCTATAGTTCACTTTTCGTCTTCAACGTTTGCTCCTCAGACATGCACTCGATGGAAATCAGGAAATGCCTTCCTTAGCAACACCCTGCTGCATCTCTCTCGCTACAGCCCTCATGCATAGCCTACATAGGCTACATTGCACATGTAGCCTAGCTCTAGATGTTAGCCCAGTGTGAGAATTGTGAAAAAATAACTGGGGGGTTGGACCATTATCTACTTGGAATTGGGGTGTAAAAAACAGACTTTACTATGGGGCTCTAAGAAAGACTGGGGGGGTTGAAACCCCAACCCTCCAGGCAATTCTCACCCTGTGTTAACCTATGCATGATTAGCCAAGTTCTAAGATCTAAAACGGAGCTAGCCACCATATGAACCAAGAGTATAGGCCCTACTATAATTAATTGCACAAGTTGGACTCTCTTATGCTAACTAGGTAGCCTATATTAAAAATTAACACACAAATTAATAACTTCAACCCAGCATTTGTGATTTTCGTCAAACTTTAGTGTTTGTTAGGCCCTATAACGATTTGAAATATCGTGATATAAATACTAATTAATATAATCATGTAGCCTAAATGAGGATAAACTTTTAGAACTTTTTCTCTGATTGCTAGTTCTGAGCGGTATTCCTCCGTATTGGCCTATCCTAAACACTGGAAAGTGACACTGCAGTGTAGAAGTCAGCCACTATAGAAGATCTGACATTTAAGTGTTTAAAAATAATAAAATCAGCGAACCTGGCGAAGTAATGAAAATTCAAGAAATAAAATCCGATAATTAATAGGACTACATGGGGACTCAAACAGTTTGTGAAATAACCTATATGTGTAAAATTCTCCACATGGTCAGATCAGCAAATTTGTTAAGTTAGTGCTAACTTACAACAAGTGGCAGTCTAGGTTTTTCATCCATATACTGTAATGAAGAAATCCTTGTCTAACTGAAAGTGTTGCCAATGATAGGCTAAGCATCACAGCACCCACCAACCGTGACCTACTTTCGGTGGTAGAGTAGTGAGCCTAGAGAGGCTGTTGGGCGGTTCGCTGCCTGGCCAATCTAGGCAAGCGGAGGCAAAGACGAACGGCTGCCCACCAGAGGTCGTTGCCATCGTCGCCTGCCCTACTGCACTACTAAGCTTCAGCCATTGCCTAATCGTGGGCTGTGAGAGGATAAACGAAGGCTCGACCAATTGCCAGGAACCAGGTAGGCAGAGCACGATTGCCTAGAAGTCGCTGGATAGAAGAAGGGATTACCCGACAAGGTTGCATTGGCAACTCAGCCATAGGCCTATCAGAGGAAAAGCACAAAGCACGGTGGTAACTGGCACGTGCTGTGCTGCCAAATTGGTTCCAGGGCGGAAAAGCTTCCGACATGGCCCACGTTTGGTTTACAGATGTTAATGTTATACATAGGCTATAATAAATAGAGTGATTATTTTCCAAAGCCAGATGCAAAAAAAAACAGTGAGGTAGCCTACTGAAATGTTTATCACATCGTGCTAGGATATATAATCAGCTCTTTGTTTTGTGCGTATTTATGGGAGTTGAGTGTTTATGTGGTCTACTGTAGGTCCTTAAACACTGAAAAAAGATGTCTGATTCCAGTTAAGAATGGTTTAGTGTGAGTTTGCCAAAAACAGTCGAGTGAGTGAAAAGAACGGAAATATAAACCAACTGACAACGGAATACCTGTTCGTCTGTTATTATGTTTGGTCTATGTTCGACGGAAAAATCCAGCGGAGTGCAAGTGCCCTTCTAACCCCCCCCCTATGTGCGGGCGCCCTCCTCTCGGCAGCTTGAACCCCCAGGATTTTGACCTGGCCTGAAACTGACACAACTTGGCTCTCTTTAAGGTAGCACCGGTCTGCAGACAAAGCCCATACGTGTGACTGACAAATCTTGGGAGACAATCACACATTTACAAGTTTTCAAAATATACAAATTTATTCATTACAGCATTATTCACACTATTTTTGCACAATTTACACAAGGAACGCTTAAATAATTACAACACCGAAATTCGACTTCACACGCTGGTGAAATACAATGCAAGGTGACAGAGTTAAACTTAAAACTTGTTACACTATAAACAAAGAATCAACAACAGTTACCAGAAGTTTCGGATAATCTTCATTGGCTAACGTACAAGGAAACAAAAGCTATTCCTGAGAATTCCTCAACAGTTAAGGTAATTGCAGACAAACACTGCATATTGCATTTACTCATAACTACTGCTATCAGCTACAAAAAAGTGTCAAAAGTATCCTTAAGAACCGGATTCCACAGTGGCTAAGAGCAAAGACAGTACAATCCAACAATCCAGATAGCACTAAGACATACAGAGATACACAACTTGATTACAGCTTACAATACGATGGGCGTCTGCAGAGGGTGCATTTAACTCCACTGGATTTTGCAATCGCTATTTAAAGAATAGGCCTAATACTAAATCGCACTTCATTAATACAAAATTATCTTAGTTTTAAATAGTGAATATGATTTTTCACAATTTAATTTTAAGCCAAACTAGTCCAAATAACTTAAAAACTTTAAAATATAGTAAAACATTGAATTTTAGCAGTTTTACATTGAAATAACCATTCAGATATAGCTGAAAACTGAATACCAGAATGTCAACAGACCCATTTCATGCAAAATACTTCCAAAACCGCTGGCAGCCATTGGGATAGGTGCCAGACTTTCTAATTATATGAGCAAGTGCCAAGGGTTAAAATACTTGCTTTTGCCACCCTCACTAGGTGCCATGCCAATAATTTAAAGCTTTAATCCCTTAAAAAATATTCCATCCTACAGACGTCCATGTATGATACATATGAGATTTTGAAAAAACAAGAGCAACATAAAACAAATACATGTATACACAATACACATAGAGGCACCATAAACACCAAACTTCAAAGAAAAAAAAAACGACAAATTTGCACAAACCTACAAATCAGCTGATCTATAATCATGGAAACAGGTGATCGAAAACTTGAGTATTGGCTGTCTGCTACCACATCATCTGCAGTTTATTTCTAGAATATTCAGGAAATCCATATTATTCAATTAATTCCTCTGAACATTTATTTAACACAATGCTTCCATTCATTTAATTCATAAAATAATGTTTAGGAAACACATTACCTGTACTTACATTTTGCTAAGACAGGTCAGCGAATCCGATGAAAAATCATACCATTACTACCAAAAATAAATCAGAAATTATTCATGATTGGATGTAATAAACATCATCAGCCCATTTGGAAATCTGGTGACTCGAAATACATATAGCACCTTTAAAACACTCAAAAATACTCCTAAAATGCTGACCTATGACGTCATGAAAACGCTACAACGAAAACAGTCAAACTCCAATCAACCCTAGTGCATCACGGCATCACTTCATGGATTGTCAATGACAAAATCCTAATCCATCATCACTCTAAACAACCCTGCTGTAAAACAAGAAGAAAAGTTTGTAAAGACTAGGGGTCGGCAGATCAAAAACGACACTAACAAAATTAGCTATGGTCTTCCTAATTTGTCGAGGGACAAAAAATAAAGCTTCATCACATAACATATCTAATTTCCAACTATCACAAAAAGCTGAAGAAAGCAGATAATCGGGTCTTAAAGCTCGAAGTAAAAGAAGTAGTGACGCGTAACTTCCATGAAAGATTTTGTGGACATCAAGGTGTGAGAAGACACTGAATTCCATCAGTTGGTTAACTGGCATTTCTCAGCTGCCTCTTTAATTTATGTCATTCAATCGAAACCTACAGAATAACAGCAAGCAGATATTTAAATTATTCGATGCATCTGTTAACTTGGGTTTATATTTGCATAACCTACATTTACTTGTACTTGGGTAACCTAACAGTGGGAACAGTAGCCACTTATACGCTCTCTCCCTCTGCTTTTTTGGTTAGCTCTAATATCCATCGAGTGTAAACGACGCTTTGTTATTGTCAGTCGAAGCAATAGAAACCGTGGTTAAATAGATGTTTAATTACAACTTTTAAAATATGGATCTATATCAATACATTCGACTAGATGAACAACACATATTGTAAACGAACCTGAAATTTTATACCATACTGACAAGTGCGTCAAAACAATGTGTCATTACAATGTCATACTGAGAGCGAATAGTAGCATAAATTTAAATTGTCTTGCCTGAAAGATGCAACTGAGTCAAGAGCGTTTTGATCAAGATTCTTAAGCACAGTATAAATTCCACAATTATATGACCATGTTAAACATTGAAAAATGCTGCAAGAACATTGGAAAACTATGACACCAAAAAATGTATATTAGAGTGAGTGTGCCACTACATTTGCTACATATGAATAGAAATATTTAAATTAGTGAATAAAACTTTCCTACCAATATTATGGCATGAAGTAGACTTTCTTCCTCAGTGTTGAGACAATCTGTGGTACCTGGACTGCATAAATCCCGTTAGTTTGAATTTTGAAGTGAGAAATTATAAAGGCAACCTTTAAACAGAAAACAGAACATGGATTAAAAAAAAGTTCAAGAAAACATTGCACACTTCTAAGTTCAAGAGAGTTATGGAGTTTTTAATGTAAACTGTAAACTATATAGAATTGTTAATATGCTAGACAATAAATTCTTTATTTTATCCGAAATATCTTTAAATTATTCCTATTTCATTTGCACAATCTATTCTGATAGGCTCAAATGGGCATCTTGACATCAAATGGGCATTATTTACTGAATACATGCTACGTGTACTAATTGTACATATATTTATTTCAGATATGTATTTGCAAAATGTGTGAATGTAAGTACCAGTAAGTATATTCTTTATTGAACCATCTGCAATCCACATTCCAGAGTACATACACCATAATTATATGATAAGCTAATAATGCATTCTAACCAGGAAATTTTCTGTTATGGTCATGTAAAAGCAAAATGTGGCCATGCTCGCTCGTATGGCATAGGCCAACAGCTCTTTCGAGGTAGTAACCTTTGAACAACATGGCCAGGGCTTTCTAGGACTGCTAAAACAGGCAGGTGTTGGATTCAAGGCAGAGCTGTTCTAAGGTTGAGCTGTCATTTTGGAGGCATCGCTAACAGAATCAATCTGTTCATTACAGACTGGTGAATCTACTTCTTCCAGACCTTAACACACAATAATTGGTCATAAACACTGCACCAACGTGCATCGTAATCTCGAATAGCAAATAAAAATATTATTGATAACAATGAACTATAATAAAAATAGTAATAAATAAAAAGAATAAAAATATACGGAGCAGAATTAATTTGGGAAGTTGGTTACAAATGGTAACGTGAAGTTTCCTTTACATCTTTGCATCTATCTATAGGTTTTACATTTACCAAGTCAAAGTTCTGGATTTGTGCAACGTACTACTTATTCCAAATGATAGGTGTCAGTGTCACAGTTAGCTGTAGAATATGTATATATATTATATATAATTAATAATATGACCTGAGTTAGCATATCAAGAACGTGGTCCTCGCAGGCATTGTTTAGAATAACGTAGGTCAAACAGCGTATGAACCAAGTTCCAAACTCTGCATGTCGCCACGACTTGTAACCTGTTAACAAAAGCACATTAATATAGCGGTGGATTGAAATAATGCACCACACACACGCACACACACACACACACAGAAATGCACATTTTCACACATATGTATTAAATGATAAAAAGAGGTATGGAGAGAACATACAAATCTCATCAGTTAAAGGTGAACAAGACAAACTCGTACAATGTTACTATGTACATCTAGTAATGAGAAAATGAGGTATACCAATATTTAGTTCGGTAAGTGCTTTGCATATTTCATTTGTAATGGCTATACTGCATAACACTGCAAAATGATACTTAATACAATACTCAAGCAAGACACAGAACAGCTAAATCTGCCAAATCCGGACAGAATATTGTCCTGACAACTACTCTTTGATATAATTCGTAAAATCCTGTATCACGACTTTAGTTCAAATAAAGACTACCTAGGGACTCTAAATATCTGGCAAAGATGGGTTCATTCAATGGTCTCTGCTTCTGAACAAAACAGACTCTCTTCAGTAAGTTCAGTTTATAAGCATAATTTCAGTAGGGCATCACACATTTAGAACATCATTCTTTACAGTAGAACTCTTGACATTAATTAGGCCAGTAAGAAAGAATGTATGCAAAAAGTGAACAAGTATATCTCTGCACACATTTCTCGTGTCTTACCAGGTGCTGTAGAGTAAGCCACAAGTACATCAGCAACGTCAGGGGTGTGAAGGGAACGGGACGGGCGCTCATCATTGATTTGCGGTTGTGATGCAGTTTCCGGCATGGCATCTGACTGTATCTGAGGGTGATTAACTCGTACGCTTTTGGCCTGGCTACCTCCATCACCTTGTGTGCTATGATGAGCATTAGTGTTTGCAGGAATCCTCGTATCGTTTACAGGCGCGGCAAGCATATCTTTACCTGACAAAAGATATTGAAGCTTCCAGTTAAGCGCATCATATCATTTCATATCTTATTAATCAACTAAAAATTATACAAACTAGGGCTGTTGTTTGATTAAAAATTTTAATCGAAATTAATCGCGCGATTAATTTTTTTAATCGCAATTAACGCCAAATTAATCGCAATACATTTCCATCAAATATATTAATCTTACTATTTTCTAAAGACCTCTGAAGCATATAATTTTAATGACTGAATACATTCTTTCTATTGCAAACATATTCAATAACCTTTGGCTTAGGCCTATTTAATCTGCATTTAGTTTATTGGACAGTTTTGTATGACAGAAAGAATTGAATTAAAACACTGCTCAAATCAGTCAAAACCTCAAAATCCCGTTATTTTTTCAGTTTTTAATTAAAATGATATAGGCCTAAATGAAAATTAGAAAACTGTTTTCTGACTATCAAAATTAATTATTTATTCAGCCAATAATTTTTGTATAGCCTAGTCTTTATGCAGACCAGTTTATTTACATTGGTGGGTTCAAGGGATGCTCTTACTAATTAACAACAGTTACTGTATAGGTCTATTAGATTTATATTGAACCTCATTATTTAGTCTCAATTTTTCACAGGAGATTGTGGTTCTTGCCAAACCTCGTCTCAATTGTCCTTCTATAAACATTATTTCATCATTTGAAACCTGGATCCAATGGTACGGCCATCTCCAGGAGTTCAATAAATGTATAGTCTGACGGGGTGAGGAAACAACTTTAGTGGGCGATGCGATGCGGCCGATGTAGACGGCTCATCGTTAGCGTTTAACGCATGTTAGGCGATACTTGAGCAAAGAGTTGCTACGATAATACTCAAATTCTTTTTTGGAATATTTGCCAAAGAATGTATCACTAGTTTTAAGTATGAGCCTTCCGTTTAAAACGAGTTTTCTGCCTCTGATTTCATTTTAATAAGATCTAATTAACGCGTACGATTATTGCGTTAAAATTTTTAATCGCAAAATTTTTTAACGCGTTAATCGCACGCGTTAACGCGATTAAATCAACAGCCCTAATACAAACCACAAAAAACATCATGAACTTGCTTAAACACATTTAACCCTGATTCTCTGATTTCCCTGGCTTGACCTCCCGATTTTAACCTGGCACCAGAATGAAAATGACAGCTCTGCCTATTGCAGACTTGATTTGATATAGCGCCAGTGAATAGCTGGTCCCCCTGACGAGGCTTTTGTGGGCGCTAAGAAATTCTCAAAGATTTACATTACATTACAATATATGCTTCAACGAATTCTTGACTACGATATCACTTGAAGTGATCTTAAATTGGACGTTCTGGTCCTGCCACTGAATGGTTTTAATCTTACCTGACCCCATGACTTCAATCAATTGCCTTAACTCATTTCCCAAGTGCAAACATCAAAAAAATTCATTTACACAAACTACATATATGGCTCAAAATTATCTGGTCAGGGTTGTTACAAAACCAACTAAACATCAGCATAATAAACAAATATATTGTATTCAATGCACTGCCATTACATTACCATTAAATTTAAAAATTCAGTTTAAAATACACTTGAGGCAATAAATTTATATCAGTCAATCTATTTCCACTTTTTCCTCACTCCCTCACAAGCAAATATTGCAAACAATTGACGAATAGTTTAATTCTTCTACAGTGTCTCACACCAGAACTGCATTGGGCAGTCACGCATCCTCAGTGTCTGGTCCAAGGCTCTGATATTCGCCACCTCACTCTGTGCATTCTGTAATGTTTTTCAGATCTACACTCAAGATTCATCATTTTGAACTTGCATAAACAAATTTTATCCTGATCCTGTGGTTTTCTGGTCAACAATAAAACGATCATGTTCCAACGTATTTCTGAATACCTTGAAATGATGACTTACGCTATATAGATTGAATCTTGCTGCAAAGAATAACCAAAATAGCAAGAATTGTGCAGAGTACCTCAAGTAATCAAAATGTTCTAATCTCAGTTTTACTTTTCATAAAATATACAAACTGCACTAAAGTATGACCATTACCTACCTCCTTGGCAGGCCTGAATGAAAAACAGTTTTGGCTTTCCAGCAAGACCAGGACAATTCACTGCACTGAACAAAGTCGTTATCGCACTAATGTCAACTACTCCACCAATTCTTCCTTTCTCTTCATATCCATCTGTTCCAAAGACTTTGTTTTCGCTCCCATGGGCCAAAATGCAAAGCACAAATGAGGAATATTCATGGTGCTTTGCATTATTTCGTTCATCCTCCAAAGTTTTCGTAATTTCCTAAAAAGAATTGCTATATTTGTTAATAACTGACAGTACATGTAATTCTTACCAGCAGTAACAGATCCTAACTATGATAATGAATTAATATTGTCATCAAATTACGGTGTATGAAGAAAACACTAACAGTTTCCTTGATGCTGCAGTGCAATAACAACATCAGCTGACATAAAGGTCACCATTGCCAAGGTATTGTACTTTTAAGCAAGTAACCTCTTTGAAACAATCAACTTAAACTATTATTTATTAACTTTATTATTCCTGTGTCATTAAAAGTAACCCCTAAGGGTTTACAGACAACCTAAGTTATCTAACTTTAAGTGAGTCCACCCACCGGTTTATTGACAATGCAAAACATAACGCAAAAAAAGTAACAAAAACGATTTTATTACGTCATATTTCAAATAATTGTCACCAAATAATTTTATATTACCAGATAATTATGTCCAACTAGTGTTTAGAACACTCCATTGTGAAGTGTCTAGTCAAGTTTGTTATCATTATTACTACCAATTCAGTAATACTATTAAATACAATGCACATTACAAACAATGACAGTGACATAGATAAAGAAAAGTTTTGGGATAAACCTCTGCAGTTAGGTTTGTGTGTACAACTGGCTCGAAGTGCAGCTGCTCAAATAATTTCTTCAGTTGTTCGCAGTCCATAGTGCTGCCTGGTCTTGGTGACAGACAGTAGTAGTGAAAGTTGTTGATGATGACTGCCCGACCAAAACAACCGTCTTTCCTTGCCAAAGGATATACCTAAAGAATTTTGAAATGTGATTTTCAATATGTTTACGCCAAAATATGTCAACACCATATTCAATGTTATCATGTAATGCTGGCAAAAGACATGTCTTTTCTGTCACAACTAGGGTTGCAAAAAGCGATGGTTAGTTAAAAGCGATGACCAGTTCAAAACAATGGTCAGTTCAAAACAATGGTCAGTTCAAAACAATGGTACGTTCAAAACAATGGTACGTTCAAAGTGGTGGTCAGTTCAAAACAATGGTCAGTTCAAAACAATGGTACGTTCAAAACAATGGTTTGTTCAAAGTGGTGGTCAGTTCAAAACAATGGTCAGTTCAAAACAATGGTAAGTTCAAAGTGGTGGTGAGTACAAACAATGGTTAGTTCAGCACTACCACTAGTACCGTTCTATTATAAATATCATCTCATTTTACTTGATATTAATGTCTATTACCAGGTAATACTACTGCTACTAATATTAGCATCACTACCACACGATCGTATTATCAAATGCATTACTATCATGTAATATACTATTACTGACATTCACAATCGATGCTTTATTCAGCAATACCTTTGTTTACTATTATGGCTCACCCCTGTGATCCTATTGGTGCACCTATACTCTGAATTGTAGCACAGATATATAGAAATTAACAATTAGATAGATTTGCTAAAATATTCTTATTTTCTCTTCAATTTAATAATTTGTATGCTTAAATCTAAGCATTTGAGGCCTATCAATGTAAACAGTTGCATGTATACTGGAAATCGGGGCCCAACCTTATTTAAGCTAAGTACCGCTTTTGTAGTGCTCCATTTGTACTTACAGGTAATTTTTGCTTGTTTGATATGCAATGTTGACAAGAGTTCAAGTATAATAAACATCTAGCCATAAAATACCTTTGAATTAATGATTTATCGTTACATTAACAGCGAACAGAACAAAAAGATGCTTGATTTCGAATACCTTCTTGCTGGTCATCATTGCCATGATATGCTTTTGTCTGTCCTGAGACATCTGCTTCAGTTCACAACCAAGCTCTTTGGTGTCTGCCAATGTAAATCAAATAAAAATAGTAGGTAACATTTAAAAAAATTTATGAAATATAATAGAAATAAGCATTCATTATTTCTCAGTTTAAAATTTCATAAATAGGTAAGTACTGTTGGTGATTAGGTGGCCAGATCTTTGACCCGTTACAGAATAGCTTGAGAGACTTTCATTAGTAAGTATATAAACCATGAAATGGTAGATGGCTGAGTGAAGAACACCAGATTTCTGACGAGTTTATCTTGTAGTGGCGCTATATAAATCAGCAACAACGATTACAACAGTCAACATTTAACAACTTAATGGATCTTTCACTAAATTTAAATTCATTATCCAACTAACACAGCATCAAGTGACCATCAATAACAAATTAAAAACAAAGTACAATTAAAACAAAGAAGCTCACCTGTACTAAACAGCTTATCATACCAGACTGTATCCGCTTCGTCCATCGCACAATCTGCAGGCTGCCAACGGATGTCGAAAGATGATTGATTTTCAACGTCTGCTGGCCTTGGCCGTGGTCTTTCACTCTCTTCCTTGTCTCGCTCTTGTATATAACACATAGCTGTCATTGGATCCAAACATTTGGCAAGATGATCCTGTCTACTCTCGATGAGAGCCTTTAAGAAAACTCCATACGCTTGTTCACCTCTTCTCGTTAGAGTGAACATGAACTCGCGGACTCTGTCGCTTCGTGTTTTCTTTGCCTTTAAAGAAATTTCACAACAGAGCTAGATCATTAAATCACTGCTGGTAATATGAATAAAGAAATAAATGTTTACAGCAGAGATCACGCAAAGTTCTGATAGAACTGAATGACATTGAAATCATCTTAGACTGGAGAATTATAACCAAAATACGAAATATTTTTGACTGGATTAAAGCCTTCTAAGTGCTTATCTTAAGGCAATAAGAAAATGGTCTCAGAATATTTAGTCAAAGTAGGCAAGCGTGGATCAAAACGAAAAGAGTATAAACTACAGAAAAGGCAGAATTCAGCAAATGATCTTAGGTAATAGGTATATTTCTACTTTCTTCAGTCTCCTTCAAAGAATTTGATAGCATTCTCGGCAAACATATTCTAAACAAGGTGCCATATAAATTATTGTAGCTATTAGTTATAGTTGCAGATTTAAAAGTGCCAATCAATTGAAATTCCTCAGAATCACTCCTCACATTTATTTCTAGCTAATCGCATCATTTTAGTACTATGTGTTAAATTAAGTAATAATTATAATTACTAGGAATAATAATTGTATATATTGTTTATAAATGCATATTGTGTTACAGAACATAAAAACTCTCCTTAAGAATAAGGCATACATTGTAGAAAATATTATAGTGAACTTGGTGCTGCAGACCAGGGACCCAGAATGTCTGTAAAAAGTCAACAGTTGATTCGCTTGGTAATCCTGCATCAGCTTCACATCTTGACATTTCACCGCTTGAACAGTTGTAGGTTTAAGTTGATAACAAATAGTAGTAAATTTCAAGCAATCACTAGTATGCAAATAGTCCATTATAAATTACCTGAACCGTTTCCAACAGTGAAGGCGTTAGGATGTTGTCGGCCATTAGGACTGCCAACAGTTCTTCACTTAGGATCAAGTTCTCCACAAACGTCACATGATTTCCTTGGAGTATCTCTTTATGCGCTTTGGTCATCGCCATCTTCGTATCTAAAGATCATCACAAAATTTTAGCATTATAAGGCAACGAATCAACAAGATACACTAACAGCGGAAGAGGCTAGCATTAGGCTACACTTTGGCAGACTTAAGCCAACAATAAGTCTTATTTTAAAAATTTAATTACTGTTTAATTCCATAGTCACTCAGCATTAACCAAAGGTTCATTTCGGTTCTTATCCATGTAATAAAGTAAACATTTTTCTTTCACCTGCCAATCAATATAATAAGTTTGTCAATTTCAGACAGCAACTGCGGTAAATTTGTTGCGGTAAATTTGTTGTGTTTCCTTTTCAAAAACTCGCCACTGCAGCGGTGACTCTAGATAAGTGTCTTCTCTCTAAAGTTGCACATTAACTCCAACAATGAAGGGCAATTCAGCACCATCTTCCCTGAAAACGTCATCTGCTGGTATATTATTCTCTGTCTTTCCATGTGTCTTTGAAGAAGTTATCACTTTACCACATTATTGTGGGGCGCGGTGGTGTAGAGGTATAATCTGTACCTTGGGGCCAGGAAGTTGCGGGTTTGAAAGCACCTCAAGTCGCCGAATAGGAACCCTCAGCAAGTCCTTCACTTGGAATTGCTCAATATCATGCACTTAGGTGTGAAACTCCGATTCAGTGTCCGAACTGTAGTTGGGAGCGCCTCTGAGTAGCTTTTTCTTGAAGAGATGTTCATACATACATGCATACATACTTTATGTATTGTTAGCCAGCTTTGCATCCTATCAATAATAAGCGTAGGCCTAGTAGCTATAACCCGGCGACAGCACTGACGGATACTGATAGTTAAGACATTTAGCGGTCTTTAACCTTTATCGCTTTCTCAAGGATAAGAAAGCAGGTTTTATCAAACAATGGGATGTAATCAGGAGGCAAACGGAATCAAGGAACGAATGTAAAATAAAATGAAAAGTCTGCGATATAAACGAAACTGCTTCTGAACTTCCTTCCTTCATGCATAAGCATGAAGGATCTGCTAAGAACCACAATTTATGTAGTAAGTAAGAAAAATCAGGTTAGCTTACATTTTTTCATTAAGGCGGATATCTCATGCAGATGATGCAGTCATACATGATACAGCATTCACAGCTGTTTAGAATGCATTATGCACATCAGTTGATCATTAGCAGTATAATAATCCATTTACACTTGTTTTATTCAGTTCATACTGGGGCTATAAATTGTAGTAATAATCTCTGGTTCACACTAGATAACAACACTGTTCTACCAGATAACGATTTTGTTAGAGAGCTCCATTGAGCCGATCGATTGAGGGTTAATGTGCTGTGATAACAAAACTGTAAAGGTCATTAGATTAACTCATTTTATTAAGACGATGATTACCCTTTTTGGTAGTAGCCTATGAATGCTGACTTCTGTTAAGGGATTTTTTAGTAGTTTTGCGAACCAGCCATGAAGTTAAAATAATGTCATGGCTGGTCAAGTCACAAGTGTTCCAAAGGAGTTTTTCTTTGAATGGTGTCACATAAATTGGTATAATTACCCCTTACACCAGGGGTGTCAAACCTTT
The DNA here is from genome assembly GCA_945859605.1 of Lumbricus rubellus. Classification (NCBI taxonomy): domain Eukaryota; kingdom Metazoa; phylum Annelida; class Clitellata; order Crassiclitellata; family Lumbricidae; genus Lumbricus; species Lumbricus rubellus. Next base: position 12,564,856 of record OX243811.1, on the reverse strand, counting down.
TTGAGTGGCGGGCCAGAATGAACATCGTCCAACAAGTGGCGGGCCAGGGTGTCGAAGCTCCCGAGCAAAATTGGGTAGCCTATATTGATCTGAGAGGGAGCTCCAGGCTTGGTCAGCCATTTCCCAGAAAATTTTTGTATACCGTAGGCCTAAGTAAATCTCAAATGGTGCAATTTTTAGCATACAAAACAGCCAAATAGGCTAGGGAGGCTTATAAAATCTTAATTTTGATTTTCATTATCAGTCGTGGACATGACATAGAACTCGTAAAGCTTTTGGCCTAAGCCCAGGGTCATTAAATATAGGCATTGTCATAAAATAAATGGCTCACAGTCTACCGGTAAGCTCGCAATAAAAAAATTATCACCTTAAGTTTAAGTCTTGTAGGCCTATCCCTTCACAACGCTAACGTTTTCCTGACAAATCAAACATAGGCCTGCTGGATAACTGCTGTATTCAACAAAGAAATCCATCCAAATATCGCGAAAAGGTCTTGATTCAATGTCTGCTTTCGTTTCTTATTAAGTTTTGACAACATTTTAAATATTATAGGCCTAAGTGTTTCGTAACTTTCTTAATAATTATTATTTTAACAGACAACCAACCAGAAACCACAGATACACACTTTACGCCAACGACCTTAGTCTACAAAAAGAGTTGTGCGAGTGTGCGTCTGAGCAAAAGTGACGTCAGTAAGGAAAAACTTCCATGTATTTGGCGCTGACGTAAAATGTCAACATTAATTTGAACTTTCATCCTCGAATTTTGTAATCTTTAGGGAATATTCTTATATTCTTTTATTAATATTACATGTACAGCACTTTCACTGTCACGTGCACTTTACTTTTCCTTGACACTCGAGTAATTATGCTTCTCATCCAGGGCTGAAAGTGAGCCGGGTCGGTCCGGGTCTGCGACCCTGCATCGATTTTCGAGACCTGCTGTTGCCGGGTCTCAGCAGGGTCGCAAAAACGGTCACCAGGTGCCAAAACTAGGTAAAATGGTATTATTTTCGATAATTTTGGGCAAATGACTAAAAAAAGCGTCGTCAGAAAAATTAATGAGTCAAAGGCGTGCTCGTCCTCCAAAGTGAGACCCGGCAACTTTTCTAAACCACTTTCAGCCCTGTTCTCATCCAAATAATTCATGCCCCCAGTAGGATATTATTTTGTAGTCCCGAGTACACGGAACACACATGGCTGTGAAAATGTCAATTCTATGGCAACTACGTCTGTCTATGTTTTCACAATGTGCAAAAATTAGTGCAAGTTGAGTCAGGATTGATGCTGCTGACAAGGTTTAACACCCACTGCTATTGGTTTTTAACACGTACAAATTTATAGCTAAGCTAAAAGCATTCCTCAAAAAATAAAACTGACAAAACAGTTTAAAGCCTTTATTTGTTTCTCTGCAGCAGACTTTATATTGCAACGCGTAACAGAACAGAAGATTATCCACCAAAGTACATAATACACTAAACATCATTACAAGGGGTAATTTTTCCCCCAAGGTGGTGGCAACCAAGAAACCATCACAAAATATAGTAATGTCAACTACAGCAGCAAAATGGATGAAGTCACTAATTTATGCAAAAACAAAACAATAAGTGACCTAGTGTGAAAAAATCTATCAGCTGGCAGTGCATTTGCAGGCGGTTCAAAGATGTACATGCTTACTCACTTACTTAAAGATGTCAAAATACACCACATTCAATGCACCAAACCAAAATAATGCTGTCATGTTTCAAGTGTATTCAACATAAGGCCACAGTGACTGTCTGTCCCACAACTTTTGAAAGTGGTGGCACCTGATATTACCATCACAATGCAAAATTACGTCCATTACGTCATAGACAAAAAGCTTAAATACTTACAAGTAAATTAATGTAGCACAATGTAATATAATTAACAATTTTATGTAGCGCCGTTCAGTGCCATAGCCATGAGAGTATGTAACAAGGTGAGCAATCAATATCCAGATTGTCTGTGACGATTGAAACCTTCTGAAAAGTACAAAAATTCTTCTGTTTCAGTCCTCTACATGAAAACCTCCACAATGTCTATCTCCCTTTCCCATCTCCCTGCTTCTATCTTCTCTTTACACCGTGAAGTTCACTTTACTCAGCATTTCAACCAGCTGCAACCTAGTTTTCAAGGATGAAGACTGCCTTCCCTTCCCTTTCTACTCAACCACTTCCCTTCCCTAAGGCACAGTATTATCAGGCAGTCATAATGTCTGCTAGGCACAGGGGCAAAGGATAAACAAGGCTATTGCAGACTTAATTTGATAGAAGCATCAATGAATAAGCTGGTCTCCCTGATGTTCTGTGATTCTGTGAGCAGTAACTCTGTTGAGACATTTGCGAAGATTTACATATTTACATTTACTGACAGTTACGGTAATAGAATTCCATGGAAATCAACAAATCCAATTAAAATCTGTAAAAAATAATTTCTTTAAGAAAATACATGTTAACACATAATTTTAAACTGCATCACAAATATTGCTACCAAATTGCAAATGCTGGTAGAAAGATCAGTCAATTTTACAACCGAAATTCACAAAACAGTTTCAGCACAAATATATTTAGTATCTCTTAGCAGTCCCATGGATTCCCACCCCCTGTAGTCTTTAGCATGCAGTAGTATAGTTGCTACAACGATATTTCAGTTGCATAGCATGATAGTAAATTTATGCACAATTTTTCATAACAACATAAATTACAAATCTGTATCAAAAGCATGTACAAATTAATCCTACAGAGCTGGCCTACGAGTATTTACAAATGCATTTTACTGTGATTCCTGCCAAATGCATTAGTCGCTATCAAGACGCTAAGAATAAATAACAGCCCTTGAAATTTTCAACATGTAATGCAAGTTTGTACTTCTAGTCACATATGGTAAAAAGCAGTTGTCAGTTTTATTAATAGCATGACAGACCGCAACCGGTTACAGTGTACACTTACGTAGTACGAACAAGTTATGCAATTAAAACAACACACAAGAATGCAAATCATAGAAGACATAAATCACATATCTGTAGCCATTCCAGGCGCAAGCCTTATGTACTTTAGCTGCCACCTAGGGAATGAAGGAAGAGCTAAACCCAGGGGGCCCTGCACAAGTCGAACCATGCACAATAAGCACTTAAAGCCAGAGTGTCATCCATTCTACTAACCACGCCCCAAAAGTTGCAATGCCACTTCTGCTGTTAAGACCCACCATACATAAAATTTATGATGTCACACGATTCACACTCAATTTTACATATCTACCCTCCATTCATCACATTTAATCACACAGCTCAGGCTACTTCTTGAAACAACATCCTGCTCACATTTCGCTCCTATGTTATATAATTAAAACTGAAACCCATCACAAGAATTTTATCTGCAGATCCATCAAACAAGCTGAAATCTCAAAAATGCATAAAATGTTAAAAAAATTAACAGTCACAGGATAATAATATCTTGAATTTTATCAAGATTATCTTAAACTCTGAAAAACTGGGTACAAAAAGCATAAGAAAGTACAAATTCCCACAAAAGAAAAGTTATGTAAAAATCCAGAAGGTGAAAAGAAATTAAAATCACAATTTAAAAATCTTCATCAATTAGCCAAAGATTTAAAAACTGATAATTAATTTAATGCCTCCATTAAAGATGCTTCAAAACAAAACCGAAAAAGACACTTCAACATATACAGTACACCTATTACACTAGCTAAACGAATAACATGGAAAACAAAACCATATAGAGAAACAACTTAAAGCATAATGTAATGACTTTAACTTTGCATGTACATTGTACATGTAAATTTAAATGCTCAACATAGCATCCAGACAATACTTAACAATACGTATCAATAATTATTATAAGTCAACAGTTTCCACAGAAGACTCGCATGCCCAATGAAGTCCATTCCCACTCAACATTCCTGAGCCACCTGCTCCGATGAAGATGGACAATAAAATGTGGAAGCTTTGGAAGAACCAATTTACTTAGCCAAATGGTATCCAGAAAGACAAGGCCAACACACACTGATAGACCTGCTGGTGACTGAAGAAGCATATTCATGCTTGTATAAAATGTTGCTTTAAGTTTAACAGTACTTACCTAACCAGTGAAAAGAAAATGCTCTTTGGCACTAGGCAGACCTGTGCAATAAGTTACTTTGCAGTGGTCAATATGAAAAAGTTTAAACAACCTCTGGCACACATTATGAATTCAGCTAAAACAGTCATCAGCAATGTCCGTCGCATATCCTGGTAACAGTAAATGATGGCTACATAGTCTCTGTGCCTTCCTTACTCTCTTAATTACGGAGCCCCTAAAGGGACATGAATGCAAAATATTTTATGTCGTTCGAACGACTTAGTAACTCGTTCGAACGAGATACTAAGTCGTTCGAACGAGTTACTAAGTCGTTCGAACGAGATACTAAGTCGTTCGAACGAGATACTAAGTCGTTCGAACGACTTATTACAGCCAATCACAGATCGCTTCTCTATTTATAATGTGCCACGACTTATTAACTTCTCTTATTTGAATAAATTTCGAGCTAAGCTATGGCCGTAGCTGGTGTGTGTTGTGAGTACCGGTATTGATTCTCTGGTAGCCTATTTATGTGGGATTCAACGCACATGTAATGTAGGCCTAATGTATATTTTAGAGCATAGATATCACCCATGACGCATCATCAGAAACGATCTGTGATTGTCTGTAATAAGTCGTGCGAACGACTTAGTATCTCGTTCGAACGACATAAAATATTTTGCATTCATGTCCCTTTAGGGGCTCCGTACTTAATAGTCTTTGTTTATTTAAAAAAACAAGACAAATCCAAATGACACATTGCACCCAGCAACATGTTCAAGGCACATTAAATAGAAACATAATAATTAATGTGACCATAACAATGTATCGATGGTTGGCAAAGAAGACCGTCAGAATAAAGATACTGGCAGAACACGAATGGATGTCCAGTCCCAGCTTTTAACACCGTCATCCTGCTGACATCTGCTCTACCTCCATGCAGGATTACACACTTTACACAGCTATCAGTCAAATCATTAACATTGAAAACCACAATGGAGTCGACAACTCTAACTTCATTTTGATGTATAGTGTAATTGTACATACAATAAGGCATCTGGGTGGATAAACAGATTGAGCAAAGAACTCTCTGAAAGCCAGAACGCGTACACAACTTCGCCACTCAAACAATTCACTACACACTTGAAAATCCAGAATCAAATGAACCAAGACTGCTTCCATACATGTGGTACAGACATGAATAGAGAGGTATGACGGCGTAGTCATTGCCAACCATCGCCGCAGTCGTACCATATATGTCCAATGACACTGATCCCTTCTGTGGGACAGATGTAACGAAGCGAGGTCGATCCACTGGCTCCCTGAAAGGACGTGCACCAGGGACTTGATCAGAAACCAAGATGACTTGGAACAACTTTCGCTCGCTGTTGCTGTATGGATTACTAACCACCACAGCAGGTTGTGGAACTGCACCATGAAGCAGCACTTCTGTCTGCGGTACAATTGTTCCTCTGTATATTTCCAGCGGAAAAGATCTCCTTTCATGATCCCAAACAAAGTCAAGTCTATTATCAATCTGAAAGCCTGGACGCAGTTTTATCAGCGATACGTTGGCGGTGAGCATTGCATTGTTTGGTGGCACGTAACATGTGTCCAGCACATTCTCACATGTCCCGATCAGTTGAGGGTAGCCTTCACTCATGCGAAACGCGTGGTCTCCCGGCTGAAAAATGCCGTATGGGCATATTGCACGTCCATTCTTCAAGCCAAACAAAATATGCGAGTACACATTGCTATGCGTCTTTCGTAAGAAAATGTCATCTCCAATTCTCATATCACCGTATACTTCATCTGCTGTTGCTTGCACAGCCATTTTTGGGGAGAAGAAGACCAGAACAGACCTCACAACTATTCTAGGGCTACTTAAAAGTTATGTATTGTTTATAAAATGTTAACATCGAGTCACAGTATGCTGCTTCAAGGACATCGATTGCAGCACTCCTAGGTCAGATCACTTCCGTAAGAGCCATGCTGCATATCGCCGGTGTTTGCATTCAGAATTCCGGAGTCTTAGAGAAATAAATCTGGAGTCTGAAGCTCATTCGCAGAAGCAGAAACAGAGAAGAAGCCGAGTCTTTGATATTTACTCGCAGCACAAAGACATAAATTTGACGTTATTTATGCGTTAGTCTTCGATGTTGAACAGATTCTTGAACGTTCGACAACCAGGTGAACCACTGTATAAGAATAGACAAGACAGTTACAAAGCCTTCAGTTGTAAAGATTTTATTTATTTAAAGAGCTCAAAAAGTCAGAAGCTCTACACAATCAACTAACAAACGTTACCACTACACCAAGAACTATATATCTAAGCTATTTATAGCTGGAGAAGCAACATTGTGTACAGATGCTGATGATGATGATGCCCGAAGGTAGGTTCTATGGCTTTTGCCACCCGGGGATGATAATTATGAGTGAGATGATTTCCCGTTGCCTTCCCCATAGACGATGATGGGTAAGCAACTTGCCCAAGGTCGCTCCCCAGCAGCTTGTGCCCCTGCGTCCCACACGTGCTAGCCCGAGATATCTAAATCTCTGAATGTCTGCATTCGATTCGATTCGGTCCCCGATACTGCAATTACGCTATCAGAGGTGTCGGTTCGGGTCATGTAACTCATGTTAGGCGTCATGACGATCGTTGAGGTTCAGGTTAGGTGTCGTGAGGATAGGTTAGGGACCTAGGGCACGTGTCGTCATTATATATAGATACCACATGGAATGGGCTCCCGCTTGCGCTACGCTCACTACCTCGGAATAATTTGCCTGCCTTCTGCCAGTTGCTTAAGACCTATATTTTTAGCCGTGGCTGGGCTGGGAGCGCCTCTGAGTAGTCTTCTTGAAGGGCGCTATATAAGTTTTCGGAATGAATGAATGAATACTGTGCAAATACACTGCATACATGCTTCGGTCCCCGATAATGCAGTTATGTATGATGAAAGCTCAAGCTTCAGATTTAGTTCAATAAACCTTGTTTAGCATACGGATTCTATATGAAGCAAAGTTTCGGAAAATAAATAGCTAATTATTACCATCACGTTGAAATGTTGACATAATTTACATGGATATAATCTAAGATGGCGTCCATTTCAATTTTCAACCAATATTTTCCTAACATTACCGCTGAAATTCTCCGATATAAATAGCCGTGCCTATTCTTAGTACATTACATCATAATTGTTTTTATCTACGAATATTTTTGGATAATATTTAGAATTTTAGCCTATTATCATCTGTAAAAGAATTATGAAAATACTTATCATGTTTGTAGGCTTACTATAGCCTAAATACGATACGTCTCATACAAGTTTGTACTTGTATGAGACGTATCGGCGAATTTTGCATATTACCGGTAGGCCCTACTTCTTAAAAAGTATTATTACTTCTTAAAAAGTAGCCTATTATTACTTCTTAAAAAGTATTATTCTTAAAAAGTAATAGCCTATGCAAAATTCTAGTCGGGTCAATCTACGAAATAGCCTAACTTCGGCGAACCCCCAAAATTGCAAGAAAACGTTTTAGGCCTATGAAGAATTTCCGTTTTCCTAGGTCTGGTGAGGAACATAGGCCTAGGCTACTAAAATTACAACTTAGGCTACAAGAAATCGGACAACGGCAAGTGGTCTAATTTTGGCGGGAAAAAGATGACCGCCAATAATTGCAATGGACTAGACTTGGAGTCTGGAACAGGGCCGAATTAAGGCATGTTCAACCGAACAGGGACCCCCCACACTTTAGGGGGCCCCCACACATGCGAAAAACAAATTATTGATGAAAAATTGTTAGGCCCTACATTCTTAACAAAATTCGGCCAAACGACGAAAAAAAGGTCGTAAGCTATTTTGGCAGGGAAAATCAGTAGGCTATATTCAAATGAAATTTCGACCAAACGACTAAAAAAAGACAAAAGATTTTTCGGCCGAAGATCCCTAAAAAAATTCCGAACAGGGCCCCCACATTTCTTAATCCGGCCCTGGTCTGGAAATGAAACTGCTAGAAACAAATCATGTGACATTTTGCTAACATGCTTTTCTAGACTAGCTAATTTGACCCTCCTGAGAACGAAAATCGTGGTTAGCAAGCTTAATTTTTAGCGGCTGCATGATAAAACAAGATGGCGGCCTATCATTGCTTCAAAAGGTTGCAGTCTGGTCAATCTACAAATTAAATGATCCCAAAAATTGTAAGAAGGCGTTTTATCACTTTATGATGATTTTCTGGTGTCTTATAGCCTAGGTCTGGTGATGAACATACTAAAAGTTACAAGAAAGTGTGGAAAATGAGCATAGGCGTACGGGAGGTTTCAGAAGTGGGGGGGCGAAAATTGAAGTTCTGCCCGAAAAATTTATCCGGCCAAAAAGTTTTTTTTTTAGTCGTCCGCGACTATTTTTGCCCGAAAAACCAGACTTGCCCGAAAGTTGACGACCTTTTTTTTTTTTTTTTTTTTTTTTTTTTAGTCGTCCGCGACTATTTTTGCTCGAAAAACCAGACTTGCCCGAAAGTTGACGACCTTTTTTTTTTTTTTTTATTTTTTTAGTCGTCCGCCACTATTTTTGCCCGAAAATCCAGACTTGCCCGAAAGTTGACGACCTTTTTTTTTTTTTTTTTTTTTTTTTTAGTCGTTTGGGTCTGTGTTTGCCCGAAAAATCCACCAAACTTGCCCGAATCTGGGGGGGCAATTGCCCCCCTGCACCCCCGCCTCGTACGCCTATGAAAATGAGGGTACCCCACCGTGGCCCCATGGTGCCAGAGATTCCCAGCCCCCCCCCCCCAATTGACCTGCTCCGGGTCGAGCCCGAGCCCCCTGCGAAGGGTTGGGGTAAATTGCTTCAAAACTGTAGCCGTGCATAGCCTTGCTAACAAACAAAGCCACAAACAAACAAAGACACATACTTCACTTACGAAAATATAGGCCCTATATATTAGATAGGCTAGTCATTAGAAAATGTGAATGTATTATGTAGGCCTACTCGGATTTTTCACAGCGGCTGTATTATGTCCTCGACGAATTGATCGGGTGAGATCCTTCACCACCGCACGTCCTTTTGAATGGACGCCACGTCATTGAGGTCCCCACGTGCACGGACCGCGTGCTATAGCCCGAAATTTTGAATCTGTGAATTAAGCCATGCGCCTTCGATCGGGAAGCGAACCGCGGCCCGCACGCTCTCACAGAGTCGCGTAGGATATAGGCCTAGCCTACAGACTCCAACGCTATTAGCAGGGACGTCATTTCAGTTTTTTTCAGGGGGGGGGCAAAACTTAGCTAGCTTATGTTTCGTATTTTGTCGAGGCATATATATATATATATATATATATATATATACATATGTACACACACACACACACACACACACACACATGTAGGCCTACATAATTTATATAGGCCTATAAATATACATGTATATATCAAAACTGCAAGCAGAGCAAGCCAGTGTTTGAAGATTACGATTATACCCTGTTTAAGTTAAACGCTAGGTTAGTGGTAAACAATAATATTATATTCTTGGCATCCCTGCATGTAGGCTAGGCCTGCACATTGAGACTGCAGAGAACAATGCTGATGGTGTAGGTCTAAATTGTGAGACAGCGCCTGTGCTCTGCATGTCTGTCTCTGTCTGTCTGTTTGTCTGTCTCTGTTTTGCCCTGTTGGAGTTGTGCATGTGCACTTGCACTGTTTATCTAGTTCAATATATATATATATATATATATATATATATATAGCACGGTTTAGCACCCTTCAACATCCATACTCAGTGTCGGTCCCGATTCATGTCATGCGAGAAAAATAGAGTTGTACTTACCATCACACCTTAATATACGGGCGACTATGGTGATTTGGAAACAAGCAGAAAAGAACTTAAAAGGCAAAGCAGAACACTCTCTGTAGGCTATGACATTTACCAATTTCACTTATTTGACATTCAATAATAATCCTCTATACACGAGTCTATAGAGACACTTCAATATCAGGTCTCGAAATGAACTGAGCTTGATTCTATGTCTAATATACTATATAACTATTCTAAGGTGTCTACTCCCACTCAAAAAGCTCACGCAGAATACTATGTACTGACGCATATACTGTATAATATATAGGCCCTATAAATATATAAATATATATATATAATATCGAATACGTTATATATCCAGCTGTCTTAATCAATTTTCCTGTCCCTATATAGGCTAGCACTTAATGCGTCCAGTCGTCACATTCCTCCTCAGACCACCTCTACTCCGGCTTTGGCATAGCCTATCTGTCAACGACATCTGTGTTCGGTTGAATCGGGCCCAGACTAAGGTTTCCAGTATCAGTGTCCACAATGCTCGCTATGTATCATCCTGCCAGACTTAGAAGTCGTCTAGCTTGCTGACCTTCCCTATAGGGTCAAAGTCAGCCTTTCGCCGCCTTAAGATGTACAGTACAGACCTCGGTATAGATAGGGAGGAAGTTCCTCCCTTTCATCATCAGGATTTACGGCCCTGACTTGTACATTGTTGACCTCTATAGGGGTGTTCTGCCAGTTTAGCTATTTTCCAACCTAGCACACGAGATACATTCAATCTCTTGTGATGTTTCTATCACTTTAGGAAACCACTCTGTGCAAAGTTCTTACATCCGAAAATTACCAGATCACAGCATGCAGTGACATGCATGGATACATGTAGTAATTGGTCTTCTGCTGTCTTAGATTTCAAGTGAAAAATAAAGATCTCTTATTTTGATCAAAATGAGAAAATGCACTGATATACATAAAAAAATTGTTTTTCCGCCAAATTCAGGGGGGGCAAATGCCCCCCCCCTGCCCCCCCCCAATGACGTCCCTGGCTATTAGGCTAGGCCTACCGATGTAGCTGACTGGGTCAATCGTGATCATCATTTTCAATTCGTCATATAATAGAGCGCTAGGCCTATTACACATGTAGGCTATAGGTCTATTCAGTTAAAGAGCCAAGCATAGGGCCAATGAATACAAGAAAAGTACGTTATTCGTAAGGAAAAAACAAAAGAAAAAAGAAGAAAAGACTAGAGAACAGTCACAAAACAGTCACACGTGGGGCGTGGTGGTGTAGTGGGTAGGCTATATGTCAGTGATGTAGGACTCGAGTCCGGCAAAAGACTCGAGTCCGACTCGAGACCGATTTTCTGCGGACTCGGACTCGGACTCGGGCTGTCAGGACTCGGACTTGGACTCGGACTCGAAGCCCTGGACTCGAAATTTGACTCGGTGACTCGGTTTCCGAGTCACGGATATTCCGTGGAACAGGCGACAACCTGCATTGACACACCAATTAAGACATTTCGTCTGCTTTCTTGATCAATCAAGTGACTCATCTCAAACAACGGAACCCTTGTAGCCTGCGGGGTTAGGCTAAGTTCGTAATGAAACAACCTGACATTGAAATTATGTCACGGATGGCTGGGCACCGCTGAATATAGGCGAGGGATGGTAATAACAGGTTTATTTGATGTATAGTCGGTGTTGGGTTACGGGAGGGGCTAGTTGAAATATTTGAACATGAGCTTATAATAAGCTTACATATAGTAGACCTGCACAAACAATACCAGGCATTCATGGCATGCAAAGGTCTATATCCAGTTTGATATTTTGACACCTCAATTGACTTGGCATTAATATGCTGATCTGATCGAACGAACATAGACTTCTAGTCTATCGAAATGTTTATTACAAATGAGGATAGGAGGTTGGAGGTGTCTACTGGCTACTTGCGGCTGGTGGCTATTAGAACTTCTCTCATCTTGGAATCGGGCACAGAGGTTTAGGCCTACTTAGGCCTACATCTCCATTAATAGATCGGATAGGCTACTACATAATTGGAGGATTGCAACGTGCAGGCAAGGTCGTAGCACTTAGTTGGTCTGTGTTGGGGTATTGGAGTAGCTGATATAATCACAGTGAATAGACGCCATTTCCCAAAACCACAGATTCAGAACATTTACTAGAGTAGGCCTAGAGGCATTGCTGATGGGTGGCAGTTTTTGGTCCAAAATCTCAACATAAGAGACTTCACAAGGTGCACTGTTGAACTTAATTGTGTTTTGTCAGTGGAAGGATATTTGTATATATTTCAATGCGCCAGATTATCAAAAAACGTTATCTAATTCAGTATTTTTAAAGTTCAATTTTGATAAATTACACTTGAAAATACCATTAGCATAATTAGTGTTGATATTTTTTCTATGTCATTATGTTGAGTGTTTCAGTGGATCTTGATGTTACTGGACTCGGACTCGGACTCGATCCTTAGTGACTCGGACTCGGACTCGGACTCGAACTCCCTTGGACTCGGACTCGACTCGGACTCGGCTTAGCAGGACTCGGACTCGGACTCGGACTCGGCCCAGGTGGACTCGACTACATCACTGCTATATGTTCGTCGTCTTGCCGCCGAAAGGTTACAGGTTCGAATCCACCTCAAATCCCCGCGTAGGGACCTAAAGCAAGTCCTTCACTCGTAACTGCTCAGCGCTTCGGCGTGAAACTCTGATGCGGTGTCCGCTCTGTCGTTGGGAGCGCCTCTGAGTAAAGAGCTTGAAGGGGCGCTATAACAAGTGCGCATACAAACAAACAAACAAACACTATTATGTACTGTTAATGAAAGGACACAGCACGCATTTAACCACACAAAATTGTATAATATTAACAGGGCATAATGGATATAGTGTGGCTGGACGGTCATGGACGGCGTCCATGCACTTATTTTCGAATCTGAATGCCGCCCTGCACTTATTTCGCCAGCGCATAGCCTACTGGAAGTTAAGACATAAAACGAGATCATAATAGTCTAATAACCAATAATTATGCATTATAACCCTATAGTAGCCTATAATAGGCTATTTTTATTCAACCCACGTAAACTCAGTGTTGTACAGTAACGAAGTAAAAGTAACGCGTTACTGTACTTAAGTAAAAGTTTGAGTACTTTCAAATGTAACGAAGTATTGATAAAATGAAATACTTTTACTTTCAACGAAGTAAAATTTTACCCATATTTCAGTACTTTTACTTCGTTACAATTTATGCGACACTCGTTACAATGTTCGTTACTTCAAAGCGATAATTAACATTTCGTTTCGCTAAGCTAAAACAGCTGATTTAAATTTGCATGCCTAAAAATAGATTTTCGATGGGTGGTGCATGCTGGATGCACTGCCATTTCTGCAGCAGAACGACTCTTCAGCTGTGCATTGTGCTAACAATGAATCGGAAGCGTGCGTACTAGACTCAACGATAAGTGCCATTTCGAGAATTTAGTATTTTTTAAGATTAATAATCGATTGAGTTAAGCTTATAGAAAGACTCAATACTTTTACTTTTTACTTAAAAAGTATTATTTGAAGGGGCTACTTTTTACTTTTACCTAAGTAAAATTTGTGATGAGTACTTTTACTTTTACTTAAGTAATTAAAATCCATTTTACTTTTACTTTTACTTAAGTACATTTGCCCGATACTTTCAACAACACTGCGTAAACTCACGTAGAAGAGTGCACAGACTCGGTCTTTGACGTCTTCCATTTGTTGTTGGTTCTTGATGCTGATCTGTGATCATCAGTCGAGAAGTCTGGCACAGAGGTGACAGAGCACGCCGTCACACAATGTTCACGACACCGTTTATGACATATGCTTATATGGCACTGTGTACTTCCGGCCTAACGACACTTTTTCATTTCGAAGATGATTAGTGTCGGAGGCAGAGTAGCCTACAACCTCTCACTCCACGTTTATATTGCGACCGAGCCATCCGCAGTAAAGATCCGAGAAATTAATCTCTCATGAGAGTGAGAAGCACTCCTCTTATATAGGCCTACTGTTCGGCGCTTGCAGCTTATATAGCCCATAGACTGTAGCCTGAGCCTCTTCTTAGAATAATTCTGCTGAATCAACGCCCAAGTGACGTAAAAGGAATACCCTTAGCTTGCAGCGTCATTTTAAGGGATTCCACAGTAAGTTTAGTAGGCCTAACTGTTAGCGAACCATAGCTTGCAGCGTCATTTTAAGGGATCCACAGTAAGTTTAGTAGGCCTAACTGTTAGCGAACCATAGCTTGCAACGTCATTTTAAGGGATTCCACAGTTAGCGAACCAGAAGCTGCGATTTCAGTCACGACGTCGTGATGAAAATCGCTGAATAATTTTCAATGTTATTTTCATCAGCAACGACCAAGCCCACGAATAGACGGCGCGCATTGGTCGATGGGTGCTGCTCGCAGGCCTCGCCGTTTAGGCCTACTGGTAGGCTAGCTGTTAGCTCAATTTCCGACAACTCGCTAGTCGCTATAGAGTTCCTTGAAATGACGGCACAAGCAGGTGACAATTAATGTGTTTGCTCAACTTAGCTGGCAAGCTACACTTTTCATACGTCCTCTAGGCCTAGGCCTATGCGATTGTGATAAATATTCATGACCTGAGCACAGCGACGAAGTTTGTCAACCTTAGGTGATGGCTGTAAAAGTAAGTGCGCAAGTAAGTAGGCCTAATTATATTCTGTCATTTTGTCGGAAGCCAATATCTTACTCATAGTGCAAAGTTGCAAACGATGCAATTATCAAAATGGCGGACACAAGCTAGACAATGTGATGCAGCTGAATAGCAAGATTTCTTATCTTTACGTTACCAAACCCAACCGGAATCACGCTAAACGATTCCTGACTAGTTTCTACTAAGCAACAAGCTAAACTAGTTAAGCTTAGTATTTTGTAGTTAAACTGGAGAGTTAAGGCATCTTCATCTTAACCACGATGTAAGAATTTATACATCGTGATCTTAACGCACATTCTTGCTGTCACCATCCACCATTGCTCCAGCGTCACTCGGACTGTCGGACAGTCGGACTCACTCCGATAGCGAGGGATGCCACTCTGAACTTTAAAAAGGTCAGATCCAGTAGAAAAAGGATAGAAAAGGCTAGATTGAGAATTTCTCTAAAAACTTACATCGATTTGCTCCATTCCCCCGCCCATATGCGCAACTACCCTATGGGACCCACGGGACGCGTCCCCCCAACTTTTGAGTGGTCCCCTAACTTTATTATTATGGTCCCCAACTTTTAGGACGTGATTCATTATGGTCCCCCCCAACTTTTAGGACGTGGTTGCACCTATGCCCCCGCCGTTTAAATTTATGGTGACCTTTTATATCTTTTGTTCTAAAGACTAAAATCTACAATTTTTAAATCCAAAAATCACAATTTTCTTCATTTTCACGTATATTGTGCATTTTCACCTAATAAAGTTATTTTTATGTAAATATGTGGGAAAAGCGCCTTGAGAACAAACTAGATCCCAGTGTGAGAATTGTTGAGAAATAACTGGGGTTGGGGGGTTGGACCATTATTCACTTGGAATTGGGGTGTAGAAAACATACTTTAACATGGGACTCTAAGAAAGACTGGGAGTTGAAACCCCTCAACCCCCCGGCAATTCTCACCCTGCTAGATCCTAAAGAAAACACATAGAAACCTAGACAAAATCGGAAAATCTAGATCTAGGCGGGAAAAGCTATGATCGAGTGTCATCCTTGCCGATAGGGTCTATTAGGCTTATTATATCCTATTATACAGAGCCACACACACACAAACTGCACAACTCACTTACGCCACCAAGTGACTGGAGCTGCAATAATTTTCGTTTATTCAACAGTCCGGTTGACAGACCGTAGCCGGTTGCAGTGTGCAATTATTATAGGCCTATGCATTTGAAAAGTTTACAGGAACTCAGATCGCAGAATTGTGAATAGCCTACACAAACCTTAACTACACTAACTGAACAGACGGCCTGCAATAAATGGCGCTAATAGCAGCAGAGCATGTCCGCCCAACGGGGGCTCGAACTCGTTACCTCTTGCACTCTACGCCAGCATGTGTTATCAAGGGTGGATCCAGGGGGGCAGTCCGGCCATGGCCCCCCGTATAGAACTGTCCATGTATCGTGCCCCCCATTTGGTTTAAACAAGCTTTCGAACAATGTATATTTTTGTATAATGAGGACATTTTGACAGTTTGACTGGTTGGATGACTAAAAAAGTCATCAACTTTTTGGGCGGACAAGATGGTATACTTTACCCGAAATTTTGACCAGATGACTAAAAAAGGTCATCAACTTTTTGGGCGGATACAAAAAACATTTACACACCCCAAGGCCAAGAATTTTTGCCCCCATCCAAAGTTTCTGTATCCGCCCCTGCATGTTATCCATTATTCCACCGGGCCCATTTGCACCTTGCAGCAATAAAATAACTATGCAATATGTGCCTTGCTTAGCCTACTGTAACAGTAAATAAAACATGTACCATTTCACAAAGTAACGCTACAATAGGAAAAGTTGAAGATTTGAAAATCGATGAGAGGAAATTTGGGGGTTCTTGTGATCAAGTCGACAGACTTGTCCATCCATAGATAAACAACCTTTATAAAGTTCTAGTAGGCTATGTAGTATTTCGAACTTTTAGAAGGATTTCAGTTAGGCCTAATATTATGGTAAGCCAATGATAATGGTCAGACAAGCGTATCTTGCGGAGCAATTGGCCGAGCTGCTCATTAGGCCTACGGACTGTAGGCCTAGGCTATACATAACTTAATTGTGACCTTCCTCACGAACCGCACACACGTAACAAAATACAATGGGTTGGTCTCGAATGCAGCTGACATCAACGCTAGCATTGTTCTGGGATCTGGTCTGGGTCCTTTGAACTTTTTAACGGCCATTTCGAAACTCAAGTCAGTAGGCTATACGTCTCCGAAACCGCATGGTCAAATACGCTGACGACACTTACCTGTTATTAGGCCTACTCACGTCTGCAGCTATTCATTGTCATAACCCAGCCATAGGCGTAACTTTCTATTGTGACGGTGGTGTCCAGTCACCACCACTTTTAAAAGTGGTCGTGACAGTCACCACCACTTTTTGGTCCGGTAAATATTTTTTGGGCTGTTTAACTTGATTATTATAGTGGGCCTATGCCATTGCGATGTTATTTAGTCATAAATAGAGTACAATTGTGTCTCTCAGTGACTAACATCGCAATGGCATAAATTATAGTTCTAATAACGTCAGACATGCTTTTATGTTTGAAAAATATTTATTTGCCAGACCATTGTATTTCAAGTTGTCAGCTGGATTGGCGTGATGGTGAATGCAACTACAATGTATAAGCAAAAAGTGCAATTGCACACTAGGCCTAGGCCCTACTTTGAGGTAGAATTGAAGTGGCTATCGAGAAAGACGAATTGAATAAGATTATAGGCGGAATCCGGATAAAATGTGTGAAAGAGCTGTGTTTTAAACGTTGACTTAATGATCCGTGAGTGGGGATATCGTGGGGCGCACCAGCGAGAGAGACGAAGGGGTAAACGAGTGAGAATGGAGAAGGAAGGGAGGAAGAGTTCTCGCAAGAGTTTATACTAGGTTCGTATCTGGATAGGGATAAGAAAGTCAAGGAAAAAATGGAAGGGAGTTGTGAGCAAAGGAATAGTCACCACCACTTTTCAGGGAAAAGTTACGCCCATGAACCCAGCAACAGCAGAAAACTGTACCGAACAAAGGTAATAGTAATTTAATAAATAATAATCAATTGCAATAATAAGTACTAGTGAATAATAATAATATTAATATTAATATTAATAATAAACAATAATAAAAATCGGGCCAATAATACAACTAATAATAATATGTGAGAAATAAAGTTTTGCATAACATGATCTATTCCTTTTTAAATCGTTTAGAAATCGTTTAGAAATCTAAGTCTACTAAGTCACTGGCTACATTTAGTTAGAGCTATTATAGCCTAAACAGTTTTTGATATCCTGCTACTAATCATATTACTTTATGTTTTGTTTTGTTCTGTTTCTTTTTTTTATTTCGATGCACCAAATATAAATATGAATGGTGCTTTGAGTAATTGTTTTTAATGTAGCCTACATGATAGGCTACAAGTTATAGTAGGCCTACCAGATACAGTAAAAATAATAATTTAAACGAGTTCTAAATGATTAATACAGATTTTATTAAGATCGACACCATGACAAGTTGTTTGTGCCTGCAAAATGTAGACTGTTCACTCTTCAGCCACTTCAAATGTACATGTCTTTTGATCATGCTCTTGGTTCAACATCTCAGATTCAAAACGAGATTTGTTTGCAAACTGACAGACCCAGTTTTCAATATCAAGTCTAGAATATCTATAATAATAAAGAAGAAACTATGTGTGTGTGTGTGTGTGTGTGTGTGTGTGTCTGTCTGTTTGACCGGAATGCATTTCCACAGTTTTCGAGCTTTTCACTCCAAACCTTCACTACTGTGTCCGTCTGGGCATGAGACGCAAAGTTGGGGGGTTTGCAAATATCCCCCACCATGGGGGCCAAAATGGGGGGCGAAACCCCCCAATTTTTTTTCATAAAATGCAGGTATTGATCTCAAACTTTGCACCTAGACAGAGGGCCATCGAAACCACCCAGTTAAGTGGTTTGCGAATCTTCCCCACCATTGGGGTCACGGTGGGGGAGGCGAAGACGGCAGTTTATTAAACACCTTTTAAAACGCTTACATGATTATTATATAATTGGCGAAAGGAGATAATTTAAATGATCTTCGAATTTGCTTTGCTGCCAAGTCCTACTATTATACGCGTTGGCCTACGGGTGGAGGTCGGAGTTAGGGGTGGCGTGTTGTGGGGGGGGGGAATTTTCACGAAAACCCATATTTCACGTGTGGTGTACCGGTGGATAGGTCGGAGTGTGGTCGGGTGTTGACGGTCGGGTGGGTGGGTTTGGGTTTGGGTTTGGGTTTGCGGGTTGGTTTAGGGGTGGGAGTGGGGGTGGGGGTGGGTGGGGGTGGGAGAGAAAATTTTCCCGAAAACCAAAATTTCACCGATGGTGTACCGTTGCAGGTCGGAGTGTTGTGGGGGCGGGGATGGGGTGGGGTTGGTGTGTTGGTGGAGGGGGTGGGTTGGGATGGGCGGGATTGGGGTGGGGTGGGGGGTAGGTGTGAGGGTGGGATGGTGGGGTGGAGGGGATAGGGTGGGGCGGTTGAACGTGGTGGGGTGGTGAGGTGGGGGGTTTGGGGTGGAGGTGGAGGTGTGGTGAGAGGTGGGGTGGAGGAGATGGCATGGAGGCGGGTGGAGTGGTGGGGGCGGGTGGAAGGAGTGGGGTGTGCAGGGTGGGGTGTGGCATTGGGGGTGGCGGTGGGGTGGCGGTGTGGAGTGTGGAGGGGGTAGGGTGAGGGCAAGTGAACTGGGTGGGTGGACGGGGTGGGAGTTTGGGGTGAAGGTTGAAGGTGTGGTGAAGGTGGGGTGGAGGGGTGGGGTTTGGCGGGTGGAGGTGTATGGGGTGGGGTGGGGCTTTGGAGGAGGAGGTGGGGTGTTTGGTGTGGTTGGGCTGTTGCCGGGTTGAAAGAGTGGGGTGCACGGCGTGGAGTGGGGCTTGAGGTAGGGGTGTAGGAGGGGTGGAGGGGTAGGGTGGAGGCGGGTGGGGAGTTTGGAGTGGAGGTTGGGGTGTGGTGGGGGCGGGGTGGGGTTGTGGAGGGGTGGAGTGGAGGTGGGGGTGTGGTTGGGTTGGGTTGTGGCCGAAGCGGGTCGTATCCTAAATTTCCCGGGCAACGCCGGGTACCCCTTCTAGTACTTAATAAGGAATCCGTTTGGTGTTGGACATTTATACAACGAAATATTGGAAAGTATGTTTAGTATGGCCTAATTGAGTCTAGGCCCCTTATAATTAATTAATTATAGGGCTTCTGTTGAAATGTCTTCAAAGCCCAACAGTATGAAGTCAAGCCTATCATGAGTGAATGATGCTCGTCTGGATTAATACATGTAAGTCGTCTCTATAGCTGCGTTGCCTGCAGACAATGCGCATTGTTATTATATTGTGTTGTATTGTTATGCAACGGGCAACACGCGTAGACCTATATATATGGAACCGAAATTAGTAGCAACACTGCAACAGCGAAGCTTGGCAATGATGCTCATTGATTAACCGAGGATTTGGGAAAAATAGCATTAAGCTTCTGCAATAGGCTAAATACTGTACTGTACATGCACGGCGCCTGCAATGTTGTAGGGCGGGTATACGCGCTTTAATTAAGAGAAGAGGCGAATCGGAAAACGTGAGAATAGGTCGATATATAAAAATTATTCGCCCCATCGTCGATACTCGCATAGCTCAAGCTAACTCGATCATTTTCTCGTCAATATAATTATTAATGGTCTTGTAAAGCATAATATTAATTGAGCTATTATAATATTAATTAATTGGTCAGCTCTAGGAGAGAGAAGAGGTGAATCGGAAAACGTGAGAATAGGTCGAGATATAAAAATTATTCGTCCCATCGTCGATACTCGCATAGCTCAAGCTAACTCGATCATTTTCTCGTCAATATAATTATTAATGGTCTTGTAAAGCATAATATTAATTGAGCTATTATAATATTAATTAATTGGTCAGCTCTAGGAGAGAGAAGAGGTGAATCGGAAAACGTGAGAATAGGTCGAGATATAAAAATTATTCGTCCCATCGTCGATACTCGCATAGCTCAAGCTAACTCGATCATTTTCTCGTCAATATAATTATTAATGGTCTTGTAAAGCATAATATTAATTGAGCTATTATAATATTAATTAATTGGTCAGCTCTAGGAGAGAGAAGAGGTGAATCGGAAAACGTGAGAATAGGTCGAGATATAAAAATTATTCGTCCCATCGTCGATACTCGCATAGCTCAAGCTAACTCGATCATTTTCTCGTCAATATAATTATTAATGGTCTTGTAAAGCATAATATTAATTGAGCTATTAATTAATACATCTATTATAGTATTGGAACCGGGCTACTGTTTCAAGATTGATAAAGTGTTCTTTCGTTGGAGGACTAAGTTGCATTGTTATCGACAGGCCTACTTCACTCTGCAGCGGTAACCCGAGATTCTTGAAGATTGTTCTCGAGGAAAAGACATAGAAAACAAAACGCTGCAACCAATTATTATATACCTACGTTCGATATGACACTTGGCGGGAAAACATTTCGAGGATCAAGCAATTAAATCTTCTGCAGCACCGACAGAACCTTCCATAGCATACAACACCGACAGAACGTCTACAGTCTGGGATTCGTATCTCCTTGTCAACACGTCGTGTAATTTGGAAAGTCATCCATCATCTTTCGTAAGGTCGATCTTCTAGCCAATTCCTACAAGACGGCATTGTCCCCTTAGTTCCATAAACAACAATTGATTGATTAATTTCCAGTTGACGAAATGAATCATCAGATGCCGTCAGATCCTCCTCTTCCACCTCCGCGGAGACCATTCCGTCGGAAGGAGTTCGTGTCCTACATTGAACTGGAAACCGGAAATTCCGTGAACAATCCGGTTCTTCTGGACCTGGAGGAATCGAGGCTGGGCCGTCATCTCTGTGGATCCGAGATCCGGACGAAATCCCGCGTGTACGAACGGAGGAAGGACGGCCTCTGCATCCGGGTTTCGCGTCGGAAGGGTCGAACGATAGAGGGCGCCCTGACACCTGGCGACGAGATTCTGGAGATTAACGGTCACGTGATGTCGCTCGTGTCAATTGACACAGCCAGGTATACATACGACTGTCGCCGTTCTAACCCAGTATCATCATCAGATATATAGGTTGTATACGTGTATAGTGTTAGATCATGTGAATATGTATGTATTAGATTATATATTTACCAATAATATATATATATATATATATATATTGGTAAAGATATTGTCAAGCGGATCAACAGAAAATAAATAATATGGGCATAGGCCTATAATTATGCTTAGGTTTCTGCTGCTGTAATGCTCTTAATCTCAGGTGGGCCTATAGTAACTGTTCAACTCACAAGCATTAATTATGAGGCCTATACTGTAACAGGTATAGCCTACCGTAATGCTATAAGCCAGAAACACTATGCAGATGGGTCAAACTACTGGCTAATTAGACCAGCTTCCGCCCTTTGCATGCTGTTGGTCCACCCCTACCAGAACACAGGGTGCAGGTGGACACGCTGGCACGGGCCTACGATTTTGAGTGGCCTATTCTTCATGACAGAGAATCAAAAGGGATAGGATAATAAATAAATATAGGCATATTTAAGCCTGATGATTAATGCTGATGAAACTGCTGCACTGGTTTCTCATTGTCTCCTTGGCTAGGCCCTATGCTTCGGCCTAACTGTGTGAACTCTGCTGTCCAGTAGGCCTATCTGTTGGCCTATAACTTGCAACGCCCATCTATCTGTCTCTAACCATTTTTGCCGATTTCAACATCGTTCATGGTGACTGTAGGTGGATACTAAAAGAGTCCATCCTGTCTGGCGTTCTCCACCTGGTCACAATTCGCGACACCGATTCCACCTGGAAAGAGGAAGACAAGGACGCTCTTTCGACCGATGACAAACACGTCAATGCTCCAGATTCCACAGATGGAAAATTCTATCCAGGCTCTAAGCATCTTCGGCCCGACAAAAACAGCGACCAAAGGGTTGTTGGATTCAGCAAAGGTTACGATCCACCCAAAGTGACGCGACTCATCGAACGATTCGAGACAACTGGTGGTTCGTCGGACCTCAACACATCTTACTCGTCCGATTCCAATTTGACCAGGAACATAACTCCATTTCCGGTGGAGGTGTTCCACACCCAGACAACGAAGAAGAAGTTGCAACGATCGCCGGTCGACGTGAACGACAACCAGACATTGCAGAGAAACACGAAATCCGACACACCACCAGACACTACTGATAATAGTGAAACACGTCACACACCGTCAACATTCGCAGAACAAGAAGATGACATCATCCAGACGTCAATAACGAGCGTCACGCTGTCTGACACAAGTCACACACAGGAGTCAACAATAAAGAACAAAGAGGCGAAAGCATTGTTCATTGGTGACATGTTGATGTCAAGAATGAACGCAAGGCTGTCACCATCTCTACGAAGTGACATACAGCAGTTGCTACCAGGAAAGAAGCCAGAAGTGACAGTATCAGCCGTGAGTGACAACCGCATGACAAGAAAGAACCTGACATTGACTTCACGTGACACGAATGACCTTGATACATCAAGGACGAAGGAAGCACCGGTGGCAGTGAGTGTCAGTGACATTCAAACGGTGACAGTTGTGAAGTGCGTTGGTGGGAAGAAACTCGGCTTCAGCATCGTTGGTGGAAGTGACAGTCCGAATGGTCCGATCGGAATCTACGTTAAGACCATCCATCCAAATGGACTTGCGGCGGAATGCGGATGCATCGAGGAAGGTATGCTGTACTACATGTATACACACAACTTTCCAATCGTCCTGTATTGAGAGACGTACATGCAGAATTGTATATTTTGTATGAGTACCGGTAGTGGCGTAATTAGAACTTTTCGCTTGTGGGAGGGGCTGTAATAGCACGAGCCCATAGTGGGGCTGAGGTGCTTCAGTATATGGGGGGGGGGCTTCAGCATCTTTTGAGGGGCTTAGCACCTCCTCCATGTGCAACTGCAGTGTGATAGTACATTGGTCGGCGTTATGATTTGACTATCTCGGAGACAAGGAAGGTTCAAAATCTAACGCAATTATGCTCTGACCTGTTAAAAAATGTTAACTCTTTCTAAGTTTGGAAGAAGAGTAAAACATAAAACTGTGGTAGGTCTATATGCCTATGCTTTGTCCCGGCCTCATGTAGGCAAAACGGATATATCTAAATGCCTTGCCCTTTCTATATAAGCCCATCTTGTAAGCGTCTTACTAGTCTGCTGTATACAGGAAGAATAATATTATAATAATGCATAGCACACTTTTAGTCATACGATCTTTAGTATTGTTTACTGATGCAGGAGATGAGATGCTGAAAGTGAACGACCAAGATCTCCCGTCTCTGAAGCACGCAGAAGCTGTAGACATCTTCCGCAACTTACACAATGGTCCAATCCGACTGACCTTTCGAAAAACCAAACCTCAAACTCAAAGGCACATGGAGAAGCGAGGGCAGAATAACACATCCAAGTCTTCCTCCTCGTTTCTGCACAACACCACAATCACATCACCATCATCTGGCAACTACTATTCTTTGATTTCACCGGCCAAATTCAAGTCCTCCAACAGGAGCAACAACCCAACTTCATCAGTATCGTTGTCAAGATCGGATGCTTGCTGGAAGAAGCTGAAGGACTCGTTGAGAATGTACGGCAGGAAATGTCCAAGGATCAGAGCGAACAATTCGTCCGGACAAGTCCCGACGAACAAGACTTCCTTCATCAACCAATACCGTTCGTTGGTTCGGACTCGGATCGAGAAACCAGACTTGGACGGAAGTCGTGGACTTCTTAATGATGACAGTAGCAACAACGCAGCCGTGAATGACGATGATGAGCAAAATTTTCAGTTCACGAGAAAGGTCAGAGTTTTCAGTCTAAAAGACACAAGAGTTTTCAGTCTTTAACAATTTATTGAATTTATAAGACGTCATAGAGTATAGGCTTACACGAACTTTTAACACGGCTTTTACATGTTTAAGTGTTAGATCTCAATAAAATTTCTCGAGAAATGACTCAGAAGTCATTGCATTTAATGAACTAGTTAATTAATTTCTTTTTAATATTTATGTATTTAAAGAAGTCAAATAATATTATGGATGATGCCATGCAGTAGGCTATAATAAGCGGCTATATCGCAGAAACAAGCACACGCATGCAGTTGGCTCTATGATAATAATTATGGATGACGACTAAGCATTCTGGATGATCAATTAATAATATTTGAAGTCTCGGGTCAGCAGAGACGGAGGGCAAGGGTCAAGGCTGGGCTGCTAGAACTCATATTATACAGGCACAGTTGATGACTCATGCTAATTTTTGAATAGACTATTAGTGACACTTCACTACAATCAGTTTATAATAATATTTTTATCGTTAATCATGCCCGCATTTTAAAAATTATTTTTTAGTTGTTTCTGTTAAACAAGCATGTATAGGCCTATGAGGCCTTAGTATAAATACGGCAAAGACCACATTCCTGAGCATATGATTAGGCAAAGGGAGGACAGCACTTACGCAATTCCCACTCCTATTGGTATGGTAATATGTTGACTGAACATTTATTGAGTTGGAAGTTGATAGAAAGACTGAGACCATAAATTATCTTATTGATGTCCATGTCTCAAAATAACGAGAAGTTTTATTTAGATTTTAGACCAATCATTTGGTCAACAATTTGATTTAAGCACACCGAATATCGTCTCCAGAATAATTATTTCAACCGACTTGGTTTCTTTCTTAAGACTTCTAACGCGCCATCGTTCAATTACCTCCTCGATCTGTCCCTGTTGCTGGACGTGCATCCACGGATACATTACGTCACACGACGTCACTCGTGACGCTACAGCACGTGACAGGCGTCATGGTCGACTGGAGATGGAAATGAAGAGATGGTCCGTTGAATATGGAATCAGTGAATCAGTGGATCGGACGAAGGATTGTTCATCATGTTCAAACGGATGGAGACTAATGAGCCGATGAACGGAAGTGCTCGCGCAGACAGACAGACGGACAGACAGACAGACAGACAGACAGACAGACAGACAGAGGGGCAGACGGACAGACGGACAGGTAGAGACAGAGCGACGTGAGACAGACATGGAAGGAAGGCTACAGAGAAAACAGGAAGTTGATTTGACGGGTAGAGGCACGATGACATCATTGCCGGAAGTCGAAATTATATTTGGCATTTGAAAGAAGCTGCGAATCATGCGCCGCATGCTAATAAGTATCGGTCTGGAACGTATAGACAGACAGGCAGACAGACAGATAGATAGATATACAAACAGACAAACAGAGGGACAGATAGATAGATGGACTGACAGACAGACGGACAGACAGACAGACAGACAGATAGACAGACTAACTGATAAACTGACAGATAGACAGACTAACTGATAAACTGACTGACTGACTGACTGTCTGACTGACTGACTGACTGACTGGCTGGCTGACTGACTGACTGACTGACTGACTGACTGACTGACTGACTGACTGACGGACGGACGGACGAGAAAGCATAGGGAGACAGATACAGTTACATGTATGCCAAAAAAGGTCGATATACAAACAGACAGACAGAGACAAAGGCAAGGTATAATATTATATAATCTTTAGACGTTTGGAACTAACACCTACGATTACGATCGCTTTAAGGTTGTAAACTGTTCGAAGTGATTAGTGAATTCATTGGAAGCGAAAGATGCAACAATAGCCTACATAGGCTAGTAATTATTGTTGTATCCGTTTAAAACTGTATCAAATGAGAAAACAGAAAAAGCACGTGGAAATTCTGGCGTAGAGTCTAATAATCTATTCGTTTTTAGCTGTGAGCAACCACGTGTCGATTGCCATGTGACGAAGACTGTGGCATTATAGACTATATAGGCCGTTTCAACTCTAAACATCGTCGTGAAACCTCGTAATAAATGATATACATGTATCATTGTCATCGTCATCTAAACATTTTATAAAAGTTTCTGTTAGCTGCCATTGGCGCTTTGCTATTGTGTTGTTTGCCTCGGGTTCTGCTGAAAATAAGATAGCCCTCCCACTTTTGGTTTGGCCAAACCAGGAGTGATCCGGCACTCAGGCCATTAGTGTTAAGCCGAACCCACTGCTGTAAAGCCGACCTGCGTGTCGTGCTATAGTGGGCCGTATTTAGTATAACCTGTATACCTGTAATCATTCTGCGGTTTTTCAGATTGAATGTTAATAAACGAAGATTATTATCATCTAACTTTTCGATACAAATCAAGCTCTCAGATGCAGATGGAAGAAATATTTGAGGATAAAATGGCTCAAAATCAAATAAAAGTAAACATTCTTTTCGAAATAAATTTGGTATAGCCTACTGTCCTGATGTTCCACCCGTGAGATCCATTGCATAGGCCAACGAATGGACAGGCAGACAGATATTCGTAATAGTTAGACAGGAACAGACACACACAATGACACACATAAACAGAGAGGCAAGCAGACAAATATGCGGTCTTACAGAGAGACTGTCTAATTTTTGTTTTTGGAGCAGACAGACAATGCATAGGCGAAAGTTGAACTAAGTTTGAAAGCTGACAAGAGCGAGAAAGTGAGACCAACAGCAGATCATAAAAAATAGATGATTAATATGATGAAAGCTAATATGATGTTAGATGATAACATGACTAAAAGAATGGCGGAGAGATGAAATTAATGTCAACAAAACACACACTGCAGCTGCTGTATCCTGCACGTCGACCAGGAACTTCAAATTGGACTGTCACGAACAGTAATATAATTAGGCTATAATGTGCGAACGGGTCTGTTATAAAACACCATTACGCAGGCCAAATTTGTTCGGATCGAATGGTAACCTATTTGACCCTTTTTAAGAGCAAGGGGGTAAAACATTAATTACAGCAGGCCTAATCGAAATACTGTCTCGAATTTACGAGTGCAATTTAATTTTATAGAAATTTCCAGAAATACAGACGAATTAACGAGAATAGTAGGCTATTAATTATTAGTATGAGCTGGCCACATTCTAGTTTTCACAGCAGGATGCGTAGAAAGTAGGCCTACATGTACACCGTACAAGCAGAGTTTAGGCTACTTAGCATTGTGTTCGTTAGCTAAGGCCTACCTACTTGTGTTCTGCAGGCAGCACAAACAAGAACGCGTGAGATCTAAGCTTATACTTAATGTGAATTTATTGTGAATTAAAGTCGATAATGATGGAACACAACCGTCAAAGAGCTAAAGAAGATAGATCTATTTGTCTTACTCAATAGGCGCATAAAATAAGAAACGAATGTGCACGCCTTGCATCGACATGTTGAAATAAGGTAAACAACTGTTGCTGGTTTATTATAAAGCAGATTCAGCTTTGCAGTTTGCTGTTCTTCGATTGAAGAAATGAACGAACTTAGGCCTGCAGATCGTTCATATAATAAAGTACATTGGGGCTCATGATATTGTGCATGAAAGATGCTATGCTGTAAAAGTGTAAGTGTTCGCAAATGTTCTAAAGTTGCAGCCGAAGTCGTCCTGATGATTATTATCATTAAGATAATGAACGCTTATAAGCTTATAGTAGATCTATCTCTGATAGTATCCTGATCAGTGTGATCCTTATTTTGATCAACGCCAGTATCGTCCTGAGTAGAACACGTAGGCCTAGATGCAGTCTAATAATGATATATATCATTTGATTTAGTACTTGTATTAGTAGTATTGGTGGTAGTGGGGTGGTGGTCGTAGTGGTTGTAGTAGTAGTAGTTGCAGAAGTAGTAGTAGTAGTAGTAGTAGTAGTAGTAGTAGTAGTAGTAGTGGTAGTAGTAGTAGTAGTAGCAGCAGTAATAGTAGCAGCAGTATTAGCAGTAGTAGCAGCAGTAGTAGCAGCAGCAGCAGCAATAGCAGCACCAGCGTAGAAGTAGCAGTAGTAGTCGTAGTAGCAATAATCAGTAATAGTGATAATAGAAAAGGGCATGTATACCTACCAGTGATCGTCCTCATGATATCATAATTATTAATGATCTTAATATCCACAATATGTCTATCGCGATCATCGTCGTCGTTGTCCTTTGTCGTCGTCAGCCACAATCCTGATATTTTCGTCATCATTAGCAACAACAACAATAGCAGCATGATAAACATCAATCTCTGTATTTTTATTTAGACTCAGAAGAGCGAGAGTCAACCGATTGGTTCCGTCTTCGGAAATCCGAATAATTTTCAAACGAAATATTCGAGAATTCACCAGCATACTACACCGAACGAAAAAGTCGACTCATTTCAAGAAAGCAGGGACTTCAATAGTGTCAACAACGCAGTGCGTATCGAAAAGGGGGAAGAGAGCCACACGCCTGGAATGGGCAATTTACCCGTCATCGGTAAAACGCAGATGGATTTCAGGATCGATGGGAATGCTGGAGGTGGAGATGTGGTTGAAAGGACTCACGTGAATAGCTTCCAACAGGTTGGCGCCTTTTCCGTTACCGCTAGTGACTCCTCTGCAGCTGAATGGACGCGAGTGGAGGAACCGTGGAGCAAAAGGCGAAACAAGTTTGATCAGAAAATGACCTTGGACAAGGTCAAACTTCTAGACGATATTGATTGCAGCAAAACCCCGGAGAGCGACAGAGAAAAGCTGGACGCTTCTTTGAAACGTTGGGATAATGAATTGGAAACAGATGTCTTTTCATCTGATGGACGAAGAACCGATGTTGTGGAGAATTCAAATGTGGAAGTGACCTCGGTTAGGAGTAAACACAGCAGAGATTTGATGTCGATCATCAATGCTTCAAAGATATCGAGTGGAAAATCTTCGGAAGGACTCCGACTCATACCATCTCATGGTGAGTCACATCATGGTGAATCCGATGAAGGAAAGATGGACAGCAGGACGACCTTCTCAGTGGAAGCGGAAAACAGTTTTACATATCCAGTCAAATCGGAAGAAATGGCTCGAAAACGGAACGTCCGGATATCGGAATTTCCGCTGGAAAGCAGAGGCGGCTTCAACGGTGTTCGTACGGTTTCCGTGACCAGACTTCCAGACGAGACTCTTGGACTGAAACTCGGAGTCCACAGCTTCATCGACAAGGGCGAGGAGAAAGTGGAGAGGGTGGTGGTCAACGAGGTAACCTTGGGTGGCGCTGCGAACAGAGTCGGGCAGGATGTTTGTTCTGGTGATGAGATCGTGTCCATCAATAACACCGTCTTCTACGAGCAACGACTTGAAAACGTTATGGATTTCCTGAAGGAACTTCCTCTGAATGTGGCTATGCTTGTCCGACGTGGTAACAGATCCCTGCCTTCATTTCCACCTTCATTGGACGATGTAACCCTACCTCAGGCATTCGGCGCGACTACTACACCGGGGAGAAATTCAAATGGTCTTAGTTCACTGATGAACCCTGTGGCAACGATGTTTTCAGACGACAGCGAAGAATTAGAAACACAGGAGCAGAACAACTTTGACTTTGACAGTTCATCCAATTCATACCGTAGCCGTAGTAGACCTACCATCGTTCACGAGGACAATGTCGATGATAAAATGATCCAAGGAAATTGGCATTTCGACTCTAAACATTCAATGGGTCTACGCCAAGAAGAAGAGAACGCAGGTCTTTCTGGAGCCCCTGCAAACTACGGTATAAATCAAAACTGGTTATCTGGACCTACCTTCACACCATTCAGTCTTACGGACTCAGATATGCTGGACAAGTTTGAGGCCTTTGGAAACCAACAACACGCAAATGAAATAGATGCAAAAGAACCGCTATCGACAGATTATGGTTCGTCGCGAACAGAGAAATCTCTGTCGTCGGCAAAATCTATCGGTCTTCCGGGAAGACATGGAAAATCTGGATTTGGAAAAGAGTTTCTTGGAACGATTGAAGAGGCGGCGTCAACTGAGGAAATAGAACAAGACCACACGAGCAACCCTGGGGAGGGTGTTTCGCAAGGTCAGATATCGCGAAAGTTTAAACAACCGGTTACTCGAATAATCGATCAGCAAATTTCTGAGATGTCTGGTGACAAGGAAGCAGTCGTTGATATACTTCCCACAAAATTCCTGAATGCTGGAACGGCGTTGAACCTCAACCAAGAGAACTGGCATAAACAGCAGCAGCATTCAGCAAATCTTTGTGAGTTTCCTGCTAGTAAAGAATTCTCGAAGACAGGTGCAGATAAAAGCAAAGGAGCCAAAGCACCTGCAGATGCTGATTACCCTGGAATCGGGTCAGGATCTCTGGACGATGGTTTCGAAGACGATGACGTCATTCTAGACGAAAACACTGAAATCCGAGCCTCACAATCATCGCCATACGACAGACGAACTGCCACCCAGTCGACCGGTCCAGCTGGCTATGACAAAGCGAATCTATCCATTGCTAGCAAATCATATGACCATAATGACCGAAGAGGCTCATACGAAAAGAGGAGTATACTCAGAGTGAAACCTAGTCCCCCTAAAGAGCCAACGGAGAATACTAACACTCATCGAGAATACCCGAATGGTGCCGATAAGATCCTCGGCATATCGAAACAAGCATCATCAGTGAATGTTGACGAACATGATTCTCATGCAAAAAAATATGACATCAGCGTAACAGACGACTGGATTGAAAATAAAAGAAAGTTGTCGTCTTCCTTAGACAGAAAACGAGAAGCTAAACTATGGAGTTACGAACAACGCAACACAGGTCGTGGAAGTCTCGAGAGCTTAACAACTCTAGACACGACGAACAGTAATGAGAAGGTTGAGAAATATTACGGAGCAGCAAATCAAGAGAAGGAACACGACATAGAGAAGAAAGATTCGAAATCAGAGAAGAAAGCTGACGATGATCATTTCAGAGATGGAGGGATTGACACTTCGCATGACAGAAACAGATGGCTGGTTAGACTTCCTCCTTCCTGTTCATCTGACTTTGATCAGCCAGCGCTAGATGATCCAAAACCAACTCTTAATTCCCCAACTGTTCCTAAACGTGAAATTACAAATTTAAAGTCTGGATCCACGTTTCAAGCGCCGAATCCCCACTCTAGCAAAAGCGTTGAACTTAGCAATTCACACGTAGAATACAAAACAGCAGGACGTCCAGTTTCATATCCGTTGCCAGCCTCCCACCACCAAATGTCTGTGTTCTATCGTGACGAACCTAAACCCAATAATACTAAGGATATCCCCACAAAGGATTTGCGTAAACAACTTTCAACGAGTTCATCCAAACCAAATATCAATGAGAAAACCAAAGTTGAGCGTCCTTTCCGTTCCGCCTACGAGATTTTGGCGAGATTTCGGGACGATTCTGATGACAAAGCGGACAAAGGTCAAGTGGGGTCACTGGAGAAACGGAAGTTGGCTGACGAGGATGATGAAGATGTGACGTCACCGCCGCCGCTTCCCGCCACTGCTCCACCAGATTTTCCAGCGTCCCAGGGCTCCATCTTTCTATAGACTGCAGCATCAACGACGCAGAAAAAAGGAAGATATGAAATTTTAACCTCTCCTTTTCATGTCTGTTCGGACTATTATAGAGAGCGCTGAAGATACAGTTTGTCCATGCATTATCTGCACCCCTGCAGCTGAACGCAAACTGTAAGATTATACTCTGCAGTGTGTCGTAGAAGTAGAATTTTTTCTTTACCGTATACAACTAATCTATTAAAACCGTAATATACATAATAGATCTATCTATTATATACATATATATCTATGATAGATATATATATATCTTTAACAATGAGAGGTCTACCTAGATGGATGCTACTGCACAGTATACGTGATGCTGGAATCACTGGATGGATTATACAGCAAACTGAAGCAGTGGAAGCCTTGCATCAAGAAGAATGGCACGTTTGATGCACAAGGGCAAAGAACTTGAAAAGGAACTGATGAAAGACTATATATATATATATATATATATATATATATATAATAATTATATATATATTTGGTATTCCATGCGAACGATAAATTATAATAAGCTTATTGTTCGGATGGGATATAGGCCTACCTGACGATTATTGCCCTTACGATGGAGTCGGGTTGCGGATGATGACCGCTATTTCCTCCAGGCTGCTGTCGTGTGGAATGGCGCTCGTCTTGCGTATCCTTTCCACATCACATGTGAGACTGTGACCTCTATACAAACCAGTGACATTGTGACATTCGTCCTCGTGTCCACGAATTCCAATTGCCACTCGATAGACATCATAGACATGATGGAGATCATAGACATTTCATTTCACGTGTACCATATAGGCTACAAACGAAATTCTCAGTAGCCACAAGCTGATTATTGTCATTTTAGTCTCCTGTTACTTTACAGCTGTCATTTATCGCATTGTAAGTTTGGCTCCCCATTGATCCCGGTTACTTATATACTGTTTTATACTTCTCTGTGGTTGGTTCATCAACCTGTAATGGGCTTTCCCTTGGCTATGCGACACCTCCCAAACTGTTCTCAATTTCATAAACTGTTGAAGATTGTTTTTTCGCTTGATCTAGGTCGGGAGTGCCCCTGAGTAGTTATCATGAAGGGGCGCTATATTATTACTATTGATTTATTTCCTGGTTTTCATTAATTTCACGTGGCTAGAACGTCGACGAGGCCCAGAAATTCCATTGAATATAGGCTACTTTTCTTCCGGCAGGAGTCCAAGCTTGCGGATATCCTACATGTAGGCTATAATTATTATGTTAGACGCATAGTGCACACAGGCAGGCTTATTCTGCAGAGAAGATGATGTACAACACTTACACACAGTCTAGTTAAATATACATGTACCGTTACCAGTGACTTTTATTGCATAAATTTGCATTGATTGATTAATTTCACAAACCTTAGCAGATTATTTTGTGTCTCATTTGAATATTACTCATCCTTGTGCAATATGCTTTTCACTCTATATATAGCCTGAGTTACGAAGGGTAAGCTACAATGGTCTGAAAACGATGAATCACCACTGTGAGTAATAGAGAGAAGTGATTGTGAATGAGAACATGTAATCAAATCATCCATGCATGTTGTGACCATATATAGTAGGCCGGCCCTTAAAAATGAAAGTTAAAAATAATCAACTGGCACCCCTCCAATCTATTCCAATTATAAAGAAAATAATTTGTGCAAAAAATCTTTGCAGTAGGGCAATATTTAGGTGTGCCCCCCGAGCTTTCAAGTTTCAATAATGTATGAGTAAACTTCCAAATTATCATTGGAATAGCAAACTGACATTTTCAGTGCTTTAATGCATTCTGTCGACCTACTAATGTTTGCAATGCATCAACATTTGATATTTAGTACTTACTTACTTATTAAAATTACGTGAGCTCTAAAATTTTACTGTACAATTTCAAATAATATGTTTGATTAACGTTTGTTGTCTGGTTGAAAAAGGTGGCAATATTTTTGGAAGAGTTGTTTAATACAAGGGAAGACATTTGATTTTAGTCTACTATTGGAAACATAGGCCTACATTGTCAGACATAGTGAATATGAAATATTACAAATAATTATTTATAGTTAATATTATTATGCAAACGCAAGGGAAAACAAGTGTCTATCTACTTGGCTCGTATGAGCCTGAAATTCGTGGAGCAAAGTTGCCATCGTATAGTCAAACTTTTGGATACTTTCATGCATCTACTCAAAGTTGGCAAGCAGACAGTCCGTTATTCCAGTCAACAGGCTATAGAAAAGTCACTATATGTTGGAACCGAGCTGGTATACCTGTAAGAGGTAAAAAGCATTGTATTGACAAGTTGGAGTCTGTGTTCGTGGAATGGAAAGGACTTCAAAAGCATAGACACCGAACAGCTACATCTCACAAGATTAAGGAGGAGACATTTATTGAGAGACTAGATGACCTGTTTGATGTTGCCCATGCAGACGCTCTCACAATGATCTCCATTCTTAGAGACAGAGACTTTCTACTCTCTGAAATGCAGAAGGGACGTCCAGGTTCAGTTGGTGCAGCTGACATACATGGTGGATATGCGTCGAAGACAGCGTGCACAGGGACGGAAGGAAGTGGAACAGATGCGCAAAAAAGAATGCTTGCTTTGTGCTTTGACACCACAGCCAGCAACACAGGTCATCGCTCAGGTGCATGTTTCCTAATAGAGCAAGAATTTAATAAAGGTCTCCTTTTCCTGGCATGTCGACACCATGTTATGGAACTAATTGATGGGGCTGTATTCGAAAAACTTCCATTGGAACTTCTACTGGACATGATGTTCTTCTTTTCAAGAGGTTTCGAGACCATTGGAAATTCATTGAAAGCGACAAATTCCAGGTAGCTTCGTCAGTTCATTTGGTGGAATCATTGGTGGCCCCACACCGTTCTGATATCTTGGAGTTTGCTCATAGACATTTAGCAACTGCACAGCTACGAGACGAGTACAGGGAATTTCTCGAGCTCTCAGTTGTCTTTCTTGGAGGTGTTCCTTCTCGTGGAATTCGGTTTCGACCACTTGGCGCTATGCACCGGGCACGATGGATGGCAAAAATCTTCTATACCATAAAGATGTGGTTTTTTCGTGCTCAGTTCAAGAAGACTGCTGCAGAAGAACGAAGCATTCCTGATATTGCCATCTTTTCAGTTGTTGTCTACCTGAAAGCCTGGATAACTGCGCCAATTGCTGTGGAGGCTCCTCTGAATGACTTCACTCTCATGGCAAACGTTCTCACATATCCACATACTACAATTTCTTTTGCTACAAGCAAGAAGCTAAGGTTTCATCTCTGGTATTTGTCTGAAGAGCTTATTGGGCTTACTCTTTTTTGATTCAAGGGTATCCAATGACTCCAAGAAGCTAATGATCGCTGTCATGGAAGAAGTAGTCCCAGATCATCCGCCTAAGCGACCCAGAGTGAAGTCAGATGCATTTCTTGGCACCAGCGGTCTGGAACAATTCTGCATGTACAACCAACTCCAAGAAACTGTTCCTGGTGCTTGGTCTGCATGGACTATCTGAGATGATGCTTTCCAAAGATCCTGCTCTATGGGAAGAGCATGAAGCATGTCGAGAAGCACAAGCAGTACTCAAAGGGTTGGCTGTTGTCAATGATAGAGCTGAACGAGGTGTGGCACTCATCCAGGACTTAAATAAAAAGCTAACAAAAGATGAGGATCAGCTTCAATTTCTCCTGCAGGCTGTCAGTGAACATCGACGACAGTTCCCTGACTGTACAAAAAGAAATCATTTACTTCTGTGACCAGCTGAACAGTGAACAATAACTGAACTATAATTGAACAGTAAACACTTGTTTCATTGGCATTGTTGCATCACTAGAGTGTATTTTAGTCATCTCTGTAAAATTCTTAGTGACAGTGTGTTGAATATAGTTTGGTTGAAATTGTATGATTCAATTGATCAAATTTGTATCAAAGAATAAACTTCGGCGCTCCAGGGGCACCCCTAAATGTTTTGCAATTCCAAAATCCTTTTCAACATAATGTTATTTCTATAATTGGCATGGATTGAAAGGGTGCCAGACAAAATTTTACGATTTTTATTTTTTGGCTGTATGCTAAGGGCCGGCCTAATATATAGCCTATATATATATATATATATATATTATATATATATATATATGAGAGAGTGACTATGCTCTATATAATTATTGTTCTCATCTCATGTATATAGGTCTTTTAGACCTATGGATGTGAACGGTAGGCCATCAGAGGTAGCCTATGCATAATCCATCCAAAGTAGAAATTTCATTTATTAGTCACACAACATGAATATCAATGTCAAACAATGTCAAACATGACAACTATTATTTTGACCGGCAAATGAGTGTTCAAAATGAATATTCAAGTAGTGAAAATCACTCAAAATAACTCACCGCAAATGATGGTGGCTTTAAATATTAACAAAGCAATACAATACCAGAAATAAGATACATGTACTTGTGAACTGAAATTATTTTTGGTCATCAGCAGTAGACTAGTAGTCCCCTAGTACCTTCAGTTTAACGAAACTGCGTGATAACAAAGACCATTAGGCCTAGCATCGCCCGATTTTTATCCAGGCTTGGGACTGGCACTGATACCGTCTCCATATGGAGAGCTTCAAAAAAGCTGGTTGCAGTCGGGTCTACTTCCATCACCCCTCAAGAGCAACTCAATAAGTAAGTCAAACTGGAAATTGTTAATGGATTACAATCTTTTAAATGACGAATCAACAGAAAAAGTGCAGCAGATCGTAACAGTAACTTCCGCAGTTCCGCACCATAATGCCTATAATACAGCTGTGCCACATGCAGCATATAATAATATAGGGACGCAGTATATTAGAAAGACTATGGTATAGTAATACTTAGGCCTACGTGTAGAAAACATATCCTCCACCTGTAGATTAATTGTTGCAACAACAACACCTAGCTGTGTGTCTACGATCGGGTGGAATGAATGGGCTTTGAGGCCAGGTTGAAAATGAAGCAGACTACAGAAGTGCATTTGTGAATCGAGAAACAAACCTATTTCTCCATCAGAATCAGATGTATGCAAGAAGCATACAAACATGAAAGGTTGAAAAGGATCCACAAGTGCATGTAACGTACTGAAATGGTCATAATCAGTGTAACAGAAATTGACAAGACGAGGAAAATAATCACAACAAGCTACAAGGTGCAATCTAATTAAAGAGTGGACTTGATATTATAAATGAACGACAGACCTATAGCCCACAATAGTATACTATTATATTGGAATAATGATACGATATAATAAACTAATGCTATAATAATAGCATTGTTTAATTAATTATAATTAATTAAGTATAATTAATATATTGATACTAGAGTAGCCTATAATATAATAAAAGAGCACAGATGTGTAAAATAAACATATTAATATAGACCTATTAGGCCTATATATAATATATACAGGCCCTATATGGATATAATTTATATGCATGTTCTAAGGTACTTATTAAGTGTCATTTTGAATTAACACAGAAGCGACAATGCACAGTATACGGCTAAAACAACTAAAATAAGCAAGTGACACTGGAAATATAGACCTATTTGTCGTGGTAGCCTATTCGATCCTGCTGGGTTTTTTTTATAAGAGCAACAAGATGGCCTGCATAATATAATTAATATTATACGCTACTAGGTCCACGTACAAGCATACGCTTGTTGACGTCAACAGTGATTTAATCCTCAGGCATACGTGATAGGCCTATCCTTGCATATTCCATGCATATTAAATGCAGACAAAGAATTTATATTGCAGACATAGGCTACATGCCAACAGGCCTACTCACACTGTAGGCCCACGAGTCTTCTGCAGATAGCCAGAGAGAGCGAGGTGATCGTTAAACGATAATGAGTAGTTCTTGTTCCAAGTACTTTAAGCCTATGATGTAGGCCTGTCTAAGCTGCTAGCCTGCTACCTGAAGATAACTACCTCTCAACTGCTCTCAACAGACAAGATCGGACAGATTTATTACTATTATATAACCGCTGGTCATGACTGTTTGTCTACAGCAAACCATGGACTATAGACACAGTTTCGCTGTGGACTTGGTTTAGGAGACTAATCCTAAAAGGCGACGCTGTCTTATTAGCTTCTAATCCTATAGACGCCGCTGCTACAGAACGGAAATTACTGCGATCAACGGACGATCTTTTATTACGCGATATTCTTTCATGAAAGACCTGCAGAGAGGATGTAAGTCTGCCTCTTTTATTATGATTCCGAAAACTTTCACAGTCTAATTAAAACTCACTGTGTGCATAGATCGTGTCAGATTTATTTCTCCATAATGCTCTCCGCTGCTGACGAGGAAGTACATAATTAATTAATTATACTAAGGATACAGAAAGATAAAGTTATCTCAACATTATAGGCCTATGACCTTAATCTAATCTCATTCTAAACTAATCTGATTTAACTTAATCTAATCTGATTGAGAGATTAATAGGCTATTAAGAAACCTGCATGAAAATCATTTTAAAGGCGTTCTTGTAACGGTCGGGTTACGGCGTCATATAGGGCCTAAGTTGTTGCAATTATTATCATTATTGGAGCCTACTCTTAATCTAATCTGATTTTTTAAAATCTCAACATGATCTGACCGTAACCTAAACTCATTCTAATCTAATCTGATTTAATTTTATCTGATCTTAAAATTCTGTGATCTCATTCTAATGATTCTAATATAATCTGGTCTGATCTAATCTTAATATAATCTTTAACTTATCTAATTTGGCTCCGCCAAGCGCGGGGCACCAGCTTATTCACGTAATCGTAATCTCCAAATTTCTAAAGCGCTACTTGAAAGCCAAGCGCGGGGCACCAGCTTATTCACGAGCCTTGATCGACAACTGCTCCAAATGAAAGGGCAATCAGAAATCATGATCTGTTAGAGAAGCCAGATTGAATTCCAACAGATCAGATGTTGTGGCACAGACTGAAACGTCTGCTATAAACTCATAAGTTTCCATGAAATCTGATGTGATCTGATCTCTGCTGTAATGTAATAATTATAATGTAATAGGCCTACAGATGTAGTATAATGTAATATAACGTAATAGATCTATAATGTAAGTAATAGACCTGTGATGTAATATTATGTAATTATAGTATAAATAAATGCATATATGTCGCTAAAAGCTGTGGTCCATTTACATTTTACATTGGAGCTTAGAATCTCCAGCGTGAAGTCTATTTCCATGTTATGGTCTTAGCCAAGTTGTAAGGTGGAAGCGAAGGGCTTCATTATGCGAATGAAAATGCATGGATGTCGACAAAAGCTTTACATTTTGTCATTTATAAGCAGATCATACATTCAATAACTGCCATAGGCGTTGATTCAATCGCACTGTTATAGCCTAATTTGCATAATTTGCATCGCTCGATCAGTACGCCTACGCAGGGTGAGAATTGCGGGGACTTGCAAAAATGGAGGTTTCAACCCCAGTCTTTCTTAGAGCCCTATTGTAAAGTATGTTTCTTTACACCCCAATTTCAAGTGGATCATGGTCCAACTCCCCAATTGAATCGGCTCAAAGCTCAAGACAAAATAATCAGTAGGCCTATTCATAATAAGGCTGTTCCGAAATGTTTTTAAACCCAAATGAGTAATAGTGCTCAAACATTGATTGGACAATGATTAGTAATCCTAATCGATGAGCCCGATAAGTAAAGGCTAGAAAACAGACTAACCAGCGTAATATACTGACTGGTATATTATACACTATACAGTCTGGTAATGTTCAAGACTTCGGCTGAAAATTGCTCCAACGAAATTTCAAGTTGGGCGTTTCAGATTAGTTAATGACAAAAATCCCCGGAGCAACGTTACCGTTGGTTTAACTTGCACTAAGCTTAGGCTGTCCCAAATATAGCATTGCTAGCTGTCACTGTTACCTACAATAACATAATTAATCTTTTGTGCAGTTGAAATGAATAACTGTCCGCCTCTATTACAAAGCAAGGCTTGTCTGTGTGCACTCTGGCATGCACGCTAATTTTTTCATCGGTGTTCGTCGGTGTTATTACCAGCCGCCTACTCTTAGTAAAGTGTAATTCTAAGTGGAATGCTCAGACGCTCGATAGAGCAACATGGCCTCCGGAATTCAGACTTTAATTCAAGGTAGATAGATCAGGGCTATTTTTAATGAAATTTTAGAACTGCACAACTCCTTCTTTCCTTACCCATCCTTCATGGTAAGTTACTTCCAGTCGGAAGACTATTGCCTTTTTGCCAGTTTTAACTGTACAGAAGTACTTCTATAATAACACAAATCCATTTAGAACTGCACGTTTTGTGTACAACCGCACGTTAAAAAATCTGAGGTAGATGTGGTTTAGAATATATAAGCTTATATACATGTATATATATAATATACATATACAACATGCATATAATTATTATATATACATAGGCCTACATAATTGCATATTAAAAAATAAAATATTAGCTTTGTTAAATCTTACGTTCATAGGCTTATTGTGGGCGTAAGTCAATATTGTCGAATTTCACAATGGCAAAACAAGATGTATGTGTATTGTGTAAGCTTATACACTTTGCATGCATGGTCTGATGGTCATTAAAATTGCTCTGCAATGCGCACTGAATAAATTCCTTATCAAGAGAAATGCTTGGTGATCTCTTCTTATATCTAGGAATTTTTTACTTTATAGGCCTACTTGAACTTCAACAGTAGAGAGGTCAAGACATGGACTAAACACGAAGAATGCAATTAATTCGAGAAATTTTTTAACTTAGCATGTTTACGATATTATTGATTCAACAAAATTAGTATGGCAATGTCATGTCTTTATTCGGTCTGTTCTCTATCTGTCTTTTTGTAAGTCTGATTTTCTGTGTATCTGTTTTTCTGTCTGTCTGTCTGTCTGTCTGTCTGCCTGCATGTCTCTCTGTCTTTGGTCGCTTCTCACTGAATGTAAGCTTAGTCTTGCCAACGTTACAACACCACGCTGGTCTCCCTGAACCTTCATGCTATACTGAAACCTGTGGTTGAAACCTATGGGTGTACCCCGGATCTATAGAACTAATTTTCACCACTTTCCATTTCTTTAATATATACACTGTGCCCCATAAAAAAAACACCAAATTGTTTTGCAAATATCTCTAATACCTGAGGACATATCAAGCTAAAATTTTCCAAATATTTAGAGAAGTGGACCAAGAATATGGTTCCAAAATTTCATGAAATAAAGTTGAACGGATAAAAAGATATGAATATTTAAACTTCATATACCGAAATTGCAGTTTACAAGCAATTTTCTGTCAGATTCGATAAACTGTTTCCCTATTATTTCCAATGCCTGATGATTAATCATTCTAAAATTTTCCAGATATGTAGAGAATTGAACTAACAATATGACCCCAACAGTATGGTTTGATAATTTAATTAAATAAGATGCTCAAAATGTCCCCCTCCTGCTTGCACGCAAGCCTGAGGGCGCTGGCGCCATTGCAATGGCAACAGCAACGTCGATTATCCTCTGGTTCAGGCCATCCCGCACTTCCAACAAGCGTTGCTTCAGATCGTTTATATCATGGATTGTTGTCTGGTAGGCTCGATCTTGCATCACGCTCCACATTTTATAGTCGACAGGATTCAAATCTGGACTGTTCGGAGGCCATAATGTGGGATAAGGTGCGCGGACGTTTGACCACCGGACGATTGACCACCGGACGGTTGACCACCGGACGATTGACCACTGCGGACGTTTGACCATCGACCTATTGACCACCGGACGATTGACCACCGGACGATTGACCATCGGTCTAGTGGTGACTTAAATTTATTAACTAATGATGACAGAAAATGTAGTATTTACCGCTATAGTAAAGATAAACATCGTCGGCTTATTTTAATTATTATATGTAGACCTGTGAAATTTCGTATTTACGGCCAGTAGGCTAAAGATAAACATCGTCGGCTTCTTTTAATTCTTATTATGTGCACAGCCTATACACGAAATGAAATAGCACATCGCAGTTATTAAGTACGCATTCCATCTAATATCGTAGTTAGCCTAACTGTGGTTTAACACATTTTTAATAACGCTTTACAGTTGCTTGAGTGAGCTTATATTTTCGCATTTCACTTCGTATTATTATTCGATTAGGCTACATATTAAATAGAGTATGTGGTACATTGAGTCTGTGTCGTTAAGTTTTGTAAA
Source organism: Lumbricus rubellus (assembly GCA_945859605.1). Classification (NCBI taxonomy): domain Eukaryota; kingdom Metazoa; phylum Annelida; class Clitellata; order Crassiclitellata; family Lumbricidae; genus Lumbricus; species Lumbricus rubellus. The sequence goes on along the minus strand of OX243811.1, from coordinate 12,522,527 downwards.
AATCAAGCGATGGTCAATCGTCCGGTGGTCAATCGGTCGATGGTCAAACGTCCGCAGTGGTCAATCGTCCGGTGGTCAACCGTCCGGTGGTCAATCGTCCGGTGGTCAAACCCCCTAGAATCGTGGGATAAATGAAGTCTACACAATAACAGACTTGCTGAAAACTGAAATTTCGGGTGATGAAGTTGAAATATCCATATCTTTCTATCCCTTCACATTTATGACATGAAATTTTGGAATCCTATTCTTGGTTCAATTCCCTAAATATATGGAAAACGTTTTTATGATTACTCATCAGACATCAGAGATGTAAAAAAAATTGTTTGGCTTACTTTTTATTGAATCTGACAGAAAATTGCTTGTAAACTGCAATTTCGGTATATGAAGTTTAAATATTCATATCTTTTTATCCGTTCAACTTTATTTCATGAAATTTTGGAATCATATTCTTGGTCCACTTCTCTAAATATTTGGAAATCTTAGCTTGATATGTCATCAGGTATTAGAGATATTTGCAAAACAATTTGGTGTGTTTTTTCATGGGGCACAGTGTAGATTCTTTTAGAAGATTATGTAACTTCCAATTGGAGTCTAACCGACTCTAACGCATACATATGTAGTACTTTATTAACATATTTGGATTAATCACGTAGAGTGGACAATAAATAGTTTGTTATGCTACGTCACAGACTGTTAACTTCCTGACCGTTACGTCATGTATCCGGAAGTTATAAAGGCCTACTATAGATATTGTACGTATGCAAATCATTACAGGCTAACATTATATGCACATTATAACCTATTTGCACCTTATCACTACGCAACGTCATAATCGTTTATTATGTTATTATCATTTATCACCCGTTTCGGTTGCCCGACGAAAACTTGTGGCTGACGTCAATCTAGCATTGCCTTTATTACGTCCCATCTATTTGTTGTTGTAACTTATAGTCTGTTATTTGTGAGTGACTCAACTAATTACGTCATTTTACAGTGTTTAGTTCAGTTGCGTCACCATGGGCTGCTTCTGTTACAACTGCAGTATACTGTATACATAATGAAGCGCTGTATTAGGCTATGTATTCATTTGGCTTACATGTATATGAAGCTCCAGCTACACACATGTCTACAGTCTATTGTACGGTCCTCCAGATTAAAGCTTCAAATGCTAATCATTTGATAATAATATCATTTTGTATGCGATCACTTAGGGCCATCACAGGTCATTACGCTCAACTATTTTATCAGCAGGTCCTTGCAACGGGTATGCGATTTACAGGCTGCATATAATTTAGAGAAAATATGTGAAGAGCTCTCAACAGAAACACGACATAGTATTATATATAGGCCTATTATATATATAGCCTATATATATATTCACATACATGTATATAGACCTACAATATAGTTGTATAATTATGCATTGTATACGCTGGTACCGTAATAACTTTGTCGTATAAACCTAATATGAAAAACGTAATGGTGCGGTTGGCTACTCGAAGTAACCCACCGTTTGATGTTATCAAAAGGATTTTAATTTCTTGGATAGAAAGCTTTTTCATATACCACAGATTTTTTATTTCAAGCAGGGTTCAGTATTGCAAGAATTCCGACAATTTCCTGGAATTATCTGCGTGTTTAATTAATCAAAGAAGAATCGATAATTATCTCAGGCGAACATTTAACACTCAACAAGTTAGATTGGCTTCTGAGCAATGAATATGATGAAGATTAAAGAAGTTCTGGTTTTCGAAAACTGGTTCAGTCGTCCGAGTGTCTAAAGTTACGTATGAACCCGTCACTGTGTAGTGTGTAGTGTGTTGGTTGTTCTAAAGGTCATTGCTCAAGCTTTGCGCAAACACTTGAGACGTTGCATCAAAGCGGAAGTTGATATATGATCCTCTTGTTATCGTTTTTACCATTCTAAAGACACAGAATGTTGATAAAATAGAATTTCAGAACTATGCGGCATAGCCTAAACAACAATTGCAGATATTTGAAATATTGCAGGGGGGTTAGGAAGGATAACACTCTGGCTTGAAGTGCTTAAGCCTTACGACGCACGGTTCAAATCTCGTATATAGGGCCTCTGGGTTTAGCTCTTTCTTCATTCTTTAAGTGGTAGCTATAGGTACACAGAGCCCTTGCATGGCTGCAATTTTGTGATTTATGTCTTCTGGTATTTGCGTTCTTCTGAAATGCATAACTTGTACATGTACAGCGCAGTGCGTTTCCAGGCGTTTCGTTAAAGAATGTAGGCTACTCTAATAATAATAATCATTATTAAATGCACAATCAAGGAAGACATAGCCCTACACGCAGGCTGACACTAGTGTGGCTGCAAGGGATAGAGCCTGCAAGCAGAAGGAAAAACATTGGTCGAGACGAGCTCACGAGCATATCCATTTATTTCGTGGTATGGCTTTAACGTCCTCCAGAGTCGAGACTACGAACAAAACGGTTCAGGTTAATTTCTCGAGGAACGCAAAGTCCTTGACTTATTCAATTAATTCGACATTCAGCTGCTTTATTGACCACTCACCGCCTGCAGTCTCACATGACAATTTATGATGGATTTCGAGGATTAGATATCAAGGTATCTAGGCATGTGGTCGATGACAATTTATGACGGATTTGGCCAGTAGCGACCTCAAATCGCTTGAATATAGCTAGGTACATAGGCACTTAGTAAAACACGTCAAAAACAAACACGTCTCCCGGACGGCAGTGTGCGGGAGCGGGTCTAATAGCACTTCCTGGTGTGAAGACGCCATATAAAACGATCGGCAGGTATAGTGGCTTCCGCTCCATCGATAGAAATTGTTCAGATTGTTAAAGCTGAGGTATTCGCCACGACCTTTATACATGTAGTCAAGTGAACAACGGCAACTGGAGTGTTATGTTGGTCGAGTGGTCAGTCTTCCGCCAACTCAACCTTCGCCTCTATAGTAAGAGACCATAAATTGTGACGGGACTCGCGTGAAAGGTGGAAGGAAAAGGTGGAACAGGAGTAGAAAGAAGGTATACAGAGGTGGATTCAGGAACTTCTATGCTTGCACATGCAGGGCGAGCGTAACTTGAGCCCAGTGAAAAACTAGGGAATCAGAAATGAGCCAAAACTTACGTCAGGAGGGGGATTGGGAAGGTCGGCAATGGAGGGTGAAGAAGAAAGACTGCCCGGTTGCTTACGTGGGGGGAAGGGAGATAGAAGCCCTGGGTTGAATATTATAGTATAGCAAAAGGAAGAAGAGGAAAAGGACAAGATGAGAAAGAAGAAGAAAAGAAAGACGAGGATAACAAAGAAGAGAAAGACAAAGGAGCTGGAAGCTATCGCTGGTTCAACACCCATAAAATCCATCTAAATAGCGGGTTTACATAGTCGGTAAATTCGACCTGACGTTCGTCGCTTCCTCTTATAGGCCTAACATCAACGACATTTAACCGGATTTCGCTTTTATTGCTAATTATTGTCGACTGATTTATTGTGACCAGCGAAAGATCGTGGCTGGCATATCGCCCCATACGAAAGGGAATGAATAGCGAGAGTGGGGCAGAGGGGGCAATATGGACGCTCAGTCAACTCATCACAGCACATGCTGTAGTCAGAAAACGTCGAGGTTAACGATGCGCGATTGACAATCATGGCCGTCACAATAAAACTACCGCGGATTGCAAAATACATCCATGCAGCATAGCAAGTACCAGACCACACTGATGCAGTTAGGCAGTGATGGGCTTAGGCCATGATGAGGTTATAGGCTATGATGAAGCTGTAAGATACGTGATGAGGCTAGACTGTGGTGAGGCTATGATGAGACTGGGTTATAATGAGACTGGGCTATGATGAGGCTATAGGCTTTGATGAGGTTAGACCACGATGAAGTCATAAGCTATAGTATGATGAGGTTAGGTCATTATTTCTACTGTGGTTAATCAAATTTTATCTTTGAACCAAACATAATCTGACATAAGCTAAGCTAAGTTAACTCAATCTGATACTGAAATTCTTAAAACGCTGTTATCTAAATAAATACAGAGAACAGGAATTAAGCTTAGTAGCTGACACAATTTTAAAAATAATATTGACTTTCAATTGGACCGTCGAACTGGTTCGTCTATTATAAGTAGGGCCTAACCAAACTTCATAATAAGTTTCCTCCTCCATTATGAAGCACGTTGTAACAAACTTGCAGAAGGTTCCGGAAAACTATGACATATATAATTTTAGGCTATATATAGCGTATATATACACGAAACACTATGATATATGTATGATATAATATACGTTATAATTGAGATGAGTTTTAGTTAGGATACATAAACTAAAGATGAATATGGGTCAGAAAAATGTGCGAAATACATGCATGGAAAATTAAAAAAAGTTCAAGTTGTGAAGCGTTGTGTAGCCTAACCTAAGTTAAGCATTTTGTTTACAGGTCTGTATAAATACCAGCACGACGTAGTAAAACTTGATGCGATCCTGTTATAAAACTTCCTGTAATAAATACCAAGAGCTTCATTTATGGTCTCTTAAACAATAATTTATACCTGTTTGTTAGCATTTTTGTAATGAAAAACTTCAACAAGCAATCGCATGTAGCCTACCTTCTTTTATTTCAAGAATCTCTTCCTTTCGTTTTAAGTACTTTTTAGAGAGGGTCGAAAGTGCACATGCTCGGCAATTTTATAGACAACTCTACGACTGTTCAATTTTTGTAAGGCGTCTAAACAGCAGAGTCTAGGCTATATATTAAATTGTTTCCGTGAGTCCCCAGACCAGTTTGCTTTATAACTTAACTTTTAGTCAAATTGTTTAACGTCTGGTCGCATGGGTTTGCTCTGCTCTTGGCAAACTCGGCTTTTGTTTGCCATCTGGGCGCACTAAGTTACACCTAACTTAGGCTATATAGGCTATGATGTGAAAGTCTTACAATGTATATAGGCTACTTTGGGTTTTTTCACTGAGTAGAAAGTTGAAGTCATTTCAACTTGCTTATACTTGCTTTGAGTGTTTATACTTGCTTATACTAAAGATGCCTGCTGCGTTCTGATTTCTCCAATATGCCGTATCAAAAAATTGAAACCTGGTTTTTCCAATGTATTACAATGATCCTTGATTGTCACTTCAAACAAAGCGACCATCAACTGATGTTCGGGCATTGATACGAAGGCGCTATAGAAGTGATTAGATTAGACTGGATTAGTTCAGATTGAAACGGATGAGATTAGGTTGAAAAATAAATTGTTCGCCCTCTGTGTCGTTCCTGTCGAGTTGACAAATAATACAAACTTAATATATTCAAAAGAAAACATGTAGCAACACGACGTAACATAGGTCTAATAATTATTGGGTGGTGGGTGCTAGTTGAAGTGGTTCAGAGGACAGATTACTCATAATATATATCACTCCACTGCGACAGGAATGCATGTTTAGTGCGCTTAAATACTCGGAACTAGTCGAGTACTCGACTACTGCTGTCAAACGGATCGCGGTTCTGGAATGTCAACTGCTAGGCATGCAGCGATCATTCAGTGATATTATTTTGTCGTCTGTATTAAGAATTTAAGATGGCGCTATAGAAGTTTTAATTTTCATATTAGATTGAACTATAGGTCCTGATATATTAGATCATTTGATGGATTCCCAATTAATTAGTTCTAAAGTAATATTGGTTATGTTCCATAGTCTCTTCTTACAAGATATTACATTGTCCACTGCAGCATTACTGAAAGAGTACCGTAGCTCGACTATTCCACAGATTACAGAACAATTTACGCTCAAGCATTTTGAGTAACGGTCTTACTTGTCAGTGTTATTACTAGTGTCATTGCCAGTGTTATTGTTCTAGTGAACCAGTTGGTGTTGTTATCTTTATTGTGTCTTCGTTATTTTTGAGTGCCTACGCTTGGAGATTTTTGCACAAAGACTTTTTTATAGGCACACGCTAAACAATCGTTAACGATCCTATTTACTTGAAAATAACTAATATAATTTCATCTTGCAGATTGCTCCAAAAGTCACGTTTGCTGACGACACAATTTGAGCCTCGCTGCCGGTGAAGTAACCATGGCAACCCTTCGTCCAACGAAAGACCTTAGGTCGATCAGCGTCAATGAGTTTTCCACGACATCGACCAAGTCGAAGAAACCCATCCCAACGCCCTTCCTTCGCCAACCATCCGTGGTCGAAGTGCTCGAAAAGAAGCAACGCGAGGGACTGAAGAACCGACTGAAGTTGCTCCACACTGGGGCAGTGCTTCCGTCCAGGAAACCAGTCTCCAAGACCCTACCGGTGATCGTCAAGGAACCCGTCCGAAGGATGACGCTCCCAAAGAACCCTCCACGCAAGGCGGCACACTACCGATCAGTCCTGACCTTGGCAGCTGAACCTGAGGGGGACCTGACGACGGCGTCACACATGACCCGTCGCCACAGCGTCGGTGGTTTGATCTGCACGTATGGATCAAAGGAGAGGTTATCGAGCGGCAGCAGCAGCAACGGCACAGATTTCAAAAGCCAAACACTGCCACCCGGTCTTTCTGGACTTTCTTCATATTATAAATACGGGAGCACAAACACCGACAGCAGACACAAGAGTGATCCGGCTGACACGAGACCTAAATCGAGATTACCAACCGCTAAGGATGACAGTTATTTGACCAAAAACTCATCATCATCTTTTCACCCAATTTCAAAAACGCAGAGTCAAATACTGACAAACATTGCTGAAAGGAACGAATTGAAAGACGCAAAGACGAAGGGCAACTACAGAAGACACGATATTGATGACGAATTAGAAGACGTGTTTAGCTCACCGAGAACCAAAGTCGATCTTGACGAAAACTTTAACGTTAAAGTACAGAACAAAGCAAATGATCGTGGCCTGAAAGACATCACTGATAAACCAGACACCAGTTATCTGGTCAACAGCCACAAGGACGTTACCACGAAAATAAAGCTTGATAGTGATATCGTCGTAACAATGAAAACCATGCCTCTGACAAACTCAACGAGGCCTGGATCAACCGACGCATTCTTGATGACTAAATTGCGATCGGAAGGAACAGGAGGAACGCACCTAAATAAAGACAAGGAACAGCCGAGGTCAATGTTCTCCGCTGGTCTTGAAAGCTCAACTCTACTTGATTTCGACGATTCTTTTCCAACTACCCCATCGCATAAACATGGTAAAAGTGATGAAAGCCCATTGGAGAAATCGCAGCAGCATACACTAGCAACGACTGCACACACGACCTTACCTGACTTTGGAGATTCTAACCAGGAACATACGAAAGCATATGTAACATCTGGGAAAGTTGTGGTCAGCAAGAAATTGGAGCCAGAGATACCAGACGGAAGTCGGTTTAATGACGATGCCTTTTCCGAGATCAAAGTGGTGACTACGACAGGCGGTAAGCACGATTTTTCAGACGATCTAAAAGAACTGAAAAAGATTGACGACAAGGGCAAAGATGGAACAGACGACTTTTGGTCAACCTTTGACAATTCGTTCACAGGTCCTGCCAAAACAACAACAACAACAACAACAACAACATCTAACAAGTCTAATTCCGAACTCATTGATATCGAGTTTCAGAAAAGCCCATATGCTGGTCTCGACAACTACCATTCACCAGGAAAAGAAACAGATACTAGTAAACCATCAGACGCCCTTTGGTCAACCTTTGAAGATTCATTTACAGGTTCAGTCCAGTCAACACCGAATAAATCTTATTCTGAATCCGTTGAAGTTGACGTCCAGAAACGTTGGGACACAGGTCTCGGTAAGCACAATTTTTCAGACGACTTGAAAGAACTGATCAAGAGCGACAACGCAAGCAACGGTGGATCAGACAGCGGCTTCCAGTGGTCAGGAAACGATGATTCGTTGACAAGTACAATCGAAACAGCATCCAGCATCAAGACTTCTCGTTCGGAATCGATCGAAGGGAAATTCCACGACAGCCCGGACACCAATCACGGTAGAAGTTATTTCTCAGACGACTTAAGAGAAACGAATAAGAACGATGACAAAAGTGAAAACAAAGCAAACACATTATGGCCATCTACCACGGACTCATTAGCAGGTTCAATTCAAACAATATTGAGCTCCTCACCAACTGAAGTGGTGATCGAGAAACGTCTGGATTCTGGTCTCGGTAAACCCAACATTTCAGACGACCTAAAAGAACTGAAAAAGATTGACGACGACAAAGGTCAAGATAAATTGGACGGACATCGGTCAGGTGCTGAGCATTCGTACACAGGATCAGTACAAACAACAACAACAACAAAAGCAACAACAGCAGCAACAACCAGCAAGCAGGAGCTGATCGAAGTGGAGGTTCAGAAGTGTCCGGATGCTGGTCTTGGATTCTGCATCGAAGGAGGCAAAGAGTCTGCCCTTGGCGACCGACCAGTCACAGTGAAGCGCGTCTTTAACGGTGAGTAGCCTAGGACCTAGGTCTACTCGAATAGTTCTTAGCAGAACCTTCTATATCAGTAATAGAAGGTTCTGGTTCTTAGGGTCTAACGACAACGGTACTTGTGACTGCTTGGGTCATTACGTCGATATTACGCAACTTATTCCATTCTATTCGGTCCTTTCCTATTCTATCCCATCCCATTCCATTCTGTTCTATTCTATTCCAGTTTATTCAATTCGGTTCTAATCTATTATTTTATATTATATGCTATTTCATTGCATTCTATTATACTCTTTTACATTCTATTCTATTACATTCTATTCAATTTCACTCCATTTCATTCTACTCCATTCTATTTATGGACTAATAAAGCGCCATTCACAGTAGCCTGTAACTAATTGGAGGTACTTCCAGTGTGAAGAACCCCCGTAAAAAATAAATTATGTGATAACAGACAAAACAGTAGAGCTCCCATATAAGATCCTAGCACGAGTTATAACAGGACGGTCGATAACCAGCTTATAGGGTCAACCAACAGAGACATAATATTATAAGCTCACATAACTTCAAATCATTATCTAACTGGTGGGCTTGCTGCTCTGTCGAAACCTGAAAATGAACCAAATAAACTAGGTCCTTCCTTATCTATGCCTTCAGTTCAGTTAACGTGTGATATGGAACCACTTCATTGCAAATTAATTTTCTTGTTAGCTGTCAGTGATAATACGCGCTAAAGCTTGATATTAAGATCTTCTGATATCGCAGATTGATAAAAAACACTGTATAATTTAAACATGTAAGGCCACAAAATACGATAAGCATATAATTATATTATAGGAGGACATTTTCAGTGCATCGTTGACTTTAAACAATAATTGTAGCAGAACAGTAAGTTGCGTATAATAATAGAGTCTCGGCCCATCCCAATGAAGTACCTCTCAGTGGCGACAAGATAGCTGAGTTCAACGACGCGTTCGACATAATTTAACGATTGAGTAAAATGTCGAGCAATTATCTAGTATCAAGGAATCTAGTATCAAGGAATCTAGTATCAAGTTCATCGTAATGACTCACAGTCATCATTTATGTGGCGCTATAATCGAGACGTGACTGTCGCGAGCAATTCTGGGAAGCATTCCGCCTGCCTGGCCCACCCCCTTTTGATTTTGACCTAGAGTCAATTTATACCCTTTCCGTAACGTCGGTTTTGTTTTAGCCGAGTAAATGCGATTAACCTGAATCCTGCCCATAGGCGGAGACGCGAAGAGCTGAGCAGGGTTGGGTTTGGGGGATGTGCTCCCTCCAGAAATGTTAAAAAATTAATTCCCACACTACGATGGTAGCATTTTAGGCTGCCATTTAACGAATTTGCTAATCATTTCGGTGCTAATAGTCCTGGTCTAAGACTTCAAAAGTGCCCCCTCCAATGTCGAAATGTTGTGAATTTCCGCACTGCATTTGAAGCATTTTAGGTTATCACTTTAATTAAATTGCTCATCATTTCAGGGCTAATAGTCTTGGTCTGAAACTTCAAAGTGTCCTCCATGTCAAAATGTTTTAAATCTCCATACTGCAATGGTAGCATTTTAGGCTGTCATTTTAGCTAAATTGCTCATCATTGAAGTGCTAATAGTCGTAGTTTAAGACTTCCAAAGTTTTCCTTCATTGTTTTAAATGTTTGAATTTCCACACTGTAATGAAAACATTTTAGGCTGTGATCTCAAAACAATTTCTCGTAATTTCAGGGCTGAAAGACATGGCTTAAGACAGGAATTTAAGCTGTCGTCTTAATAAAAATTGCTCATTATGGATAAACATTGGATAACACTGTAGAAAGTTATAATGATATTCTTGAAATATTGGGGGATATAAGCATCTCCGTCCCACACCACAAACTTTGTAGGGGGACCGTTTCCCTCTGTCCCCCTATGTCGCCGCCCGTGATCCTGTCCCTCGAATTACCTCCTGGCAATTGTACGCTGTGCAGAAGAAATCTTGAGATTGCGATTAAGATAACGACTATAACTTCTACTGAGTTGGCTGGGCTCTGCAGTGTGGCTCTGGCTCTCTAAATTATCTCTGAATTGTCTACACGCACGCAATTAATTAAGCCCATCAGTGGCGACATCTGAATTATCTTTCGTTTTAGTTGCATGCACGCGAATCTATTACCTTGAAGTAATTAACGCACCTTTTAAGAGCAGTTAGCGCAGTTCTTGATTGAGTTATAAGCTTACTAGCAAGTGCAAAAGCAACATCATGTAGCCTATTATCCACAAATTTCACTCCCATTTCGACATGGTCTTATTCCAGCTCGCCTTATTCTCTAGCCTAATTGCGATTATGGTTTGACTGTTCTAATTATTTTGTTTAGCATAGGCCTAATTGCAACATCCCTCTGCTCATATCCTACCTCCTGGTAAACAGACATTATCCCGGGACATTATCTCTCGGACATTAACCTGCGGACATTATCCGCTGAAAATTATCTTCCCGGACATTATCTCCGGGTAGGACATTACTCCAAGGTACAAATTGATGATAATAATAGAAAATTGAAACTGGTTAATGTTTTTTTAAATTTCCTGCTTTGCATTTTTGTCAAGCTCTTGTGTTTTGACCCCCACCTCCAAGAATATCTACGGGTGCTTGTATCGCAGTGGGCTGTTTTCAAGGGGTCTAATATCTTAAATTGACAGTTTATGCTTGGGTTTTTCCACAATCAAGTGCGTTGAACGCTAGATTTCGGCGTTTCCATAGCACCGAGAAAACAACCTGTTGATTGCTTATACAGAGTCTTGACATTCCTTACAACCAGTTCTGTCAAAGCCTGACGTGCATGGACTGTCACCATTAACCTCCAATCAAATCATCATCACGTATAGAACACCGGCCTTCACGACGCATTGTTTAGGTATAGATGTATAAGGTGTAGGCCTACACTATGGCGGTTCACGTGTCATATGAACCAGTTATACTTGACTCTTGACCTTTAATGAATGCGGCTTGGCCAGTTCTTCAGGGTTGTCGTTAACCGAGCTGTTAAAGTTAACAGGTCCGAGAGGGACTGGGAATGGGGGGCTGCCTCTCACATTTTGCCACACCTGCAGGCGATAAGACCAACGGCTCAGATGATAGTCTACGGACGTTTAAGTATCTGCTAATAAAAACATCAAATGTTTAATAAATTGCTGCAAATATTTGGGACCTGGTAAAATAATATCAATACGAGAGCAAACAAAGAGATCCACGAAACGCTAAGCGCATGCGCGTGCAGTGGATTCCTATATAGGTCTGGGTCGTGTTTGCATCTTAGGATAATTAAGCTGTTGGCTGAGACGTTAACCTCCTGACGTCCATGCATGCAAATAACACATCCTGTATTATACAACTTGTGTAGGCTATGCATGTATACAGTGTTTGCTGTTTAATCTAGTCCCCCAGCTTTGGGAAAATTGATGCCTCTGGGGGGGGGATAAACGGCCGTTTTCCGCAGACGGCATTATTTTTACATTAACCTTACATGTAGCCTACATTCCTTTTTCTCTTGTGTTGCACATAACCAATTTAACTTCTTCCAGAACCCCAGAACTCCTGAATATTGACTTTTTGCCTCTCTCTCTCTCTACAAACTCTTCCTCAATTTACATTTTCTACTTCTGTGCGTGATCGTAATCGTAATCGTAAACTCAGAACTTCTACAGCGCCCACAAAAGCTGAGTCGCGATAACCAACTTATTTACAGGTGCTCAATCAAAAGTCAAAACTGGGGCCATGATCCGGAAAGTCAGGCGAGAAGTTAGACTGTCGGCTATAATGGTGGATGATGTCTAGAGTTTAAACGGCGTGCATGGGTGGTATAGGGGGAAAGTGGAAGATCTATTGATGCCGCAATGAACGGCTCTCTCACATTTGCAGGACATGTATGTAACCATTAACCAACCTTGCAGGACATGTGCGTGTATGTATGTAGCAAACCTTGCAGGCTTCTCTTATTTTTTACCTAAGTCGTTTCAGGGTCTTTCAAAGACTCGTCTTCCTTTCTCCCATGACACCCATGGTTCACGCGTTTATGCCTGTCCGTAATTGATTGCTGCAATTTGCTGCTTATTAGCCTTCCCAAGGTCTGCAGTCTATTCAATCTATTCTCAATGCTGCTGCTGCTGCTGCTGCTGATTCACTGATGGCTTGCCTTAGTGAATGTCCCCATATATCATCCTTTTGGTCAGCCAACCATCCATCCCTCGATATGCCCACATCCAATTTAAAGTCCTTGCTTTGGTCCTCCACAAACTAGGTTTTGAGGAGGCATAGGCTACCTCAGGGATTTCATCGTTCTCAACTTTCTGCATCTTCTCATAATAATATTTTATATCCATTGGTTGTATGGTCCTCAAATCGGCAAATTCGACTTTTTAGGGGGGCGGCAAATGCCCCTGTTGCCCCTATGTGTGGGCGTACGTGTTTCAACGGTGTTTGCAGAGTGTTCGTCAGTCAATCAATCAATCAATCAATCATTTATTGTGAAACCAAACATTTTTTGCAGTTACACAATTGCGAAGCACATATATAGTCCAAGGGGAATGGCCAGAAGGATAGGCCCTGAAGGGATCGCTGGCCCCGCTAATAGGAACATTGGTAGGGCTACTATTATTATGTATCGTCTGTCTTTCTGTTTTTTATTCCAGCGGCTACACAGAGATGTTTGAAAGAGGGTGACGAGATTCTGACCGTTTGCGGCAAGGAAACATCAACATTGACGCGGATAGATGCCTGGAAATTGTTCAAGTCACTTCCAGATGGATCGGTCAAGATGACAATCATCCGTCGAATGGAATAACATCATATATACATCTGGACAGAAGGGAATGACATCATCTATACATCTGGACAGAAGGGAATGACATCATCTATACATCTGGACAGAAGGGAATGACATCATCTATATATATCTGGACCCTAACGCTTTTAATACAGGGAGGAAGGATTCTGCTCTGCCATGTCTGATCAGGAGGGAGGAAAAGGTTGATGGAGGGATGGGATCATGGGAGAGATTGAGGAAGGTACTGTCCAGGGCATGGACAGAATCACAAACTAATCACGTTGTCTATAGTAGGACTACAGAGATCTCTCTCCATCATAGCTGCCGCATTAGCAAAGTTGGCAAAGTATGTAAATCAGTAAGTAAATGCGTTAGATAGGTAAGTTATATAATTTTGTACGTATAATACGCGTTATTGAAATGGAAGGTCTTGCTGACTTGATTATACTGCCTCAAATAATTACTGCCTCAGATTATCTGTAGGTTTCTTGTTGTTAAAGTGTCATAGGGTCTTGCGAAAAAGTGGCTCGTAGGATAGAAGTAGAAGTGCTATACAGTATACACGGTTTCAGATCAGGATTGACCTAACAGGGCTCGCTTCTAGGTCTATTATATATTTGTAGAAGCAGTTTCAGTTAAATATCTTGAAACGGTGCCCTATGTTTCAAGATTCTTAATTTGTAAGACCAGAATTTAAGTTATGCTTGCTGTATGTTATTTATGTGCAATTGTGTTATTACAGTATTATAGTTACGAGTGTAAATATTAAATGTGTTTGTGATATCTATCTAAGAAAGGTGATTTTGTGATATAAATATTAATTGTGATAGAATTGATTTGTTATCGAAAAGATAATTTTGCTGCTATGAATAGTGACTTTGATAAACAACGATTGTATGATAGCATATTATGATTATGATGAACTAAGAAGTGCGTGAAGATAGAAAATGAGTATAGCGTTGTATAGTTTGGCAGTAGCTTGCACTCAATGCATGTAGGGCATTGTAGGCTGTTTGCAATGATGACATTGTATATAATGTATAATTATAGGATGCCATGTTGAAGTAGGCTTAATTTTAAATTGAATTGCATACCGATGTAGCCTACCGTTTGGCTGGTGCATATTATAATAATTATTAGGTTGAGATCTACATAGTTGGAATGAGAATTGATTGACTATGACAATGTATTACGGACGAAACAAAACACATTCGATTCTCTTTGCCTCAGACCACAACTGCTGTAGACCAATAATGGTTTCAATCGTCTTCATTCTGTAGTCAAAACTTCAGACTTGCAATGATTTAAACAAATCCGACATTTCTATGAGTTATTCGCAAAAAACAATTATCTTATGATTTTTCCGATTTCCGCTATAATTAAAGTACTTTCTGTCTCAGTTTCCTTGTGATTGCGTTTTGTACCGATGACTTGGTGTAGCTATAGACCTACACCGAATTTTAGAACTGCATTTCAAAATCTATCTGTTGCACATCTTATAAATTCGTTCTGTAAAATTAATGTAGTTTTCGTTGTGAGGTTGGTTAATATGTAGCCTATACTCCGTCTAAGATTGTCTGTCAGCTTCAGATATGGTCAATTGGCTAACACACAAATTATAGAACGACCGTGAAATATTATTGCCAACAGCCGTCATCATTAATTTTTGTTTGGATTGAAGTTAATGAATTCCCTCTCGCTCTGTCACTTTATGTTACATGCTTTGAAAATAACTTTGACTTTCGTTCGTGTCTGTGGCGATGTGTTGATAATGCTGTAAATAAAATCTATTATGTACTTTGCGATTCGTTCTTTGTTTCTGATGTTAGTCATGATTAAATTTCAAGTTTTATTGCCATAGAGATGAACATTGAACAACCAACAGTCTGCCATTGATGTGTAGGCCTATATTTATGATCAGCTAGTGAGTTGAAGTGACTAGTCAAATACACGTTAATCGAAATTATTTCGGCGGCCCGGGAATCCAAGGTACCTGGAAGTAAAATGGCGAAGAAAGCCAAGGGACTCTGGAAGCATAGGAGTGAAGGAAACCAGAGGGCACCGAAACATGGAGAGCAAAGGAAGCCAATGACCCCGGAAGCATTTATAATGACCAAGGAAACTAATGGACCATGAAGCATGAGCCAAAGAAGTAAAGGGACCTGGAACATGGGACCACGGAAGCCAAGGGGTCTGGACTCTGGAAGTATAAGGACCAGTTAAGTCAAGGGACCATAACATAGGGACCAAAAAATCCAGGGGCCCTGAAACATAGAGGCCAAGAAATCCAAGGGCCTTGGAACATAGGGGCCAAGAAATCCAAGGGCCCTGGAACATAGAGGCCAAGAAATCCAAGGGCCCTAGAACATAGGGGCCAAAAATCCAAGGGTCCTGGAACATAGGGGCCAAGAAATTCAAGGGCCCTGGAACATAGGGGTCAAAAAATCCAAGGGCCATGGAACATACATGTAGGGGCCCAAGAAATCCAAAAGCCCTGGAAGCATCGAGGGCAAGACACCCCAGTGGCCAAGGAAGCAAATGAACCCTAGAAGCGGCGTCTGGGCCAAGGAAGCAAAGGTACCCTGGAAGCATGGAGTGAGGGTAGCACTAAATCCAATGTGCTTAGTTAAACCGACAGCCGAATAGCTATAACCAACAACTGTGAGTCGGATTTAACGTGGATTTCAATCGACCGGCGGATGGCTCTTGGAAAAGCCATGGCTGATTAATTGAATGACCGTCCTCCCTCTGAACGGCGAGTCCTCTGGTCCATCAATGATCCTCCGTTCGTCGTTCGTCCCTCCCCTCTTCTTAATTCCCTGCCAATCAGTCGACATCTGCACCCGAGTCACGTGTCCTCGTGGTCCCTTCCTGTCAGAACGGAAGCGAACTGATAGCAGACAGACGTCGCAGAAGACCCAAACGCACCGAGTGCAGTAAGTTCTAAACCTATGCTATCCTTGTCGCATTGGGGCACACATAACATTTGAAACTACTGTACAGTGGTCGAAAGCCAGAAGTTTATAATAAAAATTATATCTGAGATGGAGTGGAAGAAGTGGAGTCTCAAGTGACGTCGCTGTAATCCTTTAGACTTAACACAGCGCTCGTGAATAAGCTGGTGCCCGGCGCTTGGCTTTCGAGTGGCGCTTTAGAAGTTTTGAGATTACGATTATAATAGTGGACAAAGGAGTCTTAATCACTGGACCGAATCAACCAGTGGGGGTACACACGAGGACCTTTGCCATACCGTACTCTGGGTGATGGAGGTGAAAGGTGTTATGCTAGTTTCGCAAGAGGCGTCACAATGAAATAGTTCTGAGCGTTCTTAAGCATCTTATTAACATGTCAGTGCATCAAATCGTCGTACACGTCATTGAGATTCATTTTCACTAATTTCCAATGTGTTTTTATGGCTATGCTAAAGGTCGACGATCCTTTGTTTGATCAACATACTTCGGTCAGTTTCAGGTGCGTTCGTGGTCCGACTCCATCAGTAGGATATGATGTTATCATAGCGTATGACAGCTCGATTAGCTTACTTTAATTGTGACATTCAATCACAGTTGATGGTGCGTGCATGTTCCACATTTTGGCACACCAGTCACTTGGTTCTTACCGGACTCAGTGCAGTTTAGTTGTAGTCCCGGTGGAAGAGATTGAATGGAGCGTTAGAAGGTCAGGAACGATGGAGAAGGTTAAAGAAGGAATGGGAAAGAGAGAGACGGAGACAGACAGAAAGAGACACACGGAGCCATCCATGGGAGAAGCGTAGCGAGGAACGGATGTCACGGATGTCACTCCTAATCGCCCATTCGCAATTTACTGGTCACGCGAAAAGAATCCCTATCTCGGTCGGTGTTGGGACGAAGACAGGCGACCAGATAGCGATCAGCAAACAGACAGAGAAAGAGACAGGCAGACAAACAGACAGACAGACAGACAAACAGTAGAATAAACAGCCAAAGCATCGGCGTTGTATACATAAATGAATCCACTATTTAGTTCAATCTTCTTTGATTCTTAATCGGTACATCGTGACATCAATCCCCCTCCCAGAAGAGAACGCTTCGGTTGCTGCTGCTGATAAAATTCTGCATTCAGAGACAGTATAGTAAGTAGGCGAGTAAACAGTCTTATTTCGCGCCATCATTCTGGCGTCAACAAATTGATCGCAGCAACTCTTAGGACATAAATACTCTTTGCAGCGCTAAACCGGACTCTGCTTAACTGCAGTCGATATAGCAGCGCTATATAAACTCGTCCTTCAAGTTAGGGCTACCGGAATCCATTGGACATAATATCAATCTGACACTCGATGTAATTACTTTCAGATGGGCGTTTAAATTGCGTTATCGAAATGCTCAATGTAGGCTAAATGCATTACAGGACCACTCTGCGAGGAGGTATCCCTTGAGCAATAATGGTCATTGTTATGTGACCATCGTCCACACGTCTGATGGATGACAGCTTATAATATCCACAGCTAATCTACTGATCACTTTACTCAGCAACATTATGCTGCCGACAACATATCACTGATCAGTAGCCTATCTATTTCGTAGACCAGTTGACCTAAATACTCGATCGAACAATATCACAACTACATGTAACCCCATACATTATCTCTTAATACTGGCATTCAGGCTATTGTAGACCTACATTTTATCGTATCACTCATCATCGTCCAAGCCCTCTAGGGCCTCTAAGGATAGACTGTTGATGACATAAACTAGCGCAACAAGATGCTTATTGTACCTCCTGGCGACATCTAGGCTGATGGTGATGGATCATCATGGACGGCAGCAGTTAGCAGAGGAAGCGCAAAACATATCAACAGTCTTGGTTACATTTCTAGCAGGAGCTTGAAAATGCAAAAGCAGGAAATTATGAATAATTATTGTTATTTTCCACAAGTGTTTCTAAATTTAAATTGCTGTTTCACTTTGTGTATCATCAGCATCTTTGGTGGTTAAATAGGAAGAGATTTTTATACACCAAAAAGTAGTAGACCTAGATAAAATTAGGTCTAAATGTCCAGCGGGAGGGGGCATATTGCCCCTCTAGCTCTATGTTCGGGCTTCAGGTGATCATCGGAAACCTGATGATTATAATATAACTGCATCAAAATAGCAGATGATATCACATAAACTCGTCTAAAGTCTAAACTACCGAAGACATCATTAAACAACCATGATACATTATTTTGCTGATGACCGCATCAATGCATTATTGTCATCTACAAAGCAGATGATAATCACTTAGCAGCATCTATTCTGTTGATGACATCATTAAGCTTATTTGCTGATGACTAAAGGCTTCAAGATGGCGGACGAGGCAGCCTAACATCATCAGATTCTGTTTTGCTTATTATCCTTGCCCAATGATGGAAAAGCAGAGCGTCGTCGTATAATAAGATGGAAGATGGAAGGACGCCGCGGTGACTAATCTCCGGCGAATTTAATTTCCTCGCAATCTCCGAAGAATGCGGAACAAAGGAACCGAATGGTTCCTGCCGAGTTCCGCCTACGGTCAGGACACACATTGATCCAGTCCATGGCTGGACAAAACGTGACAAAAAATGTGGCTGCGACACAAACTGTCTGGTTGACGTATACTTGGGGTTAATTGATTCAACCTCTGCAGATGTCGAATGAATAGGCGTATACCTGTAAAACTCTACATGTTTTATAGGGATAGGTCTAACAACAAATTCTGATTGTATAGTCTGTTAAACTGTCAACATCTACAAATTACACAGTTCGTGCTCATTTAACATAAATGTGCGTTCTTCTGTGTTAGAAGATCACATTACTATTGAAAATGTGGTCCTTAGTAGCAGAACAAAGATATCATTCCGGTTTGAAGAGCGTAGAGGTTGAAAAGAAGATGAGGTGTTGAGGAGAGTGATGAGGTCTTTAAGAGATTTTTGAGTATCAGTAATTAGGCTATTGTACCAAACTGTGATGAAATGTGGCGCAATGTATAATGTGAAATTTTGGTCACTCAGACTAAAAAACTCTATCCATGCGTTCATGATTCGCTGCTTGCGTTCAACATCAGTGGCGCATTTGCGCGCGCGCGCACACGCACGCACACATACATACATACGCGCGCGCACACGCACGCACACATACATACACACATACACACACATACACGCACACACACACGAAAACGCAAGCACGCACACACACATACAGAGACACGCATTATTTATGTGTATGTATAATATGTAGGCTATAGGAAACGCTTCTTTCTGTAAAAGATTCGCTTACTAACTGCTGGTGAATGGTGATAATAGTTCGCTTTGGATGCTCATCGCAATTCGACTCTATAACCTAATCGTTGGTCAATGTTGCGCTTTTGTTAGCGTGCTATTTAGTTTCTCATTTTCATGGAAATTGCCTTTGTATATAATTTATATGCTTCCAAATCTTAAACTGTCGCTCGTTCATATCATTCTCAGTGTATCCGTTAGTCTGTGTATCTGTCTGTCTGTGTAGGCCTATCTGTCTGTTCGTGTATCTGTTTGTCTGTGTAGCCTATCTGTCTTATTGTAGGCCTAATCGTTGTTTTTCTCTGAACGTAATTTTACTTGTAATGATCTAGGCCTAATCTGAAATAGATTTAATAAATAATGAAATGAACATGATATTTGTTGCGTCTAATCAGCCCCTGCCTTGACTCCTGTTTTTATTCCATGCACAGCTGTTGTTGTCTTCCGAAAATAAATGGCTTTTCTTACACATCAGCACTCGATTTTTATTTCCTTGCCTTTCTCAGCTTTAGCATGGCACGGCTTAATTTTTAGTATGCAGCATTGCAGCTCTACGCAAAAATGCTGTTCTAATTAATTTTTTGCGGCTGTAAAAGCATTTTTGTGCATCCTAAATAGTTTAAGTCTTTAAGATGTTCATTGTCATTTTATTGTGAATAATTTACCATGGATGATGGGTATACAAAGAGAAAAGGTTGTGCAGCTATAAAATTCCTTGAAAGAAGCCACATGTTAGATGGTGCTGTTCCATGACGTCAGACTTGACCATCTGCTGTTACCCAGCATGCAATTTGAACGGAAGCAGCGAATTCACACACGACCCAATCAATGCACATATCTATGCGTTCAATCATCAATGCAAGAACAATTCGTTTTCTTGTGAGTTGTGAACAACTGGGCCAATGTGATTGGGTGTGACAGTTACTCATGAGCGACTCCATCCTTCTTCTTCTCATTCTCCTCCTGCTATTCTCCCCTCTCCTCCTCCTCTACCTTCTTTCTCTCATCTACTTCGTTGTATTAATTCGTCTACTCCTTCTTTTTCTCTCATTCACCTTCTGTCTTTCTTCTCCTCCTCCTCCTTTCTACTATTCTTGATCCTCCTTCTCTATCATCTTCCTCCTCTTCTCCATCTTCTTTCCTATATAAACTATATTCCTATACTCTTTCTTGCTCATCGTTGTCTTCTTGCTCCTTCTCCTCCTCTTCCTCCTCCTCCACTCATCCTGCTCTTCGTCCATTCCTCTCTTCCATCTTCCATCTCCTTCCTTTTCTTCCTCGACTCATCCACCCCTCCTATCCACTCCATCCTCACTCTACGTCTCAGACGAGGCTCTTTGCTTACAGCCTCAAACGACTGCTGCTTCAATCGAAATCCATGCGTCATGTCCTAGACTGGAAGGGGAAACAGGGAGTGACGGGGAAGAAGGAAGAAACGGAGAAAAGGGGAGTGAGGAAGAACGGACGGAGACGGGATTGAAGAAGAGGTGGAGGGAAGGAATGAAGAGAAGGGCGGGCAGGGAAGGGAGTGAGGAAGGACGGGCGTTTGTGTACACGGGCGGTCCCCGCTAATTTTCGACGCCTTGATCGTCACCCGCCTTCGATCTTCGGCTAATTTCTTGGCGCCAGACAAACAGACAAACAGACAAACAGACAGCCAGACAGACAGACAGCCAGACAAAAGCAACAGACAAACAAGACAGACAAACAGACAGACAGACGGACAGACAAACAGACAAACAGACAAACAGACAAACAGACAGCCAGACAGACAGACAGCCAGACAAAAGCAACAGACAAACAAGACAGACAAACAGACAAACAGACGGACAGACAAACAGACAAACAGACAAACAGACAAACAGACAAACAGACAAACAGACAAACAGACAAACAGACAAACAGACGGACAGACAAACAGACAGACCGTTGACCACAGCAGTGACCACAGCAGTGACCACAGCAGTGACCACAGCAGTGAACAAGGCCTTCGTGTAGGCCCTATACGTGCGATGACCAATCCCGGAAGCGCCGTGCACGAGAGGCGCCAAGATGGCGGCGGCTGCAGTGCGCATGCGTGGCGACCACTGTCGGACGATGATAGTGGGTGGCTGTTGCGCCGCACAACGACAACTTCTCTCGCTGACTGAGGGAAGAAAAGGCGCAACATAAGCGAAGCGGTTTATGACATCATCGATGAGTCGTATCATCATCTAAATATTATGAGCATGCGAAAGATTAGAACGACGACGGTTCATACCGGTCGCTAGGTGACGCTAGAAAACCCATATTTGCGAACGGGGTTATCGCCCCAGAACACGCTCGTTCTGAGACAGGTCACTACGCAGGGTCATCCGTCAAGTGGCCTGCGCCGCCGTCGCCGCCGTTGCCTTGCCCAGTGCCCACCCGATCACGACTGTAGACGACTGTTAATAGGGAAATGCTAGGCAAGTCTAGAAAGTCCGTTACTTGTTCGTTCGCACCAGTGACGACATGCATGGAGCTAAATGCAACTGTACTTTAGCCTACTGGAAGAAGGAATTAAACTGGAACTTGTATTTAGATGGACTAATAGCTGCGGGGAAAACTCGGTTCTTTCCAGGGTTGTAGTGGCAAAATTGGAGGTGAGTACACGCTACGGTTGTCTAACACTGTCTGCAGGTCAATTTCCTCTATACTAAACAGGACCGGATTAAAAAGTGTGGGAGCCCTGTTCGGAAATTTTGCGGAATCTTTGGCAGAAAAATCTGATGATTTTATTTAGTCGTCTGGTCAAAATTTCTTCAGAATATACCGTTTTTCCCCTGCCAAAATATCTGACGACCTTTTAAAAGTCATTCGTCGCAATTTCTAAAAATCTACAATTTTTCCCAAGAATTTTGTTGTGCCGCATATATGGAGGCCCCCTAAAGTGGGGGCCCTTTTCGGCCGAACATGTTGAACATGTATTAATCCGGCCCTGATACTAAACACAAGTAATAATTAGGTGTAAGGTGAGTGCACTCCGTATACCCGCGTAGACGCTATAGGCTACCCTCGACTACAGCCCTGGTTGTTTGGATGACAAGTTTTTAATATTCTGAGCAGCGGGTGACCCACCCACCCACCCACCCTCCATCGCAAGATGGACGATATGATTAATCGTTCTGCTTTTGCCCGACTGATGTCCGCTAAACTGATCGAATGCCAATCGAGGTAATGTGTGTAGACGACTTATCAATCATCCACACCTCACAGGTCTTCGTCGTCGTCGTCGTCGTCGTCATCATCGTCGTCGTCGTCTGCCTGAATTATTGGTTGAATGCCGTTTTGTTACGGACACGATTCATCAAATTTTGCGTATGGTGCAGAACATTAATTTTAGAGATTGCCTGCAACGGGAATAATCCGCATTCACCTTCATGCGGCACACGACGACAACAATAGACGTCCAATGGAATTATTGATAGAAAATTGCATAGGAAATTCGATAAGGTTGGTGTATTTCGTGCCTGCAGAGATGCAATAATAGGCTTCAGTCGATATTGGTTTTGATTAGATGATAATTGCAAGCTAAATCGTCAGCGTTTTTGTCTCCGATTGTCGTTTTAATGTTCTCCTAAATTGTTGCAGTTGTCTTTGCTATGCCTTCCTTGAAATTGTAGGTAGCCTATAGAAACACAGACCTGGGATTAATACTGAAGGAATATGAAACCACAATCTGTCAGCCAATGTTATTTTCTGATGCGTCACAGGTGATGTGTGTGGTCGTTTATCCGGGTGCTGAGCAATAGTCTTGAGTAAATTATAAATGTTTTCGCCAACGGTTTTCGCACTATGACAGTCGTTAGCGAAACTGGGAGGACTGGCCGATTTATCCTGCAGAGGTCCCGGATGTAGTCACAGACCTACATTGTAATCTAGGCCAATGACCCAATTGTCTACGGCTTCATATCATGTCAATGATGTCAGTAATAATAGCCTAATAGTCCCAGCATCGACCTAAAAGTTGTAGAAAACTTTTGTGTGTTCTATAGATACACTGATGCGGCTTTAAGTCATATCAGCAATATCTTAGGAATGGATTCGACAGCATAATTATGTGATGGTATAATCTACTTTTGCTTGCGTTGAAGGAACAAAAAATCGTCTGCTGGAGATATATTCGCATGCACGTTATTCGTCTCGGTGACTTTTCCAAAACGTCCTAGCACCGGCTGACGTCACAACATCATAACGTCGTTGACGCCATAACGTCGCTGACGTCATAACGTCGTTACCAAGGCGACACGTTACGTCATCACCGCCGCCGCGTTTCGGGGCCAACGATGACGTCATTGCGACATCATTTGCGCTGAGCAGCGGTGGATTGTATACAATGTCTTCTTTCGAGTCTTCACCGTCGACGTCTTTGCAGCTTCTATCGAGGGAGAACTTGGACGAAGCGATCTTCCTCTTCATCTCGTCTGGTGTGGGGATCATTCTGAACGGCGTCGTCATCGCCTGCATCGCCGCCATCCGATCCCTGCGTCGCATGACCAGCGCCTTCCTCGTGCACGCGTGCGTCCTCGATCTCGTCAAGTGCCTCTACTGCATCCCGTTCGCCAACAGCCTGCTCCAGGACGTCCCTCCCAGCTACTGCTCGGCCCTCGGAGGGTCCTACGTCGTCATCGTCACCGCTTCCGGGTTCAATATCGTTGCGATGGTCTGCTGCGAGGCGTACACGTTTAGCGAGCGGAACCTCGGTGGTGACGCCAGAGGGAGCCTCTGCTGCGTCTTCTTCGGCGTCCTCATGGTCTACGTCGGCAGCGTCATCATCCACCTCGGTCCGACGATCATCGGAGGGGACTTCAACTACAACGACCTCATAGGGAACTGCATCTTCGTCTACGGGACCGTCAAGAGCTACGTCGTTCATGCCATGTGGATCATCATCATGACGATCGTCATGATTGGTGCCGTATACTACCTTGTCTACTTCCATCGACACGTTCAGGCCAACTCCACCCACCGCCTCGCATCCCTCGTCCGCGCCTCCGTCGCCGTCTCGCGGGGCGACACCAACGCCAACCGATACGTCGCCCGTCTCGTCCGCAACTCACTGAGCAGGGTGCGGGTGCTCTTCCTCATCACTGGTCTCTTCATCTTCTGCTGGTACCCGCTCTACCTGCTCACCCTCTTCGACCCGAAGTTTCAGCAGTCGACGAAGGTCTACAAGCTGTTGACGTTCATCGCATGGTCGAACTCGTCGCTGAATCCTCTCGTCTTGACGCTCTTCGATAAGAACATCGACGTCCTCGGTCGACTCTTCTGCGTCTGTTCCGTCTGCCGTTCTCGAAGTAGCAACAGCGATGATGCCTCTGAGGTCCTCGCGTCGTCTGCCGCAGATGACCTTCGGACTGCTCCCGTCACGACGCGTCGTCATCGATCTAGGTCAAGGTCAAGGACTCTTATGGGGTCGTCCAAGTCTGGCCGACAGACGACGGGACTTTCGCAGGACCTCGTCTACCAGCGGGTGGGCTGCCGACTGTGCCACGAGGGAGACTCGAATTTGTATAGCGCCAACTGCAATGGACGAACAACGACGACGACGACGGAGGGGAATGGGAGACTGATGAGAGGAGCGTCGCTTGTTGAGATGAATGCGTTCTTCGAATAGGATGATAGAATATATAATATATATTACATGTATATTATATTATATTATATATATTATATATATAATATGTTCCAGATGCATGACACGTATCTTAACTACATCTTTCAACCGGTTTGACAATTTCACTCAACATCGCTGCTGTTCATAAGCCTCGAAAACCCTTACAACTGTGCAGGATATAGACTTGTTACATGCGTAACGACACTGCCGTATCAGAGATGATTAGTGTCGCCCTCCTCCTTTATCCAGGCTTGGGACTGGCACTGGCAGAATGCAACCAGTGGCGGAGTTAAATGTGCAGGAAATGGATTAGCCCCTTTAAATGGGGTAAACCCCCGGTGACTGAGACCATTGTCTGCATGGCTAGCTCTTTCTCTATCCTTCAGCCAAGAGAACTCGAAGATATCGACCGTCTGCAACCTTTGGAATAATTCTAAACTATAGGACATGTGAAATTTGTGAGTCCATTCAAGACATTGACAACATTGACGAATGATGTTTGTGACACTGCGTGGTAAGTCGTCATATAATTATTTTTCCACTCACGACTCGAGCCGAACTGAAATGAGCATTGCTTGTTTTTGTTGCTTAAGGACATTGTGTCATATCAAAGATGATTAGTGCACCTGCACTATAGATCGCTTTCACTGCAGATTGACGCAAAATTAGAATCAACTCTGTGAGAGTTGTGAAGATTTACGATATGATACGATACAAATGTATCTTACCACGCCATATGATATACTACGCGATGCAAAACGATATAATTTCAATATGAAGATCAAATCTTTTATTACAACCCAATTAATAATTTTGGCGTTGAATTGACAATGTTATAGACACAAAAGGGCATACTGCATGTATTTTGGCATCAAAGAGAAATCCAGAAGGGATAAACATCCCTAGGAGTAGAGTCGCCATAATATTAAATACAGAAAGAATACAATTCGTTAATAGTGCAATAGAAGATTGAACAATAGAATACAATATTATTGTTGTTCATATGCATACATGCATGGCTATAGAGAATCTTTCAGTTGAAACGCGAACACAACAAAAGGAACAGCAATAGCAATAGCAACAACAGCATAAACAACAATAGCAACAGCAACAACAACTAGACAATATTATACAAGTTGCTTGACAGCAAAATATTATTATGACTTTCATGCGGCCGACTTGAGTGCAGAAGTGACAAGACAAATGCTTTCTATACAATCCGTCGAACTATATCGCAAGACAGACATTATATGAGCAGACAGCCAGACAGTAAGACAGATAGTAGCACAGAAAGTAAGACAGATGCAGTATTATCCTGTTCTGAGGCTCTTATGCTAAAGGTGGAATGCATGCACTGGCTCCCAATCACAAATGCCTACTTAGAGATTCATCCGTCATGCGCATGCGTGTACCACCCACTGTCTGCCGACTAAGCTCAAGTAATAAGTGGCTCAATTGATCGACTGGAATTCTACGTATACACATATATAGACTATAGTAATAGTATACATGTATATTGGTTATATATAATATTATTATATATAAACGTTTTATCAAAATGGCATATTGTCAAAACTCACTGCAGCTGTGCAAACATTGCGTCGCTCGCCATTAACGGCAATGGATAGATCTATGATGACCTCATGCGTACAACTACCGGTACTGTATAATACAGGGGTGTCAAAGAGCTGGCCCGCGGGCCATTTCTGGCCCGCCGACGATTTTTTTCTGGCCCGCGGAGCCTTCCATAAAGATTACAAAATTAGAGGATAAAAGATCAAATTTTGATATTTTACAGTCAGCGCAAAATACATGCAAGTTTTTCTTACTGGCGTCACTTTTTCTCAGACGCACAGCTCTGTGTATATATATACTGTGTATGTAACAGTGTGTAGCGGCTGTAGCCTATCTATGGTTTCCAGTTCTTTGCCTGTTAAAAAATTATGAAAGTTACGAAACACTTATTATATTTAAAGTGTTGTCAAAATTTAATTAGAAACGAAAGTGGACATTGAATCAAGACCTTTCCGCGATGTTTGGATGGATATGTATTTCTTTGTTGAATACAACAGTTATCCAGTAAGCCTATTTTTAACTTGTCGGGAAAACGTTAGCGTTGTGAAGGGATAGGCCTACAAGACTTAAACTTAAGGTGATCATTTTTTGCGAGCTTACCGGTAGAGTGTGAGCCATTTATTTTATGACAATGCCTCGATTCCTAGAAACTCGAATACAATGACCTTAGGCTCAGGCCAAAAGCTTAACAAGTTCTATGTCATGTCCAAGACTGATAATGAAAATCAAAATTAGGATTTTATAAGTCTCCCTATTTGGCTGTTTTGTATGCTAAAAACTGCCCCATTTGAAATTTACTTATAAAACATTTTTCTGGGAATTGGCTGACCAAGCTCGGAGCTCCCTCTAAGATCACTATACCCAATTTTGCTCAAGAGCCTCGACACCCTGGCCCGCCACTTGTTGGAAGATGTTCACTCTGGCCCGCCACTCAAAAAGGTTTGACACCCCTGGTATAATAGAATGAAAAAGTGATGAGGTAAATAGGCGATAAATTATTTGTGTCCGCGTGCTGGTTGAGCTGTTTCTAACGACACTGACATATCAAAGATGATTAGTGTCGCCTCCTCCTTTTTCTGGGCTTGGGACTAGCACCGTCAAAGTACGAGCGTTGGCGAAGTTTATATCCGCATGCAGTCCGTTCTTACATTGAAAACACTTACACATGGCAATTTGCCTGTCGCTGCAGATGAATTGGGCAACATACAGTACTGTAGGCCTAACAGTAGGCCTACATCATTCAGCTCTAATTACAGCAGATGCAAATCATGTCGAAAAGTCTCCGGTCAACAGCAGGGCTTTTTTAACGTGCAGTTGTACACAAAATGTGCAGTTCTAAATGAATTTGTGCAGTTGTAAAAGCACTTCTGTACAGTAAAAACTGGCAATAAAGGTCATTGTCCTCCGATGGAAGTAATTTACCATGGAAGATGGGAAAGAAAAGAAGCGGTTGTGCAGTTCCAAAACTTTCTTTAAAACAGCCCTGGTACTCAACAGGTCGCCCCAACAACTCTCAATAAGAAAGGCACGTGACCACCCTGTCTATATTCACGCATCTGTCAACCTGTTTATAATTCACTCTAGTGTGCTGTAGGCCTATTAGGCCTACGTGGAGTTTTTTATCATACATTCTGGGAGCAGTTTAAGAAGTAAGGCCTATCTTTTTCCACCTAACCAAGCATTTTGAGTGGTGGTCATAGAAAAGTATTGTAGGGCCTACCCGGGTGAGATCCGTTTGCACTGCTGTCCGTTTTACTTTACTGATTTTGCTCATTATTAATATGTCTTAGTGACTTTTGAAATTGTTTTTTGCTCAGTCAATTTTGAATGATTTATCTCAATATTGATTCTTTTGCTTTTCTCTAATTCAATATAACTTTATCTCATTCAACGCCACATCATAATTATTATGTCTCGTTGCAAGATATTAGAGCCGTAGGCCCTATATTTGAAATAATTATACGGTTCTGCAAGATACTAGAGCATCTGTTACATACAAGAGTGATATCGCGACTCGACCTTCCAGATGCACAAATTAATATTATATGCAAGTGTCGTCATCGTGTATGGAAGTGTTCGTCTGTTCAGCATAACCGCCAACCAATTATATCTGCATGAACACTACAGCATGAACACTACAGCGTGCCCATCATAGACATCTCTGTTGACTATTGGGGCTCTGGTTACTGTGTGCATAAGACCGAGTATACGCATGCTCCAGTGATGTGCGTATCAGTTACCAGGGGGGACTACGATCTGTTCGTAACAGCTACTCTTCACCGGCTGTTACATACATAGATATGGTTACATATAAGAGGTCGTTGCCGTCCACAGAACCTGCGAGATCATTGGCATCATGCCAATTATTCTCTGACAGAAGAAGTTGATAAACGGTGGCACACAGACTTCAAAACTCGGTGGCTATGGTGTAGAAGGAAATTGGTGTCACGGGATATTATGTCCTCCTTAAAACTATCCGGGGAGATGGAATATACCGGGTATAGAGTATATGGGGGGATAAACCATTCTATCCGAAATATTGAAAACTGTGCATAATTGATAAATTTATGCTGCGATCAAAATTTAAAATGGCTTTAGTTGTTTTTATAGTGTCCTAAGGCTAATCAATGTTCAAAGCAGGCAAATCGAATTTATTTACTGACTCTAGAATGCTTCTATAGGTGGTCCAAATGGTCTAAGACTCTATAAGTGATGAAGTAATGTTCCTTATATTCTATGAATGGCCTACAGTGTTCTAAATAGTCTATAATTATAGAATATATGAACATTATGCGCCATATTATCATATGACACACAACGTTCCCTATTCAATGGATGGTGCATATTGTACCTTTTCTATAGATAGACTAGCTGAACCCGGCCACGCGTTGCTGTGGCTGAAAAGAGCATCCAACCACCCGTCCCTACCTCCATTCCACCTCCCCTTCCCCTCACCATCCCCCTTCCCCGCCCACTCCCCCTCTCCCTCCCCTCCCTCCTCCCCTCCCTCCCCCTCCCGTCCCCCCACTTCCCCTCCCCTTCCGCTTCCCTCCCTCCCCCTTCTCCTCCTCTCCCACCCCTCCCCGTCCAATCCCCTCAACCTCCCTCTACCTCCTCCCGTCCCTTTCCCCTTCCTTTCCCTTCCACCTCCCCTGCACCCTACCCTCCTCCCCTTCCCAGTCCCGATCCCTCCGTCCCTTCCTCTGCCTCCCTGCATCCCTCCCTCGTCCATCCCTCCCCTCCGCTCCCTCCCCCTCCTTTCCTCCCTCACGCCGTGTCTCCTCGATATCGAGGCGAAAAGGCTAACGCAACAGGGCCGTTATTGAATGTGTTGAATATCTATAGGATAATGGGCCTAAATAAAAAGGGAACTGAGTACGCACGAATCTTTCGGACGAAGGATCTGGGAGATTTAAAAATTACCGTTCGAATAGGCGCGAATTTGCATACTGTTTTTTTGGTGCTAAAATCTTGAGAAAAAACACTTTCACTTCGATTCGACCGATTCCGAGTTCAAATTCAACCCGTCAATAATAATTATTATGCATGCCTTGACCCAATTCGGGCGCCTTTGAAAACGGTGGTTTCGACGGATTGCGAGTTAAAATTCAACCCGT